>OX276448.1:4678725-5278725 GCA_946251915.1 Abrostola triplasia | reverse complement strand
GGTTAGTATATTTGTTTATTTTTACTACAAAAATTCAAAATGTTTTTATTTCACATAAACCTATTACAGGCGCTTATGAAACGTTAGGATGCTAGTTGCACGGTTCCAAAATGTCATTCCAATGGAGAAGAACCGGCAAGAAACTTCAGAGGTAACTCGTTTAAAAAAATGGTACAAATTGGTAAATTTACATAGTTTCATTATGCGACAACAAAGTAAACTAATAGTGATAGGAGAAGGGAAAAAAATAACAAATTGGGCCAAAAACCCACGGTGCAATAAAAACTACTGGCTATCACTATTAATTAAATTGTGGTCACTACTTATTAAGTTATTTTATACTTGTCTAAGATTATAAAAATGTTATACATTTTAATTTAATAGAACTGTATGACATTTTTGCATGTTGCCATGCTAAACTTAAATTTTTAAATTGATAAAGGAAACTTGAAAAATGATGGACACGAGCGGGACTCGAACCCGCGACGTTCGCCACCCTTAAGACGTAAATACTAAAAGGGAACTTGAAATTTGATGGATGCGAGCAGTGACACGGTGGCTCAGTTGGCAGAGCGGCGACAAGGTACGGTGACTGTCGCGGCTTCGAGTCCCGCTCGTGTCCATCATTTTTCAAGTTGCCTTTATCAATTTAATAGAACTGTAAAATTTTTATACTTATTTATTTTACAACACTCCTGTGTCGCACAAAGTGTTGTTTGTGAGTTGTGATTTGCCATATTACGTTACATACAGTAGCATTCAAAGTTTAGATTTGTGCCCGGTTGATGGCAATAGGCTCGCCCCTAGGCTCTACATTGGGACCTAAAACAAAACTGGTGAAATGTGGGTGTACTATACAATTATACATCTCTGTCTACCCTTTCGGGGAATACAGGCGTGATGTTTTGTTTTAATTTAGTTACTAAATATACCTATATACTTTACACTTTTAATATCTAGAGATTACTCAAAATGACAGCTCTTAGATGATGCGACGCCATCTTTAAAATCATGACATCTGTTTTGACATTGACATAGTGTTAAAAATAGAAGTGAAAATATTTATTCTCCGAATTATTTACCTTTAAAAGATAAAAGATAGCGTCAAAACGAATTGTACTTATGTATGGAAAACAATTCTAGATTTTTATCAGAAAGTTACGCAATTTTTGACGTAATGTATACTTGATACATAACAGTTTTTCAAGGAAAATTCAAACAGCAATTTGACATGGATAGAGAGGCACAAGCAAGTAGTGTTGCCACACCATCCATAGCTAACTGTATATACCATCAGGGAGTACAGGCTTGATGTTACAAGTTGAAAAATGTTGTACCACTTAATGAAATTAGATCTTCTTAACGTATGGTTGATTGGCTGGATATGGCTTTTCCGTTAGGTAATTCTCAGTAGCAGCACGGAGTCTGGATTTGTGCCCGGTTGATGGCAATAGGCTCGCCCCCTATTACATTGGGACCTAAAACATAACTGGCGTAATGTGGGTGTACTATATGTGCACCTCTGCCTACCCCTTCGGGGGATACAGGCGTGATGTTATGTTATGTTATTGCACTGCTCGGCTTACGAGTATGTCTAAGAAATCGTACGTTGGTGACAGCATGCCTCAAATGGAGTTAGGCAGACACCTAGCTAGACGGAAGATGGCCGGTGGAGTAAGGCTTTGACCGAATGGCGACTTAGGTCTTAGAGTGGAGTTCCTCCAACGAAAAGGGAAGATCTTCCAACCAGGCGGTGGTGTGCCTGGTGGGCCGCGGCGCCTTCTTCTCAACTCGGGGCGGCCGTGTATATAGCTAGCAGTGATTACTTCGCTAGCGCGATCCAGGATTCGCAACGTCACTCGTCCTTCGTGTAGATGGCGCTACATAAGAAGTCAAGGACGACCATTAGCAGGGTTGACGAGATATCTAAAACGGAAGAATACCTGGATAAGAGACGTTCAAAGCAGAGAAGAATATAGAAAACATAACATCACGCCTGTATTCCCCGAAGGGGTAGGCAGAGGTGCACATGTAGTACACCCACATTTCGCCAGTTATGTTTTAGGTCCCAATGTAATAGGGGGCGAGCCTATTGCCATCAACCGGGCACAAATCCAGACTCCGTGCTGCTACTAAGACTTACCTAATGGAAAAACCTAGTAACACTTTGCCCGACCCGGGATTCGAACCCAGGACTTCGTGCTCAGCAGTCGTGCTTAACAACCACTAGACCAACGAGGCAGTCAATATAGAAAAAGGGAGGCTTATACCCAGCATTGGGTAATACAGGCTTAAATAATGATAATGGTGGGTGATACAGCCTGAAATGATGTCTAAGAAACCGACTAGTTATATGATTACCTCATCTATTACAAATAAATAATAACAGTTTTAATGTATTTACCTTGTGTGAGTCATCGGCGCGCCTTCTACTTATCAGGCATACTTAGTACAGTAAATTCAAAGTCATATGACAAATACATTGATAACGGCTCGAGAAAATGGATGCCTCGTAAGTCGTATCGAACCTTCTTTAATATAAAAATGAATTGGCAAGTTGTCGTTCATTGTGGCGTTCTAAGGGAGAGGCCTTTGTTTAACAGTGGACGTCTTCCGGCTGATGAAGATGATTCCCCGTTTCCCTTGGTCACGGCATAACTTGAGAACGGCTGGACCGATTAGGCTAATTTTCGAGAAATCCAAGGTTTAAATGGTGAAGGCGGTAGGAAGATAGCTAGTTATAAAGATGTATGAAGTTAGTAAGAGAGTATTCGAAAATATGCATCATTTCAACATTCTTTCACCAATTGTATATGAGTTTTAAGTGTCATTTTAGTATATTGGCTATGCTAAGTCTAAATCTAATAAAATTGAATAAAGAAAACTTGAAAAATGATGGACACAAGCGGGATTAGAGCCCGCAAACTTCATCTTAATGTGGCGAAGCTCTGCCAACTGAGCTACCGTGTCGCTACGCGCACCCATCGAATTTCAAGTTCCGTCGACGTCAACCTTCAGACATAAATACTAAATAGGAACTTGAAAATCGATACTTGTGCACTATAATATCTCCTGCGTAGTAGTCGCCGTGACCGAAATTCGGTCAGAACATTATTCTCTCGTGTATAGCCGAGAACGCCCGCCTAATTCCGGGCGCAAACTGAGCTTCATGAGCTGGTGAAGCGAGCCAAAGTCAAGCTCACCGCGTCACTAGCTCACAAAGGCTCCGTTTGAGACCCAAACTCCGTATTCAGTATTCAAATCTATATTTGCTAAATACAGGTTAGAAATTATGGTACATTTAGCAAAATAGGTTATATTTTATTTGAATAGGCAAATATTATACTATTATCTACTATATATACCGGTTATACTCACGACGAGTCGAACTGTTCGGTTCGTGACCCCGCCGCGTCTTCTGCTCATGAATAAAGGCTCCGTTAGAGTCCGAAACTAGTCGGGCATTCCCGAATATCGACGTGAGTATAACCGGTACATATAGTAGATAATATGGATAACACTCACGAAAGTTATTATACTATTATTCAAACTTACAATTAACTTGCCCTTAATACAGTTTCTAATGTATATTTTTCTTTTTCATGTCTTTCGATATCGCTGGCTAATCTAATAATTATTTTTTCCCAGTCAGAGTATGCAGCACCACATCTGTGCCTTCCTCGTTGTGCCAGAGTATCAGCAAGGATGACAGCCAGGCCTCCTGCGAGAATGTGGAGTCCAGGTGAATATTATATTCAAATTCAAAATGTTTTTAAAACGTTAGGATGCTAGTTGCACGGTTCCAAAAAGTCATTTCAATGGAGAAGAACCGGCAAGAAACTCCAGAGGTTACTACATTTAAAATATTATTCTCTAATTGTGTTATAAAATAAAGTAATAAAAGTATTTATTTGAACATGTATGTATCATAAAGTCACGCCGGATTCCCTGAGGGGTAGGCAGAGACCACGGATTTCCTTTTGCTACGATCCTGTCATTCTTCTTTTGCTTCACACGCATCACATTCCTCATACACGCTCGCCGGTTGAGGGTATTTGAACGACTTCGATTTAATACAAATTTTGATAAAAAACACTATTTTTAAATCCTCACCCCACACTAGGGATGTCTCCTGTATCGTGGGTGCGTGTCACAAACATGAAACATCACGTACACAAACACCCAGACTCGGGACAAACATCTGCGGTTCGCCAATCGCACATGGTTGCCGACAACTCTTAGCGCGACAATACAATTGCTTAGCCACTGGTAATTAAGTCTCCAATTCTAATTCTCTCTTTTCTGCAGACTGGACTGTGCCCTCAAGCTGGCGCGCGGGGCTGCCGACATCGGCTACTTCACTGAAGAGGAGACAATGCTCTTGGCGCAGCAGCAGCCGGACAGCCAGGTGATCGCCGCCGTCAGGGACGCTAGCAAACTCGGTAAGAGACTCATTTCTTATACCAAGGATTGAGCCCCTCCGTGCTTCGGAAGGCACGTTAAGCCGTTGGTCCTGCGCCTGATCTCTCTCCGGTCGTGTCTCACCGTCCTGGACTATGAGAGAGGAATACGGAGTTCACCTGTGTGAGACTCTTAGCTATAATAGTGTAACTAATATAACAAAAAATAAATGGGATTCGCTTGCTATACTTCCACGAATTAATGACAATCTGCGAACAATTCAAAGACATGTAAATAGAAGTTAGTACTAGACCGACTAGTACTGCTACCGACAGATGTTGTCCTGCATGATATACCAAGCGATTAGGCCGACTGCAGCGCCATCTGCCGGGCTTATTTTTGAATTTAAACCATAAAAAATTCATTTAAATCGGTTCAGCCGTTTAGGAGTTCACTGCCAACACACCTACAGAAGAATTATATATAGTTATAAAGATTTTCTGATCGTCATAAATTTAAATTATATGAGATAGCCACAAAAATACATCATATTTTTTTTTAATAACACGTTTGGACTAGTTTTCTTGGTAACTAATAGACTGCCTCGTTGGTCTAGTGGTTGCTAAGCGCGACTGCTGAGCACGAGTTCCTGGGTTCGAATCCCGGGTCGGGCAAAGTGTTACTGGGTTTTTCCATTAGGTAATTCTCAGTGGCAGCACGGAGTCTGGATTTGTGCCCGGTTGTTGGCCAGCTCGCCCCTATTACATTGGGACCTAAAAACATAACTGGCGAAATGTGGGTGTACTTGTGCACCTCTGCCTACCCCTTCGGGGAATACAGGCGTGATGTTATGTTACGTTCTTGGCAAATGAATGGTTTTCATATTGGTCTCCACAGAGCAGTTCAAAAGTCTAATCCACTTCTTGTTTCCAGACCCTATCTCCTTCGAGACTGTAGCAGTAGTGCCTGCAAACCACACCAATGGCCTGGAAGGCTTGCGCGGGGGAGTCTACTGCCACCCTGGACTCGATGAGACCGAGCTCCGCTGGTCTCCGAGAGTCCTGAAGACTTTGGAAGAACTGGTAAGCAAAATCATCGATTTTTTATGAATATTATGCGCTAACCTAGGCTGTAATAACTGGAAACTGCCCTAACATTAAGTTGGTAAATAATAAAAAAATATCGCACACTTGTGTAACTTTTGGCTTGAATCTAAATTGATAAAGGAAATTTGAAAAATGATGGACACGAGCGGATCTCAAACTCGCCGTACCTTGGCGGTACATAAACCTAAAAACATTATTATACTCATTTTTGTGGGCAGTCGCGTAAAAACTAAGTATATGATAGATTTTAATCATAATTTGATCTCCAGGCGGCCCGCACCGACCGATGTCCCGAAGTGGAGACTGCCGGCAAGACCGCCGCTGAGTTGGAGGTGGACACTCTTAGCAAGTTCTTCTCCGCAGCCTGCCGGCCTGGCACTTGGAGCAACAACGCCACTGTGGACACTGACCTGAGTATGTCATTTAATTCAGTACAATTTTATTTTATTCAAAATATTCTCCACTTTGAAACTTTATTCAAAATATTCTCCACGATAAATTTTATTCAAAACGGTTTCTACTTTTAAACTTAATACAGAATGTTCATTTTATACACGATATTCTCCACTTTTTATTTGATTAAAAAAAAATTCTTTTAATAACTTTTCTCTCTGTATCTCGATTTTTTCCCATTGTCGTTTATAGGTATTTTAAGATCCTTGATAAAGACATGCTTCTAGATTGTGTATAACAATCTACATAAAGCGACTGACTTTCCAAATGCTAGTGTACTATAATTGGTTTAATTTTCAGAGTCCCGCTACCCAACCCTCTGTTCGCTCTGCGGTCCCGACGCCGGTTGCTCCCGATACAACATCAACATGGGCGTCGCCATCGCTGGTGTCAGGAACGAGAACCGACACATCCAGGCTCTGGAGTGCATGAGATCCAATGCTAACACCGCCGCAGTGGCATACGTCGCCTGGCAACACGTCAGGGAATTCTTCACCGTAAGTTATATTGGAGAATCTTGAATAATTATGGAGAATAGTTTGAATTTGAATACATGCATCAAGATAGTTGAATAAATATGAAGAATTATTTGAATAAAACCCAGACTGCCTTTTCTATTAACTTATCCCTTTTTTTAGCCTTGTCCTTCTATTAATTTGAACGTTTGTTTTTAGCTACGCAATCCAGGTGAAGCCGGTTCTTTCGCCGTGATGTGTACCAACGGTACTTTAGTACCGCTGACCACTGACATCCTGAATGCTGCCATTTCTCCCTGTGCCTTCGTAAGCCAACCCTGGGGGACACTTGTGGCTTCAACGTAAGTATCTTCTTCTTCTTTTTGCTTTGCTTTTATCGGTGCAGACGCCACAGTTTTCTATTTCCAGCATTCGATTTTACCGCTTGGTACGTCTTAACTCCTACCTTCTGTTGAATAAAACTCCACCTTAGCCTTCACTAATGGAAGGTGGAACAAGGAAGGAAAAATAGAAGGTAGAAAACCTATTTTTCCTTCTAGAATTGTCTTGAAGAAGTTATCGTGACGTATAAAGTGGCCAATCATTCTTCCTCTTCTATTTTCTATTGTTTTTTTTTTTAATAAAACGTCGCCCCACACTAGGAATTTCTCCTGTATCGTAGGTGCGTTTCACAAACATGAAATATCACATACACAAACACCCAGACTCGGGACAAACATCTGTGGTTCGCACAAAGTTTTGCCCCGTGCGGGAATCGAACCCGCAACCCTTAGCGCAGCAGTCCAATCGCTTAGCTACTGCGCTAATCTGGTCGTCAAACTGTTCTCAATCTGCTTGTCTTCTTCTAGAAGCTGTAGAAGAGCACTTCCTCTTCTTCAGCTTCCTTTGACTTAGCAGTCCAACGGTCATACCACACTATCACAGCTACACCTCAATAATTGTAATCGAAATTTTCCAGTGCCGCAGCCCCGAACCTGCTGGCTAATTTGAGGACCTGGTGGGCTACTGGCGCGGACCCTGGCAGTAACACGTGGCAGTCCATCATGTTCAGGGTCCTCATCCCTGGTACCGACGGCCGCATCGTCTTCCAGGACACTCCCACCTCTGTTCTTAATTACACTTCGTCTAGTAAGCCACTTTATTGGTAGAATATTAATCATACATCACTTCACATCTCATCACACTAATATGTATGCGCTCTTATTCATATTTTTTATTGCAATCCATAATGTACATTAATAGTGGAAAAGGAAATATAAAAGTCATAATTATGGACCCTGATCACAGCAAGTAGAAGAGAGGAAGGCGTTTTCTGTAGATATAGAAATTTATTTAAAATTATTTAGTTATTGAATATAGGTATTATATATGTATCATTTATATGTATTTTATTCATAGTTAATATTAATATTCTAATTTTTATTCTTATAATATTCTGATTTAAATGTCTTATAGTTATTTGACTTTTATACAGCGGCTTACATATATTCATCGAGGATCATACCGGCATTAATTAAACCCGGTATTAAATCTATTGTCATCTTTATTCTTTGACATGCAGACAGTGACAGGTATCATTATAGTCCATAGTTTAATTTTAATGTATTTAGGTGTATTGTTTATTGCCTAGCAGTATCCGGCCTAGAATTGACCACCCCCTTTCCTCCTGTGGGTGTCGTAAGAGGCGTTTAACTAAATCACCACCAATACTGCGATCCCCAAGATACTTTTAAGGGGACGCCTTAATTCAACAGTGAACGTCTTCCGGCTAATGATGATGATGTATTTGTTAAGAAATAAACAAATCTGATTGACTGCCTCGTTGGTCTAGTGGTCGGTAAGCGCGAATGCTGAGCACGAGGTCCTGGGTTCGAATGCTGGGTCGGGCAAAGTGTTACTGGGTTTTTCCATTAGGTAATTCTCAGTAGCAGCACGGAGTCTGGCTTTGTGCCGGTTGATGGCCAGCTCGCCCCCTATTACATTGGGACCTAAAAACATAACTGGCGAAATGTGTGTGTACTATATATGCACCTCTGCCTACCTCTTCGGGGAATACAGGCGTGATGTTATGTGTTATGTTTTTAATAAACAAATCTATGTTTCCTTTCAGCTCGTACCATCAGTAACGTGGACGCCACTGCCTCCTGCCTCCCTGCCCGACGTTGGTGCACTATCTCCGCGCAAGAGCAGACCAAATGCACCTGGGTGCGCTCCGCAGCCTACACCCTGGGCATCCAGCCCCCTCTCTCCTGCCAGCAACGGTCCACTGTCCTGGAATGTTTGTCAGACATCAGGGATAGCAGAGCCGACTTTATGGCTATACCTGCGAACTATGGATATCTGGCTAGGCAGTGAGTATTTATAATATGTACTATAATAACAGCCTATAATTGTCCCGCTGCAGGGCAAATGAGTAACCTCTGGAGTTTCTTGCCGGTTCTTCTCCATTGGAACGACATTTTGGAACCGTGCAACTAGCATCCTAACGTTTCATAAGCGCCTGTAATATGTTTACATGATATAAAAACATTTCGAATTTGAATTTGAAAGGCCTCTTTGGCAAAGGATTGAGCATTGATCACGCTAACTGCGGGTGATTTCAGATAATTAAATTTTAATGATCTATGCAAGGAGCATGACTTAGATCCATTCACAATTAATATAAATTCGGCCAGACGGTGCTTAAGCCTCAAATTTTTCGAGTAGCAGTAGTTTATTTTGTTGTTTAATTTAATTTTATTTTATTTTAGTTACACTTTATGAACTAAGTTAGTTTATACCTAGTATTATTTTATTAAAGGCGTTCTTTTTTTTTGTTATGTGCTCACACCGTAAATCATACTATTATGAATATATTCGTGGGGACTTGTAATTGGCTTTCTGGTGACTAAGGTTTTTTGTTATTGATTGTTTTTCCTAGCTGGTAAGTCCTCCATGCACTAAATAAATAAATAAATAAATCCAGGTTTCCTCACGATGTTTCCCGTTTCTTTTCGTGTGTCTTCTGTCTGTGTCAAATAAAAGCTTTTTCGTTCTTTCTTTTACTTCATCATCTAACTCCTGAACCCTCAACAGACACTACAGGCTGACCCCAGTGAAGTTGGTGCAGAACTCACAGACGGACGCCTCCAGGATCGCAGCATTCGTGAAGGAATCTGCAGCGGCCAATGAGACTATTACCCGCTTCGAGAACCTTCGGGAGAAGAAGGCTTGCTTCCCAGAGTTCGGTGGACTAGGTATGTGTGGGAAACTGATAATAACAAGCAAGATTTGCGCCGTGCTCGCCGCGGCCAGACTTGTGATGGGTGACCGTTTTCATATGTCGAGACCCCTCGGTGCTTCGGAAGGCACGTTAAGCCGTTGGTCCTGCGCCTGATCTCTCTCCGGTCCTGTCTCACCGTCCTGGACTATGAGAGAGGAACAGGGAGTGCACCTGTGTTTGCGAGCATACTTGTGCACTGTAACATCTCCTGCGTAGTTGGCTAGTCTCAGATGAGTTAGGCCGTGACCAAAAATCGGTGAGAAAACAACATTATAATGTAAAAATAATGTATCACTGTAAACGAAGGGAAAAGCCAGAAGATGGGCAGCAGCGTCTTCTGTAATTTCACCACCAATACTACGATCCCCAAGCCGCTTGCCAAGCGTGGGGATTATGGCAACACTCCTCCCCACTCCAAGGGGGAGGCCTTTGTTCAACAGTGGACGTGTTCCGGCTGATGATGATTAATTTGACCATTAATTTTTCTCCTCTCAGCATACATGTCGTTCGTTCGTGTTGGACAAGAGCGCGGAGTGTTATCCGACACTGAATGCGACTATGCCAAGACTGTCGGTGAATTCTTCAGCGGCGCATGCGCACCCGGCGCTATTGATGCCGCGCATGCTCTCTCCGAAAGTTCTGTAAGTATTTTGACTTCTACCCTCTTAAAAATTCTTTTTTTTTTTAAATATTTTATATACTGGTACCTATTATAAAAAAAAAATTATACACTGCCCCGTTGGTTTAGTGTAATAATAGTAAATACTAAAAATAGGAATAAAATAAATATTTAAGGGGCTCCCATACAACAAACCTGATTGTTTGCCGTTTTTATAGATAACTAGCTTTTTCCCGCGGCTTCGCCTGCGTAAAGTAGCCTATGTCCTTTCTCAGGTCTTAAACTCTCTACATGCTAAATTTCATCAAATCCGGTTTTTTTTTTCATTTTAATTTTTCTTTCAGAGTTTTGATTCATCAGTGCTATGCTCGGTCTGCAAGCCAGCAATCGCAGTTGTAGGAAACTTCTCTGATGGTAAGAACTTAATTATATTCCTTAATGAACCCTAATAGATATTATAAGTAAAAATAGGGAGAGATCGACCTATCTGCGAGGTTAAGCTGTGCTTGCCAAGGTCAGATGGGTGACAGTCGAAGTCGAGATCCCTCCGTGCGTGAAAGGCACGTTAAGCCGTTGGTCCTGCGCCTGATCTCTCTCCGGTCGTGTCTCACCGTCTATAACTGAACTACCGCCTCAAACTCGCACAGAGCTATTCGATTTTAAAACTCCTCCCTCCTCTCTAATATTGGCTAAACATGACCATATTTTACAAAAAAATATACTTCCAAAATGTTGATTTCCCTCAATTTTTCGAGGATCCGTTCACAAGAACCTAACTTGGTGGCCATGTAACCACCTAGAGGATGTAACCTATCAGACAAAAAAATAATTTCTTAAATCGGTCCAGGCATCGACGAGAAATCAAGGAACATACATAAAAAAAATATTCCGACGAATTGAGAACCTCCTCCTTCTGACTGACTTCAAGTCAGTTATAAAATAGTAAAAACAACTTAAACGAATAGTGATTTTAAGTCATTTTTTTCGTGTTTTTCTAGCTATTTGCTCGTGGGATTTCTCAAACAGATTCTTTGGTAACAACGGATCTCTGGCCTGCCTCGCTGAGCCGGATACGGATGTAGCGTTCTTAAACATGGCGAATATTGCTGGTGAGTGAACATTTATCGGTGAGGGTAACTGCCCGTTTTAGATCTACTGACATCTCTATTCTCAGACTATGATATGTTAAAAAGTATAGATACGTCAAATTATAATACGCACTAATGTCTTTTCGAATTCATGTGCGTACTATAAATTAGTAATCAGTTGCTAAAGCGGTGAAGGAAAACATCGAGAGGAAATACACACCTGAGAGATTGTTCAACGGTGTGTACTACTCAAGACTACAATAAGAAGTCCCCTTTTCGAGTCTTTCAAATGAACGCGCTAGTAACATATCTATACTTCTTTGATATATCATTGCATGTAAATGATAGTGACAAGTATCTATAGTTTAAAATGGTTTTTTTATAAATAAGGGATGTGTACATATGAATTAACTTAAAATTTTCTTTTTTGTCTTCTCTCAGCGAATCTAAACAGCCTAGGACTCCAGGCGAGCCAGTTCCGCGCCCTTTGCAGGAACAACTCCTTGGCGGTGAGCCCCGGCATCAACATCGATGACAACTGTCTTCTATCCTACGTGGTGGACGCTGAGGTCGTTACCAGAAGGTAAGAAATACGTCCTACATGAGCCCTGGTTCAGTTTCATTTTCGTGGACCCATTTTCGAATTCGAACTGCCATTTTGTTGTCACGCCAACATAGACCCCCGTTGAGTCTCCCGGGGCTCCCTGGGGGTCCACGTGGACAACTTCGGGGACTAATCACAACGTCCACCATGAAACATAGCTTTTAAAATTAGAAAAATATGGAATCAGAGGAAACGCGTTAAACGCGATTTCTTATCTAAATGTAACATGTATGTAAAATGAATCTATTTATGTAATTTCCAACTTGATTTCACTAATAGACACTACAGGGTAGACATATACGTTACTTTATATTCTAAAAGACTCGAAAAAAACATTCACGCGGGCAAAGTTACTCATTTACTTATATTAATGGTATTTTTCGCAGGAACGACCCCCTCTTCAACAGCTTGAACGAGCTTTTGGACACTCTTGGCTTCTACTTCGGATACTCCGCTGCGTCTGGCGTCCAGCTAATCAACCTGGAGATTTTCTCACCATTTGACGGCGTCAGTCACTTATTATTCAAAGACTCCACTATTGGACTCACGGAGCCTTCAAACACATCGTCCCATGAGCCAGCTAGGAACTACATCAATTTAGTTAGGCACCTACAGGCTTGCACGGGCACTGCACCCCCGATCCCTGGTCTGGCCACCCGTAGTTTCTTCTCAATTGTCACCTTAGTAACAATGGCGCTCTTAACGAGATACGTTGTATACTAATTTTCGTTCTGTGTGTGTTTCCGAACGTACTTTTAGATTTGACAGTTCGTTTTGACAGTTGTTTTGGGGGGAAGCATTTTGATTGGTTGTTTTTATTGTAGAATTGCGTTGTCTGTGGATTGCGCGCGTTTAGAAAAAATATGACAAATATAAATTTATTTAAGGATTTATGTATGTATGGATAAAAATTAAGGAACTTGCTTGTAAATCAATTATTACTCCCTTTTCTATTATATTTAGGCGCCATATTGTAAAATAGACGATTATATCCACAGTTAATATGCCACAGGCAATAGAAATAGGTTATTTTCAATATTGTATTCAATAGTTTAAGTAAAAATGAATTTATACTACCCTTTTTATAGTAATAAGTGTTTTTTTCTATTACTCTATGATATGACGTACTTACTAAATTATTTTAGTTATTATTTTGTATCTGTATTTTCTAAAAATTATGAACAATGTGTTTTATTCTTTATAACTGTGCTGCCATTTGCGTTACCATATGTATTTAGTTTGTATTTTTGTGAAGAAAATTTAATAAACTTTTTTTTATAATTTAGTGCTTCATATTTATTTCTGATGTATTGTATTCAAAGAAATATCATAAAGAAAAGAAGAAACACCCAATAACAGTATACCGGACTGCCAGACCCGAGAATTGACCCAGGAACCCATAGGTGGCCTACTCCCAATTTTAATTTGAAATACAAGGCCAATTATCACAGTGCGATGCGCGGTCAAGTACGGTCGCGCTTGCGCTGCACAGTACGAATATTATATTCGCGAACTGCGCGGCTATAGCCGCTGCCCGTTTTCCGCTATGAGTTCCCAACCTCTCATAGCCAATGAAGTATTGGCATTCATTAAACATGCCATCGACTACATGGACGAAGTAAGCATCATGCAGATCTGCAAGTCCTCGTACAAGGAGGACGAGATTAGCAGTGCCAAGTTGCTGCTGTTCACAACGCTCGGCAAAGTCAGCCAGATGCCGTCTCGTCGAAGGGACGGTACAGAGAAGAGTCTCCAAGACATCATAACACTGATGAAGGAGACCGACCCTGACGATGTGCCTGAATTCGTGGCGAAGGACCTGCATAAGCTGCCTCCCGTCACTTTCGATCACGTCGACGTCACTAGGCTGCTGAAGGACATTACATTCCTGAAGCAAAGCCAGGCCGAGATGCAGCTAAAGTTGGAGGTGTCGAATAACACCATAAGTGATCTGCGCGCTGAAGTAGTGTTGTTGCGCAATGCAATTTCTGCAAGTAGGTCACCGACCGGCGCCGCTAACGTGAACACGCGTCGCGGCGCACAAAACGCCTCCATATGCAGTTTTGAGTCAGCGAGCTCAACTGCGTCACCGACTGCCGAAAATGCAAGCGTTGCACTTGCAACGCATGCCGCCGCCGTCCCTGCCTCGACAGCGGTAGAGACAACGCCGTGTGTAGGTGCATCGACCCCCAAGCGAGCCTACGCAGCGATATTAGCCGCTAACAAGCCTGCTGAGTTACAATACTCGCAGGCAAAGCAAGCGCTGACTACAAAAGGGGGTCAACAGAGCCGGTCGAAACCTAACAAGGTTTTGAAAAGGCGGGGTCCAGAGAAGGACACGTGCGACAAGGATGGCTTCATAAAGGTAGAGAAGAAGAAGAAGAAGAAGCCTCCTTGTCGGAACCAGTGCGGTACCGCGCTGGTAGGACCCAACATGCTGCTTCGTCCAGCAATCCCTACGACGCAGCTGTACGTGTCCAGACTACACCACTCCACGAAGATTGAAGAGGTCGTGGAGTACCTGCGTGTGAAGACCAACTCGATTTTGAGGGTCGAGAAGTTGGAGCCGCGTCACAACACTAACTTCAATTCGTTCGTGGTGCGTGTTCCGACTCAACATCTTGAAAAGTTCCTCAAAGATGAGTTATGGCCGAAGGGTGTTGTTTATCGCCGGTTTCGTGGCCGACTAAATGACACCAGTCAGCGAAACACGACGCCGCCACTTCGTGTGTAGTATAGTTATATAATTGTATGTGTTTATAGTATTTTTAAGTTATATTAATATAGTATTGTATTTATAGTTATGGGCCTTTGATGCCTGAAATAAATGGATATTATTATTATCTTTATTTTTACTCATTATCTTATACTTTATATTTTTAAATGTTATATATAAAAAATACAAAATTTAAAAATAAAAAATACAGGGTCCAACCAGTAGCGGGAACCGGGTCCAAGCCACCGGTGGTTAGGCCTCCAGAGAGAGGAACCTCCTTACAATGCGTGCCGTGTCAAGGAGTACTGCTTTCTGCATCAAGCCCTTGACCCAACCGCCTAACGTGAGCCTCTTCAGGTGTTGGTCGAGACTCTTCGCCACGAGGCCATTGGCCGAAACGACTATCGGTACAATGATTGCTGAATCCACTTCCCACATGTCGACAACCTCGTGCGCCAAATCAAGATATTTAATTTGTTTATCTTTTTCAGCTTTCACGAGATTCTCGTCATGTGGGATTGTGATATCAACAATCATTGCACGGCGTTCTAATCGATCTATCACCACTATATCAGGTTTATTGGCAACAATAGTCCTGTCAGTGATGATAGATCGATCCCAGTACAATGTGATATGATCATTTTCAAGAACTGGGTCGGGGACATACCTGTAGTATGGTATCTCGGAATCCACAAGTTTGTATTTCAAAGCAAGTTGCTGGTGGATAATCCTGGCCACTTGGTTATGTCTATGCAAGTATTCGCCGTTAGCAAGACTAGAACAACCAGAAATAATATGTCTCAAGGATTCACCCGGACGGTGACAAGCCCGACATATGTCAACCGTGCCATCCTTAATGATATATTTCCGGTAATTATTCGTCATGATAACTTCGTCCATAATTGCACAAACAAACCCTTCGGTTTCTCCAAAGAGATCACCGAAGCGTAGCCAGGAGACGGACGATAGGAGGTCTACGTCGGGCCCATGAAGAGCCTTGTAGAACCGACCGTGTAGCTCCTTGCTTTGCCATACATCCCTGCGGTCGTTAACACTCAATACCACAGGTTTGCACCAGTTCTCTTTAGCCAAGGAGAGCGGAGTGAGTCCTTTATCCACTACAACTACCTCTCGGTGCATTCCCACGTCAGCATGCAGAAAATATTCTCTGAGGCTACACACCTCACGATTATGAAGAGTCTTGGCGTTTAAAAAACCACGACCACCACATTTTCGTGGGATGTATAGCCTCATTACCGACGAACGTGGGTGATGCATCCGATTTGCAGTTAGCAGTGTACGGACTTTCCTATCCAAGGCATCCAATTCGGTCTGAGTCCACTTGAGTATACCAAAGGAGTACATCAAGATTGGCATAACCCAACCATTAAAGGCACGAGCCTTATTACCACCTGATAACAGACTTTTCAGTACTTTATTCAGGCGGCCAAAGAAACGTTCCCTCAATGATTGTTTTATGTCAACCACGTTGATGCCTAACGCCTCTGACATACCCAAGTATTTGTAGGTTTCCGTTGCGGAGAGTGACCTAAGGTTTATAGAATCCGAGAGTTGAATTCCCTGGGATTCCATAATCCCCCCACGTTTTACATGCATGACTGCACATTTGTCCACACCAAATTCCATCCTGATAGAGTTACTAAAAGTTTCTGTAATCTTTAGTAGCTTTATCAGTTGGACTCTGCTGGGGGCAAACAATTTAAGGTCGTCCATGTAAAGCAGGTGGGAAATTACCTGACTCCTTCTCCGCAACGAATAGCCTAGCCCTGAATTCTCAAGTAAAGTACTAAGAGGATTCAAGGCCAAACAGAACCACAAAGGGCTCAGACTATCGCCTTGGAATATTCCCCGCTCAATCCTGATCGGTTCACCGTCCTGTTGGATATTTCGACATCCTGGATAGTGAAGAACCGTCCTCCATTGCCTCATACATGACAATAAGAAAGTGCGTAGAGTTGCATCTATTTTGTACAACTCCAGCACTCTCATGAGCCATGTGTGAGGCACAGAGTCATAGGCCTTCTTATAATCTATCCAACATGTCGATAGATCCTTTTTTGAACGACGTACCTGTTGGCAAATGGTCATATCTATGAGGAGTAGCTCCTTCGTACCACGGGACCCTATCTTACATCCATTTTGAGAAGCAGACATAATAGTGTTATCATCAATGTGTTTTGTGATCTTTGCCCTCAAAATGGATGTAAGGAGTTTATAGATGGTGGGTAAACAAGTGATAGGTCTAAAGTTTCTTGGGTCCGTGGTACTACCTGTTTTGTGGAGCAGGTGGGTAGATCCTGTCGTTAAGAACTGCGGTAGCGATCCTGCTTCTAGGGCTGATTGGAATTGAGACGCCAAGCAACCATGCGAACTACGCAGCCATTTAATCCAAAAGTTGTGCAGTCCGTCAGGTCCAGGTGATTTCCAATTTGACATTGGACGGACTGCACAGGCCACATCCTGGGGGCTTATTGTGATTGCCCCCATTTCTGGTATGAATTCACATGACTGCTCGACGTCAAGCATCCAACTGCCTTCAGTGTGGTTGACAGGCACCGACCAGATGCTGCGCCAAAAAGCATTAGTAGCATCATCATCGGGCAGGCGCCCATCAATCACACCTTGAGCTGATCGCTCCCAGTTCCTGTATACCCACCTTTGATCCTGGTTGAAGATACGATTCTGGGTGAACCTATCCACCCGACGCTTATACCTACGTATACGACTTGCCCATGCATAAACTTTTTGTTTGTAGAAGTCGATGCGCTCTGGAACACGAGCTACATATTCACGGGGATTAATGTCAATCCCCGAAAATGCTCGCCTCACAAAGCGCATCACTCTAGGTCTTACATTACCCTGTTTAAAGGCCAAAAGTTTGCCTATAAGTACTCTGGCCTCCGCAATACGACGCTCAATCCTGCATTGCCAGGCTGGTACGGCAGGTTTCGGTCGTGTAGCTCTGCTGTTATCAAAACACTTCACATTTGCTACACGACATGCTGCAACAGCCGCGCAATACAGAATCGAGTGTGTATCACAGAGATCTTCGCTGCCTTCAAAGTAAGTTGAAAGCAGCGAATCCAGAGCACCTATCATTGCCTTATTCTTGTTATGCATAGGCAAGCGTGGTAGACGCGGTCTAAGTCCAGGTGGAAAAGCTCTATATTCCCGAATCGTATCTTCAAGTGTACTCCTCAATATATCATTGTACTGTGTACTTACAGTAATAGTCCTGTCATCTGCTTCCACATTATTATCATAAGTTGGTTGCGGTGGGCCAATAGGCGGCACCACCACTTGTACTGGCCTGCAGGTGACAGGATTACTGCGTACTTCTGAGCGAAGCCTATCAAGCGTAGCGTCATCCAACCTGTGGTTCCGTAGGATGACGCGTACCTGATCCGAAAGTCGTTGTGCCGAGACGTTGATGGTTGGTTCAAGATCCTGAAACAGAGCAAGCATCCTATCGCGGTACGCGGTAAGGTTAGCTCCCCCCTCTGTTGACCCATAATATGCGCGCATGACGTTCTCATTTATTAGTTGAGTCCATTTCATGCGCTGCACATAACCACCGGAAGTGGGGACCCGGTTTGGGGCCAGTTGACCCCTGAGTCCCAAACTCGTCGGTGGCCGGCCTCTCCCCTGCCGACGTACAGGTCTTGGCGACGTCGGCGGAGAGAAATACTCGTCGCTGGAGCTCGACGCAACTGCAGATGCCGGAGATTGCAGCGTTTGCTGGTCCGACAGCTGCGAGGCGGAGCTCGGCGACGAGTCCGGAGATGTTGGGCGTGCTACCTTGGCTCTGCTTCTTGTAATCATCATCATTATTATTATTATTATTATTATAATTATTCAGTCTATAATGTCCTACTGCAGGGCAAGGCCTTCCTACTCTGTTTCCATATAGGTATGTCTCATTCATTGTTGCGTTCTAAGGGGGAGGCCTTTGTTCAACAGTGGACGTCTTCCGGCTGATGATGATGTCTCCGTCAAGGGCTGTCAATGAGCTACCATCTCAAAAAACAGTCCATGGTGAAGTATGTTAAATATACCATGGTCGATCGTAGTCGAGGCATCTCTTAAGACAAGACATTGGTCCACAGAACAGTCCCCCGACGGGAATGAAACTTGTTTTTTTTACTTTTTAGTGCATTTTGACAGTTGACATAGCAATCGTTTTTTTAATTTTAAAAACTTTATTCATTTAGTTTATATAACATAAGATACTCGCAATGGTGTGAACATTCAAACGACACGTCATACATCAAAATCGGTTCAGGCATTTAGAAGTGATGGTGGAATAAACCTAAAATATCCGGAATACGGAAATTCGCCAAAGAACTAGAATCACCGACGTAGCTCGAAGAATATGCAAGTTGAAGTGGCAATGGGCAGGCCATATCGCTCGAAGAACCGATAACCGCTGGGGAAGAAAGGTTCTCGAGCGACCACGAACCGGGAGACGCAGCGTTGGCAGGCCTCCCACCAGATGGACCGACGATATCGTCAGAATTGCGGGCACCCGGTGGATGGAATTGGCAAGCTGTCGTTCATTGTGGCGTTCTAAGGGGGAGGCCTTTGTTCAACAGTGGACGTCTTCCGGCTGATGATGATGAAAACTAAAAAGATTTTACTCTCTTTGTTGGGCAGTAGTGTAATAAAACAAATCAGTTATATACCTCCAATTGTTTATTAAATATATAATATTTATACAATACACTGCCATTTAATAAGTTACATGTACTGTAATACGAAACATAATAATTTAGAGTGTTATCCATATTATTTACTATCTACAGTCGAGGCCTAGTGGTTAACATACCGGATTTGTACGCACTAGGTTGCATGTTCAAACCCGGGCAAGTATCAATGTGACTTTGTCAATGTTATAAATACTTTCTTAGTTATTCTAAGACACTAGACTAACGGTGACGGAAGACATCGTGAGGAAACCTGGATTTAAATATCTGAAATCTCGAGCTAGTGTGGTGATCAATGCTCAATCCTTCTCTATACGAGAAGAGGCCTTTGCTGCAGTAGGACAGTTATAGGCTGTTATTATTATTTAAATATTATACCGGTTTTACTCACGTCAATATTCGGGAATGCCTGACTAGTTTCGAACTCAAACGGAGCCCGTATTCATGAGCTGGTGACGCGGCGGGGTCGAAAACGATACTCGGCATTCTTGATTATTGACATGTAAAACCGGTGGTATAATAAATAATATAGATAACACAAAGATACAGCATTTATAGAAAATAATTTTGCAGTGTTTTTACTCAGTAGATAGATGACAACGCTGTTTTAGAAGTAAAGGATTGATATTGTTAGAAAAATAACAATTTTAGGCAACTCTTTCTATACAAAACACATAGGACATACACCTACATATAAGGATTTTTTTGTATCGTGGGTGCGTTTAACAAATTGATATCACATACATATAAACACTCCAGACTTGGGACACACATCATCACATAAACATTTATACTGTGCGGGAAAGGAACTCGCATCGCATAATGCAACAGTCCAATCACATAGCTACTGCACCAATTAGTTCATCAAACTTTTTAACAAGTGTATTGTTGGAAGATAAAATAGTATTAATTTCTGCTATAACAATAAGTTAATAATTAAAAACATATTTTAACACAAGCTTTTAAATCAAAAGTACCATAATATTGTATTGTCACCAAACCTATTTAAGTATGCAAAATTACATTTCAATCGGTTGTCAAGAAGTGGTTCTAATTTAGATTGCAAGATTTGACCTAAACAAACTCACATACATACATAGATACATACAAACATTGCAAGTTAAATAAAAGCTTGTCAAAAATATTTGTAAATCCATACATAGATAATATCACGCCTGTATTCCCCGAACGGGTAGGCAGAGGTACACATATAGTACACCCAAATTTCGCCAGTTGTTTTTAGGTCCCAATGTAATAGCGGGCGAGCTGGCCATCAACCGGGTACAAGTCCAGACTCCGTGCTGCTACTGAGAATTTCCTAAATGAAAAACCCAGTAACTGCGGGACCCGGGATTCGGACCCAGGACCTCGTGCTCAGTAGTTGCGCTTAGCTACCACTAGGCCAACGAGGCAGTGATTCATTCATCTATCCAACACCATATTCAGATTTAACTAGCTGCGCCACGCGGTGTTACCTGCTATATTTTTTTGACAAACTAGCCTATGTCTTAATCCAGGGTGTCAGCTACCTCTATATGAAATTTCATCAAAATCGGTCAAGCCGTTTGAGCGTGAAGAGGTAACAAACTTTCTGATTTTATACGTTACACATGATAAAATGTTAACGATAGATATAGTTTTCCAATATCATTGTCTAATTTCAAACAATTTGATTTCATCAAGCAATAGGGAATATGCAAGTCATTTAAATTTGTGCCATATATTTTTTAATAATCTCTTTTGCTTAAGAATTATACCTATATCAGTATTTTTTATATAATTTTCATTTGATTTCAAAAATAATTATTGAAAAGTGCCGGAAATCATAAAGTAGTTTAAATTCAACGCTAATTGTCAGATGAATTGTGACGTCAAAGTGTAAAATATCGAAAATGTATTTTACATTTAGGTACTACAATACTTATAAGTTGGTTTTATGTTATTTTTCGTATTATAATAGTTGTAAAATACAAAACATTGATAAATTACGAAACACAATAATTTTATAGCTATTTACTAATTGTTTGACATTTAAACTTTTAGGTTATGTCAAGCGCGCCAAAATGGCAGGCGTTTAAAGTATTTGGATATTTAAAACCTTAGTTTAAAACAATTTTCTATGTAAATTTGATATTGGGGCTGAGTTTTGTTATAAAAAGATAAAAAATAATACATGCATATTCCCAATTACCACCAAAACATGACGTTGCTTTGATACCGAGTAAGTTTTGTTGTCTATATAGAACAAATAAAATATGATTTAAATACACAACAAATTCATTTCATTATTAAATTTTAAATCATGCTTCCTCGATCATCCAAATTATTATTATTGATTTATTTCCTTATTTTTGACTTTATTTGACAGTACTTCTTTTTGGATAAAGCATTTCCCAAAGGGGTAGGCAGAGGTGTGCTAACAGCACAATAAGCGTGTAAGGGAAGGTTATCTGACGCCTCTGACGGGACATGCGTTGCGTATTATCGCGTAACGCCAGAAGACAAATACTTGACCGTTCAAGCTTAACGCACTAACGTATCATCGGTTGAGTGTGAACGGTCAAGTGTTTTTCTATACATTTGTCTTCTGGCGTTACGCGACCGATATACCTTGCCTAAAGCCCACCCTACACTGGGCGGGCACGTTCACACGCACGAGAAACCCTCGCCTAGTGTGCAGTAGGCCTTATAAGCTAACTTATTATAGATAATGTCGTCTACAATTACTTTAGAATAAAAACAAGTCTAAAAATTAAATAAAAGAAAACTAAAATGATAGTCCATACAGTTTATTACTAAATTATTTACAATGCTTATTTTAATAGCCTATATTTGCTAGATTTTTTGTAAAAAAGGGTTTTATGAGTTACATACGGTCTTTGCGACCTATAGATGGCGCTAAATTCATCATGATCTGTAAAGCTTTTTCCTATGTTGTGGTTGGCGTCCAATCTGAAGCTGCAAGACACCAGTATTCTAGAGCGCCTGTCTACCTTACCTCCACTCTCCGAAGCATCGGGGTCTCGACATGTGAAAACGTTCACCCATCACAAGGCTGGCCGCGGCGAGCACGACTTAACCTCGCAGATTGACTGATCTAAACGATAACCACGTAGCTATGGGCCTCTCGTGTTACCAGTAACTATATTGGGTGGATAGACAGCTCTGTAGAATACTGATGTCTATCAGCTTTAGACTGGGAGCCTACCACATAGGTGAGAAAAAGACTAGGCTAGCGTCCTATGTAATAGGGGGCGAGCCTACTGCCACTAACCGGGCACAAATCCGGGCGGCTTCTAAGAATTACCTAATGGAAAACTCCAATTTCACTGACTCGGGAATGGAATTAAGGGCCTTATTCTCGAGTCGTGCTTGTTACCACTGGACCAAGGGTCGGCAGCCTGCGGGTCTCAAGCCACATGGGCCTCTTTGGATGAGAATCTGCGGCTCTTTAGTACCATACGCAAATATAATTTATTTTCTAAAAAAAGATATCCTAATAAGTTAATATTAAAAATATATTTTTAAATACAAGCTTTTAAATCAGAACTGACCGGAAAACACTATTCCCCGAAGGGGTAGTCAGAGGTGAACATATAGTACACACATATTTCGCCAGTTATGTTTTTAGGTCCCAATGTAATAGGGGGCGAGCTGACCATCAACCGGGTACAAAATCCAGACTACGTGCTGCTACTGAGAATTACCTAATGGAAAAACCCAGTAACACATGCCCGACCCGGGATTCGAACAGGATCTCGTGCTCAGCAGTCGCGCTTAGCAACCACTAGACCAACGAGGCAGTCCCACTTAGGAATTTTTAATTTTTTTTTTTTGACTCTTCCAACTCAATAGGTGGCCGACCCTCGCAATAGACCAATCCGTCAGACAGCTGTGATAATATTGAGTTTGTAGTCTGATTCTCTGCATTTCTATGTCCTATTAACTAGGACAAATAGTTATCCTAGTAAATAGGACATAGAGAACAAGTATAGACTTGTTCTGTTATGATATTAACTTTATAATTTGGTAATAGTCACTGCCGCTGCGTTTTGTCCTAGCCGCTAGGACTTTGAGTCAATGTCATGATACAACGTCAATTGAGACTATATTAATTTCCTATGAGTTAGAACCGGTCGATCCCGCCATATTCCAATGTCCTAGCCACTAGGACTAATTCAAGGTCATCATACACACGCAGTAGTGATAATATTGAGTTGCTACGAACTGGATACTAGTTGCTGCCGGAGAATCCAATTGTCCTAGCTACTAGGACTTGTAGTCACAGCTACCACACACCATCTCTCGTTTTTTATGAGGTTACTAAGTCCCTGCCGCTGTATTGTCCTAGCCGCTAGGACATAAGAGCCTAGGCTACCGTACATCATCGGCCGTGATAACATTGAGTTTTTATGAGTTAGGTACTAAGTCGCTGCCGCAGTATCCTACCATCCTAGCCGCTAGGACATAGCCTAGGCTATATACCATCAGTCGAAACATATAAGTTCCAATGAATTAGATACGAATTCACTGCCTCTGTATTTTGTCCTAGCTACTAGGACATCTTCTAGGCTACCATACCATCAGACATCAGTAACATAGAATTCCTATGAATTAGGTCCAAGTCACTGCCTTCGTATTTTTGTCCTAGCTACTAGGACAAACACCTTCAGCAGTGGACAACCAAGTTCCCATGAGTAAGATACTAGCCGCTGCCGCAGTCTCCCGTCAACCTAGCCGGGAGCCGCAGCCCTAGCGGAGCCCCCCCGTCAGTGGTGCAGCGCGTGGTGGGGGGTGAGCACGGCGCCGCCGGCGGGCAGGACGGAGGTGATGACGGGGGCGGAGCCTCCCACCCCGCTCACCCCGCTCACACCGCTCACACCGCTCACGCCGCCGCCGCAGAATATCACCTGATGAACACAAATTGGCACTATACTCTATTTGAAATAACATTAGATGACAAGACAACCTTTATATGCAATCCATTCAAATGATTTTGAATTCTATTTCATTAGTGTCAAGACATATGACAGCTGCAGTAAGCAGTTGGCGTTGGGAATTAGTTTTTGCTTCTAATACCATCCTTATGCGTCCAGAATAGAAGTCAAAATCGGTTGAATAAACTGAAAATAGATTTGTTGGATTTTCTAATCCTACTTTAAATGGAGTATAGTTTAAATGTGATAATCATAAAAACTGTTAGAAGATTGATATGTGATGAGCAGAAAATGTCACCAGATTAATGTTTTTTTAAAGATTGCCACACACTAGGAATGTCTCCTGTATCGTGTGTGCGTTTCACAAACATGAAATATTCACATACACAAACACCCAGACTCGGGTCAAACATCTGCGGTTCGCACAAAGTTTTGCCCCGTGCGGGAATCGAACCCGTAACCCTTAGCGCAGCAGTCCAATCGCTTAGCCACTGCGCCTAATCAGGCCGTCAAATGTTCTCAAACTTCATCATTACTTCTCGTATCTAAATTCAATCTATATTTTGTAAAAAAATATCCAGCTCTCAAAGAGTTAAGTTATAATTGTAATTTATACAAACTATAACGTATTTTTTGAAATAAATAAATATCTTCAAGCATTCATTCATTAAATGTTAAACCTCCGGCATACCTGGGACACGGGCGTGGCCGGTTGTCCGGGTGTGGTTAGAACATACTGTTGTTGTCGGACACCGCCTACCTGGAACAAATACAGTGATTAACATTATTTATGTATGTGTGTGGGTTCGGTATGCTGCCTCCTTAGTAAAGGCCAGGTATTTTAAATATATCTTCCACAAACATTGCGCCAATAACTTAGCATCCCCTTTCTTGACTGCCTCGTTGGTCTAGTGGTTGCAAAGCGCGACTGCTGAGCACGAGGTCCTGGGTCCGAATCCCGGGTCGGGCAAAGTGTTACTGGGTTTTTCCATTACGTAATTCTCAGTAGCAGCACGGAGTCTGGATTTGTGCCCGGTTGATGGCAATAGGCTCGCCCCCTATTACATTGGGACGTAAAACATAACTGGCGAAATGTTGGTGTACTATATGTGCACCTCTGCCTACCCCTTCGGGGAATACAGGTGTGATGTTGTTTCTTTCCCTTTATCTTTCTTTCTTTCCTCGTCATGGAGGCCCCGACCACGTACCTGGTGTATCTGCTGCGGCTGCTGTATTGTCTGCCGGTGCTGTTCATCTGTCTCCACCACCACCTGCTCCATGAACGAACCGCCACCTAGTGGGCAATATTACACTCTATTAAAACAAATTAAGACAAGCCGACCTCCGGTCTCCACTAAAGTATGGATATTATATTGTATGTATGTATTTATCTATGTATCATATGTTATGGAGTATTATAATTTAGGTATATGTATAATTAATAATATTATCTATCATAATAGTTGGTGCCGTGTGGTATCCGGCTTAGAATTGACCACCCCCTCTCCTCCCGTGGGTGTCGTAAGACGACTAAGGGAACAGAAGATGGGCAGCAGCGTCTTCTGTAACTTCACCACCAATACTGCGATCCCCAAGCCGCTTGCCAAGCGTGGGGATTATCGCAGCCCCCCCCCCCCCACCCCGCCTTACCTAAGCGAGAGGTCTTTGTTCAACATAATAATAATAAATAATAATAAATGTTTTTATTTCAGACAGAAAGTCCATTTGGTTAGTACAACTCACACAACTTAGAACAACGGTGGACGTCGTCTGGCTGATGATGATGAAGCGGGCAGGTTGGCGTACAAATGGCACCAGTCAAAATACTGATATCCGAGTGGTATGACCGTTGGACTGCCAAGTCAAACGTCGCAAGTCCAAACCCCGGCACGCACTTTCCGAATTCATGTGCCTACTATAAATTAGTTATCAGTTACTAAAAACGGTGAAGGAAACCATCGTGAGGAAACCGGCTGAACGTGGCAGTAGCCTCGGCTGTGAGCACCTCCGACACTTATATAGACTCACCAGTATTATTGGTAGACGTTGTACTGTTGTTGCCATCACACCCGAACAAACAATGTTGAACTGTCCATCGCGGCTCGAAAGGAATGTGTGTCTTCACCTATGGGATAACACAATTATTTATTAAAAAAAAACATAACATCACGCGTGTATTCCCCGAGGGGTAGGCAGAGGTGCACATGTAATACACCCACATTTCGCCAGTTATATTTTAGGTCCCAATGTAATAGGGGACGAGCTGGCCATCAACCGGGCACAAATCCAGACTCCGTGCTGCCACTGAGAATTACCTAATGGAAATACCTAGTAACACAGCCCGACCCAGGATTCGATACCAGGACCTCGTGCTCAGCAGTCGCGCTTAGCAACCACTAGACCAACGAGGCAGTCAGGCCTTGTTCACACTGCACATTAGTGAATAGTATGTCGCCCGAGTTAGTATTGTTCAAAGCGACTTGTGATGCGAGTGAATGAGGCGAACGTATGCCAGGACCACAAATGGAAATCCATGGTCTCTGCCTACCCCTCAGGGAAACAGGCGTGACTTTATGTATGTATTGTCTTATAAAGTCGCAATACCACGTGATAGTTGGGCGACATGTCCCCTAAGGAAAACATCGAAGTGTAGCCTATCCAACATGTAGCCCTAACTAAGCTATAGTATAGTCTCCGTGCGAAGGTACCTTCAGCTCCGTGGTCAGCATCAGGATGTGCCTGCACGGCAGCCGGAACACCTTGCTGAACAAGCACGAACACTCCTGCGTCGATGTGCCGTACTTGCAAATGGCTGCGCTGCTATGTTTCCTGTAATTATAATATTATATGACTTTATGTATTATTTTATGCATGTTGCCATGCTAGGCTTAAATTTTAAATTGATTAAGGGAAACTTGAAAAATGATGGACACGGGCAGGACTCGAACCCGCGACAGTCGCCGTACCGTGGCGCTGCTCTGCCAACTGAGCCTGCTCAAGCCTAGCCTAGCCAAGCCTAATCTATATCAATATTCATACTAATAACACTAATATTATAAAGGCGAATGTTTGTGAGTGTGTTTGTATGTTTGTGACCTCTCCACGCTAAAACGGCTAGAACGATTTAGATGAAATTTCATATGGAGGTAGCTGACACCTTGGATTAACTCCTAGGCTTATTATCCCGAAAAAATGTAGCGGGTAACACTGCAAGGCGCAACTAGTATTATAAATGTGAAAGTAACTGTCTGTTTTACCATCACGACTAAAGGCTTATCATATTATAAACATACCTGCCAGCTCTATCGTCCAGACATTTCTGCGCCAGCTTCGTCTGATGGCTCATGAGGTTGTACGCGTACTGCGTTATGGTGTCTGTTGGGGACTGCTTCAGCGTCTCCGTGTCCTGAGGATGTACAGCATTGGAGTTAGGAGAACGATTTAGAAGTCAATTCCTTTTCATATATACATAAAAATTTGGGTTCAAATTATGGGTTCGAATCCCGGGTCGGGTAAGTGTTACTGGGTTTTTCCATTAGGTAATTCTAAGTAGCAGCACGGAGTGCGGGGCGAGCTGACTGTACTCCCCAAAGGGGTATGCAGAAGCACACACATAGTACACCCACATTTCGCCAGTTATGTTTTAGGTCCCAATGTAATAGGGGGGAACCTATTGCCATCAACCGGGCACAAATCCAGACTCCGTGCTGCTACTGAGAATCACCGAATGAAAAACCCAGTATCATTATGACCGACCCGGGATTCGAACCCAGGACCCCGTGCTCAGCAGTCGCGCTTAGCAACCACTAGACCAACGAGTCTAAAGTATATATTAATTAGAAATATCTGTTTATCTACTTGAACAGTAAGGTACTCACCCGAAGCCTGCTGATGGCGAAGTTCCTTCTCTCGTTCTCCAACTGGTTGGCCACGTTGAAGAACACCGACACGAACTCATCGGGCTGCAGCTGGTTGCGGACCAACTGCTGGAACTTTGACACTAAACGCTCTAGACCCTGCGAAAAAAATATAAATTTATTTATATAATAATACTGTATGATATCTGATGATAATGGTAATTTTAAGTAGGCCTTCCAATCAGCATAATCGAGATCCGTTTTACGTCAAAATCCGTGAAATCCGTTTTTAGTCCAATTCTAGGTAAATATCGCATCCGAATTCCTAAATCATTTTCTATCTAATTATTTTCTAAAACATGAAATATCACATACTAACATCCAGACTCGGGACAAACATCTGAAGTTCGCACAATTTTTTGTCCCGTGCGGGAATTGAACCCGCAACGCAGTTCAATCAAAAGTTAGGATGCTAGTTGCACGGTTCCTAAATGTCATTCCAATGGAGAAGAACCGGCAATCGCTTAACCACTCCTCCAATCGGGTCGTCAATTGATCCCAAGATCCGAAAAATCAGTAAATTCCAGATCCAGAAGTTGTAAGAGGCGACTAAGGAGAAATCCAGCAGTACCGTCTTCTGTAACTTCACCACTAATACTGCGATATCAAAGCCGCTTGCCAAATGTAGGGATTATATAAACTCCCCCCCCCCCCCTCTCCCTCCCCCTTACGTAAGGGGGAGGCCTTAGTTCAATAAGACTCTTCCGGCCGATGATGATACGAAACCATCCGTAAATTCCACATCCAGATCCGTAAAATCCACATCCAGATCCGTAAATTCCACATCCGGATCCGTAAATTCCACATCCGGATCCGTAAATTCCACATCCGGATCCGGAATTTCGCATCCGCATTTAGCCATGATGCAGTCTACTAGTTCCAAGGTGTGCAGCACATACCTTGTGCAGTATGTTGGTGTAGTTGTCGGCCTCGAGCCAGGAGTCCAGCTTGGCGACGCCGCCGTTGGCCCGCGACAGCAGCTCCCACATGCGCAGCGTGCCGGCGCCCGTGCCGATGATGTTGCGCTTTAGTACCTGCGGAGTTAACATTCATATTCTTAGCGATGCGGGTAGCCGTGTGAGTATTTTTTTTTTTTTTAATTTAGCCCCACACTAGGAATTTCTCCTGTGTCGTGAGTGCATTTTACAAACACGAAATATCACATACACAAACACCCAGACTCGGGACAAATATCTGTGGTTCGCACAATGTTTTGCCCCGTGCGGGAATCGAACTCGCAACCCTTAGCGCAGCAGTCCAATCGCTTAGCCACTGCGCCAATCAGGTCGTCAAAGCGTATAAGCGAGTATAAGCTCTTAAATAAGGAGTTTTTCTTTCAATGGTAATCTATAAGAGATGGTGGAGCTAGATAACCTATAGGGCAAAGATTTTTGGTAAAATGAACCTTGTATCAAGGCAAAACAAAGGGTGAACTAGCATAGGTTAACATACCATACTACTAGGCAATATGCGCTTTTATCCACCACTGGTAATATCGCCACCTGTCCCCTTTATCTGCAGCTGCGCGTATATGTAGTCCTCTTGAATAACTAGCATGCACGTCATTTAATACATGAAACGGACAGGCAATATTGCCCAACACACCTAAATATTCGTGTAACAAGCACTAAGCAGCATAAATTACTTCACATATAGACGATATCACCAGAAGTGGCATATGGCAATATTGCCAGCTGAGGTAATATCGCCACCTCACGGAATATCGGCCCGCTCACCTGCAGCTGCGCATGCGTGTGGTCCCCCCTCAGCAGCGCGAGCGCGTAGGTCTTGCAGCGCGCGGCCAGCTCGTCCAGCGTGAGCGCCGTGTCCTCGCGCCGCACGGACTCCATGCACAGGCGGGCGGCGGCGCGCGACGCCTGCCACACCGAGCACGTCACGTGCGCCGACGGGAACGCGGTGCGCACTGTCTGGGGGGAGGGGGGAAAGAAAGATCAACATTATTATAATTTAAAAATTGACTGGTGTACTATATGTGCGCCTCTGCCTACTCCTACGGGGAATACAGGCGTGATGTTGTTATGTTTTAAAATTTAAAAAATCTAAATCAAAACCATCACTAAGTTTCCGTAATTTATAACATCATCACACCTGTATTCCCCGAAGGGGTAGGCAGAGGTGCACATATAGTACCCCCACATTTCGCCAGTTATGTTTTAGGTCCCAATGTAATAAGGGACGAGCTGACCATCGCATCAACCGGGCACAAATCCACACTCCGTGCTGCCGCTGAGAATTACCTAATGGAAATACCCAGTAACACAGCCCGACCCGGGATTTGAACCCAGGACCTCGTGGTCAGCAGTCGCGCTTAGTGACCACTAGACCAACGAGGCAGTCTGTTAGTGTTACCGACCGTGACCGTTAGTGATGTCTTAGAATAACTAAGAAAGTATTTATAACATTGAAAAAGTCACATTGATATGCCCGGGTTTGAACCTGCAACCTTGTGCATACAAATCCGGTATGTTAACCACCACGACTATCTATTATATAAACATAAATATAATTTAAAAAATCTCTGGTTTTTTAGGGTTCTGTACCTCTAAAAGGAAAAACGGATCCCTTATATAGGATCTCTCTATTGTCTGTCTGTATGACTATCAACCCCTTCTTCTCAAGCGTAAAGGTATATAGTTGAAATGAATATCAAATTCTAGGGTCTACAGTCCCTTGTAGCTGTAAAAATCCGAGGAATCAAACCTGAATCTCTAGCCTCTGTTCGTGCCAACATTAACCGACTTCAAAATAGGAGGTGGTCTTTATTACCTGTTGACACTTTGTAGGGTCACACACGACGCATCTGACTTGTCTCCACGCCGGGTTACAAGACTTGAACGTCTCCAGCAGCCACGTGAGGTCCTCGCCGATGAGCGTCGATATACCTGGACACATAATAAACCGGCTATGCACACAAATCCCTACTAATATTATAAACGCGAAAGTTTGTAAGTACGGATGGATGTTTGTTTGTTACTCTTTCACGTAATAACTACTGAATGGATTTTAATGAAATTTCATATGGAGGTAGCTGACACCCTGGATTAGCACATAGGCTAGTTTTTATCCCGAAAAAGTGTAGCGGGTAATACCGCGGGGCGCAGCTAGTATATATATATATATATAGGTGTAATTTATGGTATGAATGAAGTTTGCCAGGATTCGAGCAAAAATCCATTGTATATCTACACTTCTGAGAAAGAGGTCATCTAATCAGCTATCTACCAGTGCTATGTCGCTTCAAAATCGGTTCAGCTGTTTCGGAGATGAGCCGGAACAAATAGAGGCACACAAAATTTTTTTTTTTTAAGTACCGCATCGCACAATGGCCCACTTAAGTGGCTAAGTGCGGAAAATGCCCAGCTAAACCAAGTATCGCATGTACCTAAGCATGCGTAAAGTCCATTAAATTTGAAGACCCGAGAAAGGTCATAAGACGCGGGCGAAGCCGCGGGCGAAGCCGCGGGCAAAAGCTAGTAGATGATATATGTATGTATAGACTCACCAGCGCTCACTATAACAGACTTGCCATTCCCATCCTCAGCTAGGAACAGCGTTACATTGTGTTTCACGGCCGGCGTGCCAGTTCCCCCGACAGTCGGGATCGTGCTGTTGAACTCTATACCTGTGGATATAAGGTTCAATTTACTATTTCATGTATGAGAGAGGTGACAATGACAAGTCTACAATCTTCATGTGTGCTTGTGAGAAAGCAAATAGGCCATAAGCGCGAGCGCCACAGTGTGTGTGTGTGTGTGTGTGTGTGTGACAGTGAGTGAGTGTGTGTGTGTGTGTGGGGGTATAAGTGAGTGGGTGTGTGTGAGTATATGTGAGTGGGTGTGTGTGAGTATATGTGAGTGTGTGTGTGAGAGTATGTGTGTGAGTGTGAGTGTATGTGTGTATTTTTGTGTGAGGGGGTGTTAGAGTGTGCGTGTGTGTGTGGGGTGTGCATGTGCGTGTGGGTGTGTGTGCGCGCGTGTGTTATTGTATGTTGCCTCACATTAGAAGGCATTATATATTAACAGTATATTAACATTTGTAATACAGTTATTACTGACGTCCTGCGTCAGTAATAACTGTATTATGTCAGGTAATTCTGCAAATATTTGTGTAAAGGAATACATATCAGTGATACATAAGCTATACATTTATATAAACAACTTACCTGTTTCAATACACAGAAACTGCGGCACAGCGTTGAAAGCCAGCTGCATGCTCGGCGTGGTCAGGTACACGCACTGGATGCAGCCGGACTGGGAGTGCAGGAGTTTGACGCCGGCGTCTGTACACACATCATCATTATCATCATCATCATTATCATCACACACATTATTCTATGAATACTGTATGTATGCTCTTAAAGTAAATGATACAATAGTGGACTGTATAACTAGATTTAAACATAACATCAAGCCTGTATTCCCCGAAGGGGTAGGCAAAGGTGCACATATAGTACACCCACATTTCGCCAGTTATGTTTTCAGGTCCCAATGTAATAGGGGGCGAGCTGCTCAACTGGGCACAAATTCAGACTCAGTGCTGCTACTGAGAATTTCCTAATAGAAAAACCCAGTAACACTTTTCCCGACGCGGGATTCGAACCCAGCCCCTCGTGCTCAGCAGTCGCGCTTAGCAACCAACGAGGCATAGTTAAACTACTAAACACTTTTTTTTTAACAGCCTGTGTTGTCCCACTGCAGGGCAAAGGCCTCCCTTTCCTTCTTCCACCTTATTCGGTCATGTGCTAAGGTGGACCAGTCTCTCCTGAATGTAAGCAGGTCCTCATGCCATCGTCGTCTGGGTCTGACTTTTACATGGCTTACTTAAATGTTAAACTCACCATAGTTCAGCTGCAGTTTCCTAACAACAAAATCATACTTCTGGTTGAGCCAGCGCACCGCACCAGTGCCTGTTGCGACTAGCTGCTCCTCCGTCGTCACCACTTGAGATTCAGTGCTGGAACAAAGATTATATATTTACTAGCTGTTGCCCGCGACTTCGTCCGCGTGAATTTCAGGTAAAAAACTCTTATCACTAAGGGGTATGAAAAATAAATGTTGGCCGATTCTCAGACCTACTCAATATGCTCAGAAAATTTCATGAGAATCGGTCAAGCCGTTTCGGAGGAATACGGGAACGAAAACTGTGACACGAGAATTTTATATATAAGACTAGCTGTTGCCCGCGACTTCGTCCGCGTGAATTTCGTGGTATGAAAAATAGATATTGGCCGATTCTCAGACCTACTCAATACGCTCACAAAATTTCATGAGAATCGGTCTAGCCGTTTCGGAGGAGTATGGGAACGAAAACTGTGACACGAAAATTTTATATATTATATAGATTTATTTATTTAATTTCAATAGGTACACCAACAGCATCCATATCACACTTTGTAACTTATAAATATTTAACACGTAGGGAACTAATATAGATGCCAATTATAGGTATACACAACACTTAATAAAAAAAAACTTAGCAACCATCTAAAACTTAGTTAAATATTACCTATTACAACTTATTATCTACTATATATACAGGTTATACTCACGTCGATATTCGGGAATGCCCGACTAGTTTCGGACTCTAACGGAGCCCTTATTCATGAGCAGGTCCGAAACTAGTCGGGCATTCCCGAATATCGACGTGAGTATAACCGGTATATATAGTAGATAATATGGATAACACTCACGAAAGTTATTATAGTATATTACAACTTAACTTAGACTAAGTTATACATATAAACAATCTAATGGAAATGTCGACGCCATCTACATACAAACATACATAAAGTCACGCCTGTCTCCCTGAGGGGTAGGCAGAGACCACGGAATTCCATTTGCTAAAATCCTGGCGCACGCCATCCAGTTTAAAAAAAATTACGTGTGCTGTTTTGTAGAACTTATTAGAAGACATAAAAACATAACATCACGCCTGTATTCCCCGAAGGGGTAGGCAGAGGTGCACATATAGTACACCCACATTTCGCCAGTTATGTTTTAGGTCCCAATGTAATAGGGAGCGAGCCTATTGCCATCAACCGGGCACAAATCCAGACTCCGTGATGCTACTGAGAATTACCTAATGGAAAAACCCAGTAACACTTTGCCCGATCCGGGATTCGAACCCAGGACCTCGTGCTCAGCAGTCGCGCTTAGCAACCACTAGACCAACGAGGCAGTCAATAGCAATATATTAGAAGAAATAAACTTATTTAGGTATTTATCATTTATGATAAAAATAATTATATGAAATATCATGAAATATCACATACACAAACACACAGTCTCGGGACGAACATCTGCGGGGTCGCACAATTTTTGTCCTGCGCGGGAATCGAACCCGCTACCTCTAGCGTCGCAGTCCAATTGCTTAGACACTGAGCCGATCAGGACATTGCGGGTGTTTGTGTATTTGATGTTACATGTTTGTGAAACGCACCCACGATACAGAAGAAATTCCTAGTGTAAAAAGAAAGTAAGTACCTCTCAGTGGCCTCCGCGGGTGGGTTCTCTATAATAGCCACTTCATACTCCTGCTGGCCATCCACCTGGGTGCCACTGCTCAACTCAAACTGCTGGTAGGTGTTCTGTTGCTCCTCTACTTGTTGCTGTAATTAAGAATTAGTTGAAGTTAGGGACTGCCTCGTTGGTCTAGTGGTTGGTAAGCGCGACTGCTGAGCACAAGGTCCTGGATTTGAATCCTGGGTCTGGCAAAGTGTTACTGGGTTTTCTATTAGGTAATTCTCAGTGGCAGCACGGAGTCTGGATTTGTGCCCGGGCCCCCTATTACATTGGGACCTAAAAGCATAACTGGCGAAATGTGGGTGTATGTGCACCCTTGCCTACCCCTTCGGGGAATACAGGCGTGATGATAATTATGTTATGTTATGTTATGAAGTTAGGTATTAGAGGTTTATGTGATAGATCCTATGTAATAGGACGGTGCCTGTAGTCATTGCACATCAGTGATAGCTGAGTTGTATGACCGTTGGACTGCCAAGTCAAAGGTCCCAAGTTCTAAGCCCACCGACCACCAATAAGCCTTTTTTAATTGATGTGCAAAACAATAAATTTGTTATCAGTTGCTAAAAATGGTGAAGGGAAAACATTGTGTGGACATCGGCACACCTGAGAGACTTTTCAACAGTGTGTAAAGCCATGTCAGAGGCCTACTGTTTAACTTTGGACAACCAGGTTGTTCTTCAATTATTCGATAAAAAGAACATAGTCAGTACCGATTGGCAGTTCCAGGAATCAGTACCCTGAAACTCATGGTTGCAACCACTAGATTGTATATACTCACAGAATGTAGAATATTGTTTATTTTTCAACATTTTTAATCCATTTTACTTTACAATTGTTTTGTTTATTAATTTAATATCTATATTAAAAACAACATAACTGGCGAAATGTGGGTGTACTGTATGTGCACCTCTGCCTACCCCTTCGGGGAATAAAGGTGACGTATATTAATATTATAAAAAGGACATTATTTTGTTTGTACCAATAAGCTCCAGAACTACTGGGTGGATTTTATCCATTTAATCACTATTAGAAAGCTAAATTATCAGGCAGTAATAGGCTCACAGGTTACCCAAAGTAATGAACTTTATTTAGCTTATATAGATTACTAGCTGCGCCCCGCGGTGTTACCCGCTACATTTTTTCGGGATAAAAAGTAGCCTATATGTTAATCCTGGGTATAACCTATCTACATACCAAATTTCAACCAAATCGGTCCGGCCGTTTATGCGTGAAAGAGTAACAAACATCCATACATCCATACTCACAAACTTTCACATTTATAATATTAGTAGGAAATATTAGTAGGATGTTTTTAAATTAACCTACTTATGTTCTGGGTACTAGGCTAACAGAAGACTACTAGAGATTACACAAATACTAATGAAACAGGTGAAACTGTGGCTAGTAATTATATTCACCAGTAATAAGCATGAGGAAACAAAACTAAAGCTTAAAGTTTAAATACAATTTGTGTCAAGTTTGTATGAGTTATACAATGAAAATAGCTCATGTGGTGAAAATGCAGGCTAGGCAATCAGCAGAATGGGAGCAGGGCTTACTGCCAGAGGTAGTTGACCAATAAAATGGGATATAATCACTCCTAGAAGCTAGATCTAAATAAACAAACAGACATCGAAAAAGGTTTTACTAAACTTACAGTGGTGACTTCAGTATTGCTCTGAACGAAGTTCGCGCCTTCTTCCTCCGGTTCTCCTTTCACGTCATAGATGGTCTCTGCCATCACAATCCGTCCAGACGAGTCCATGGTCCACATTCCGCCGAACGCAAAGTTCGACGGATTCCCACTTTGTTCGTATAGTATCACAGTATTTGGACCCAATTGTACCGGTTCTCCCTTCATGTTTACGAAGACCGGCTGCTCGAAATTGCCTTCTACAAGCTGGCCAGTGTGTACGATTTGCTGGCCCTGCTCCACAGGCACTTCCACCACTTGATTCACTTGAACTTCCACCTTTTCTTTCTCCTCGGCGGCCTTTCGATTCACCATTATTTTCTGTTTTTTCTCACTGTCACCCGACTCGTCACTTTTACGTTTAATAACAGTTTTCTTTTTGTTTTTCTTGTCCATTTTTACACTTATTTTATAACAATATTACACTAAACTGAGCGTTTCAACGCTAAATATTGTGATATTCTTTCAGACAAACCGCCTCGCCCATACAACATTTTACCTAATTTGTTAACAAGCATATGTTGGATAGCATACAGTAACACGTTAACTCAAAGTCTACAGATATTAAACACTGTATTTCGTTGTTTTGATAACAGTAAGTTGAGATATTTTTGAAATATGCCAGTGCGAAAAGGACAACTCAGTGAGACGCCATTTTTAAATGGAGGGAAGGGAAAATTGTTTTCTCACTCTAATGTCATTCGTGGCATCCCTGTCCCACACACAGATTTCGTTCTAAAACTACGTTTGTGTCAAGGCTTTAAATATATAGCATTACAAATAATTATTATACAAATTAATTATTATTTTAATTTTAGTAGCACTTAATATCAAAATATTTTTAACACACAAACTTTATTCTGGAAGTTTTGGAACGCGGACAAAACCATCGTGACTGCGATAAACGTCAAAGTCAAACTCGTATTTTTAACAATAAAAAACTAACCTCAAGGTTATTTACAATCATTAATCACTAATTATATGCATTTAAGGTCACACCAACCCAGTTTTCATGCTTATTCTCAATACGTTCACGATCCTTCTACAAGTAGCTTTCATAGTGTTTATGTCACTACTGTCTATGAATATAATTAGGCATTTCACTGGTGGTATCCGTAAAATGGCTCTACTCGCGCCTGCAATGTTTGTGAACCATGGAGGAGGACCCTTACCTCTTCTAGGAGACAAGGACCACGCGGAACTCACAAGATTCCTCCGCGACGAGGTACAAAAGCATTTGAACTTGAAAGAGGTCAAAGCAATAATATTAGTCACTGCTCACTGGGAGGAAAAGGTAGTCACAATATCTTCTGGAAAACATCACGAGTTGTACTTTGATTATTACGGTTTCCCGCCAGAATCCTACGAGTACCGATACGACGCTCCCGGCGACCCGGAACTAGCCGAACGGGTGCACGGAGTGCTAAAAGAGGCGGGAATAAATTCGAAATTGGATTCCAAAAGAGGTTGGGACCACGGAGTTTTTGTGCCTATGATGTTGATTAACCCTTCAGCCAGTGTGCCCATCATACAAATTTCTGTTTTAACCAATCAGGATGCAGAACAACATTATAAGCTTGGGCAAGCTTTACATCAATTTAGAAAAGAAGGGATAGCCATTCTAGGATCAGGAATGTCCTATCACAATATGAGAGAGTTTAGATACAGCCGACACAAGAGTTCCGCAGTTAACAAAGAGTTTGATGACTATTTAGACAAAGTTTGTACCGCAGAGAGTGAAGACGTCAGGAAAGCAGGCCTAGTTAAATGGAGACAGCAGCAAGGTGCTACTGAAGCTCATCCAATGAATGCTGCGGAACATTTTATGCCGTTAATTGTTGTGGCTGGGGCTGGTGGCTCAAAACCTGGTGAGAGGATCTTCAACTGGGATATGAGCGGTACATTTAGATTGAGTGCCTTCGTATGGAAAGAAGAATGAGGAATTGATAGCTAAGTGTCGGAGAAAGCTTCCATTATGAAGTTTGGTTGTGATAGAGTACTAACAGCCAATTCATTACTGACTTCAAGTATAGCAACAAAAGGTATAAATCTATCAGTTTAATTTTTTACAATAGCAACACAATTTTAAAAAAACTTTTTTTGTCTTTAGAATTATGGGTCCGCTCTAGTCTCAATATCTTAAATGTCAAATTTGACAGATCAAAGTATTTTTTTTTGATAGCTATGGTAAACATTTTTTATATTTTGAGTTTTTATTCTGTAATCAATCTGTAAGGAGGTCTAGTAAGGTCTAGACTTGATGCAAGGAAGACTTTTTCCCTTAAATTGAATGTTCTATGCAAAAGATGTTATATGTGGAAGCTAGTATACTATAAAAAGGATAAATATAGATCAAAATAGTAGTAAAATTAGACCCAAACCCGTATATTCCCATTTTGTTGTAACATGCAAAAAAACGCCTATTTACTTTATTCAGTCAATTTTGAACTCTATTCTGTAAGCATAAGGATGGTATTAGCATAATGTATGTACAATACATTGTTTACTGCAGCAGTGTGTCTTATTGTTATTGAAATAGAGGTCAAAGTTGCTTGAACAGACTGTAAATAAGTATTTTAATGTTATGAGTTCTATCACTTACGCGAATATTATACATTGAAATAAAACTAGGTTTACGGATTTTATCGCGGTTTTTTAATTGGTTTTTGGTTCCGACGTTTTGAATCCGTCACAGCATTCATGGTCACGGGCAGACTGCCCGAAAACCGCGATAAAATCCGTAAACCTAGTTGTATTTCAATATTTTAATGTTAACAAATGGAGTATTTATTTATTTTGTATATTTCTCGTGCTTAGCTTCCGCTAAAGTACTGCTATAACATAAAATGATAGTTATAAATTGATAAAGGGAACCTTGAAAAATTATGGACACGAGCGGGACTCGAACCCGCGACAGTCGCCGTACCGTGGTGCCGCTCTACCAACTGAGCAACCGTGTCACTGTTTTTCAAGTTTCCCTTTATACAAAAAGTCATAAAAATGATAGTTGTTCTAAATATACAATAATCCAATGATATTATACGTAAACAAAGAGGTAGGTAAAACAGTTCCGTAACTAGTATTTAATGTCTCTGCCCTTTTTTATTGTCTCTGGTCCTGGTTTGGTTATTTCTGCGTCCCTCTAGGGACTGCGACCTACGCCTGGGCACCGCTTGCACGGCACTGTCTACACAAAATTTCACCTTCACACACACAATATTGTGACGTCACAGTACACTATGTGACATAGAAGTATGTCATGATTATCGGGAACCAAAAAGAGTTATACTGATTTCAGGTGCCATGCGCGCTAATTAGCCAAATTTTGACGTGCCACTTTCCCGCGTACCGTACGTATCTTTCTATTTTTACTTATAATATCATTGATTTATTTAGATAGTCAAACAGCAATACAATAATGTGCAGGGTGTTAGAAACACAAATGAACATTGAGCTGATAAAAGAAGGCCGGCTCAATAGTAAGCGGCGTGTCTTGTGACGTCACAGTGTCGTCATATTACAGTTTGACAGCCACTGCTTGAAGGCCACTTCCCGCTGCGTGACACATGACGTCATAAGACACGAACTGTCAGTTTGTGACAGTAAACAAGTTTCTATGTTGTGCTATGATTATGTAACTGTATTAAATTGCCAAGAAATTATTAATAGATAGTACTTAATAAAAACAATATAGATTTATGCTAAATTACTATCAAAGTGGTGGGAAAGAATACAATGAATGTAGCATCCAACGTATCCCACGTATGCGACGTTATACAACGTATATCTGAACGCTTGATTTTTTATAAAAAACTAAGCATTTGAGACACATTTGATGCAACGTAGCTTCAGATGATTGTCTTGGCTCTCTTGCGTTGCGTACGTGGGACAAATTAAACTGGTATTGGGATTTAACAGACCCTTTACCATGAACTCTTAAAGCCGGACTATTTTCGCGGTTAGCGCGGCTTCCACAACGGGAAATGACCTGCTTTAAAAGTTCATGGTAAGCTGGCTGATTAGGTTTTATCGCCACTTACAAGTATTTTTGTACTAATATTATTTATAAATATGAATTATGCTAAAAGGATTTGGACAGACTAGATTATTTTTAACCGACTACAACACGGAGGAGGTTCTCAATTCGTCCGTGTGTTTTTTTCTTCTACCGACAATTATAAATTATTAGGATATGTTAATTCATATGTGGGTTGGTTCTTTATTGCATAAATTAAGAAAAAAACATCCTAAATTCTTTTCACAATTTTAATTAACATTGCATAGTTACCGTCTGCCGCATTATCATGAAATGAAATAACGAATATAGTATCTATAATAGGGATGGCGAACCAATGACACGTCACAGAATCATTTGGGTTCGCCATGACATTATATTTATAATGTCCACTAAGGGCGGGTTATTTCAGCTTCACTTAACGCACACGTTAATGTTAAAAATGGTATTAACTATTTAGATTTCTAATAGCAGCCCTAATAACATTTAGAACCGTCTTTGTATGCCATTAAACATCATATTTGACGTACGTTAGACATCTGTAATCGTTTTGACTGCCTCGTTGGTCTAGTGGTAGCTAAGCGCGACTCCTGAGCACGAGGTCCTGGGTTCCCGGGTCGGGCAAAGTGTTACTGGGTTTCCATTAGGTAATTCTCAGTAGTAGCACGGAGTCTGGATTTGTGCCCGGTTGATGGCAATAGGCTCACCGCCATTACATTGGGACCAAAAAACATAACTGGCGAAATGTGGGTGTACTATATGTGCACCTCTGCCTACCCGATAATCGTTTTGGCATACGTACGTTAACAGGCTGTTTGAAACAACCCGCCCTTAGTCAAGATTATTGATACCACTTCTATGGCGTCATTAAACATTTCTTTAAAAAAAATGATATGTCCATAAAGGTTCGCTATCCCTATAATATGTTGGTAAATTATTAAATTGTTATTTCACGTAAAAATACGTTTTAAATTGTCACAAATGATTTTTTTACGATTTTATTTTACTTTCAAAGTTTTTTAACTTAAAGGGACCATTGTATTTTATTTATTTTGATAATTAAGCTTTAACTGTTGTTTATTTTTTTAATAATTATGCTTATTGTATAAATATGTTATAAAGTTTATATTTGTTTTATTTTAAAAACAAAAATCCTCGTCCCACACTAAGAATTTCTCCTGTGTTTCACCGTTTTGCAAACATGAAATATCATTATATCTCATACACATTAATGGTTAAACTCGCTCGCTTTGCGTGACTCGTAGCTAGGTGACAACCGCAGATTAAGCCGTGCGGTGCCGTAAGCTCGTCGCGGTCAGCCTTATGATGGGTGACCGTTTTCATACGTGAGACCTCTCCGTGATTCGTAAGGCATGTTAAGCTATTGGTCCTGCGCCTGATCTCTCTCCGTTCGTGTCTTACTGTCTCATCGGACTATGAGAGTGAGGGAATAGGGAGTGCACTTGTGTTTCGTGCATACTTGTGCACTATAATATCTCGTGTTTGGCTAGTCTCAACTGAGAATGGCCGCCGCGCCGTGACCGAAATTCTGTCAGAACATTATTCAACTAGTCCCATATTAAATACAAATACAAATAGTTTATTTGTCATTGTAGGTATGTATACAACAGTAGATGGTCCAAAAGCATAATGTTTCAGTTCGCCACATTGTATCTATACAGATATACAAATTTTATTTGTAACCTTTTTTTTTTTTGTTTCCGGGGGTAAACATTCAAACGGCACCCGGACCCTGTGGTATAGCATAACTAGCGAAATGTGAGTGTACCTATTGCACACTATTGCTTAATAACGATGACTAAGATATTTTTTATCAATAATTTGACGTCTTGACATATCTTCCACACATTAACTGTCAAAATGACAATTTTATCTGTTCCATTGAGAAATCGGCCCCAAGATGTTAGCTATCAATCTTCACAAGATAAATATTGAACTCGAGGTCAAAGTTTTTTCAATTAAGTATTCTCTATAATTAGAATATAACTTGAGATAAACTAACATAACATCACGCCTGTATTTCCCGAAAGGGGAGGCAGAGGTGCAAGTTTAGTACACCCACATTTCGCCAGTTATGTTTCTTTTTGGTCCCAAATTCCCAATGTAATAGGGGTTGGCCTTAACCAGACACAAATCCAGACTCCGTGCTGCTACTGAGAATTACCTAATCCAAACCCAGTAACACTGCCCGACCTAATATTCGAGCCCAGGACTTTATACTCAGCAGTCGCGCTTAGCAACCATTAGACCAATGAGGCAGTTTGATAAACTAATTTGGTTTTATAAATATTTTGGCGATAGATAAGGTTTAACGGCAATAACTTAAAATAACATCTTAGCAGAAAAGCTAAAAGGTCATTGCCAAAATTCCATACTAGAAACCCAGAGTCAACAATAACGATTTGTATACCGTTGCTATACATTTCATTGCTGTCAACTCTGGCAATATTTTTAGTAGGAACTACTTGGATCCTATATCTATAATTTTTAGCCATCTCCTTTGTTACAATCAACGCATCGTTCGAGAGTACCTAAGGATAAGAAGTTCTGTCAAATTCTCGGTTCGAGCAATGATATTGAGATCTTCCATTAGCAGCACGGTGTCTGGCTGGATTTGTGCCCGGTTGATGGCCAGCTCGCCCCCTATTACATTGAGATCAATAACATAACTGGCGAATTTTAGGTGTAATAAACATCTCTGCAGTCTGCCTTTAATATAGGTGTGTTAAATGTTTAATTAACTGTATTGATTACAATGCTAATACGTTCATTTAAAATGTATTTGGATTACTAAACAATACTTAAATATGTTGCATATTGTATCTATTATTTCAATGTGTGCGCTCGGCCGGGGTCATCGCGATATCTCAACCGTAACTTGAAATATATTTTGCTATCGTAGTTTGTATGTCTGTTGCGATGGAGTTATTATAATATTGAAATATGCTATTACTTCATTAACAGCCGGAAGACGTCCTTTTTTGAACAAAGGCCTACTAACTACCCCTGGGGGAAAGGGGGGGGGGGGTAATCATAATCCCATAAAGATAGAAGATAACTTCTATATGATAAATAGATGGCGAATCCATCCTCTTAACGAGCCGACTTTGAGTTCGTCGCCTGTTACAATTAACTTCCACAATGAATTTTCAGAATTATATTTCTTTATCATCTCCCAAGAGTCAATATACATACTTTTAAACATCTTCCATCGCATAGAAACACGCTAACTTTAATAAAGAAATCAAAGTCACGCGATTGAATTAGTATCTACATGTTACCAATGACATTTCTAAAGTATATTTACACAGATAGTGGGATCAGTGTGTAAATTCAAATTGACATCGACGCATTTATCAATTTACTTACGCGGAGAGCTATCGTGTGTGAATAATGTATAAATTATTTAAAATATTTACCACATTAACAATAATTTTGACAGTGACAGATGGGTATTTCGCGCCATCTGTATTTTTGAATCATGGCGGCGGTCCGTATCCCGTTTTACGTGAAAAATATAACCTGGAAATTGCAGAGTCGTTGAAAAATATCTCAAGGATTGTGGATTTGGAGAAATTGAAAGCTATTATTATAGTGACGGCGCATAGGGAAGAAAATGTTGTAACTATTTCGTCTAGTGAGCAGCAATCGCTGTTATACGATTATTATAATTTCCCGCCGGAAAGCTATGAGTTCAAATATAATGCACCAGGTAAGAAATAGTCAAAACGAATATATGAGGCGAGTGTTAGTGGAGTATCCGAAAGGGGAAGACCTAGGCGAACATACCTAGACTAAATCGGAGATGTTCTGCAAAACGGGCAAGTGAGGAGTACTCTCAACCGACGAGCGTGTATGAGGAATGTGATGCGTGTGAATGAAGCGAAAGAAGTATGCCAGGATTGTAGCAAATGGAAATCCGTGGTCTCTGCCTACCCCTCAGGGAAACAGGCGTGACTTTATGTATGTATGTAAGAAATAGTGCATAATTATTGTACCTGCTTTTACTTACCATAATAATGGTTTATATAGGTTTATATATTACCTCTATTGACTGCCTCGTTGGTCTAGTGGTTGGAAAGCATGACTGCTAAGCGAGCGGGATTGTGTTCGTCTCTCGGGTCGGGCAAAATTTTATTGGGTTTTTCTGTAGGTACCAGAACGGAATCTAGACTTGTGCCCTGTTAATGATAAATGATAAATAAATGATAAATGATTTTATTTCTGTAAATAGGTTTAAAAAAAACACTTTTACACGTCATTTTTTAAAAACTAGATGGCATCGGCATTTCCTAACTGACTACCTCTGAGAAGAAATACCGAAACAAACTCAGGGGTCAAGGTCTCTTTTAAAGTCCAGACAAGCTCAATATTTTATGCGAGAACAGTGTAGGTGGTCTGAGAAGTGGTCTTTTTAGGAAAGAACCACGGCGAGTTTGAGTCGACCTGTCCTTACAGACGCCCCGTCTCGTACCATCTGAAGGACATTTGGGTAGGCCGCATAAAATACTCAAACCGTCAGACACGCATAGGAAAAAAAAAAAAAAAAAAAAAATAGCAATAGGCTTGTTCCTACTAAGCACATTTGGAAGTATATGATAACTGGGGTAATGTGGGTGTACCATAAACGCCTGTCAACTCCTTCGGGGAATACAGGCGTGATAATATTATCTCATATTTGGTTTCATTATCATCATCAGCTGGAAGACGTCCACTATTTAGTTTGGAAGGTCAAATTACTTTAAAAGTAGTTATATCTGACTTACGTTCGACAGTTTCAACGACAATACGCCGGCTGAACAAATAATTATAACAATATAGTAAAGAGAAGCAAGTATATTACTTATACAGATGCTACTGTTTATGACTTGATACTAGGTTTAAAGTAAATTTCGATTTCTAGTAGGTACGTAATACGCAAGTTATCCGTGCTTCAGAAGGCACGTTAAGCCGTTGGTCCTGCGCCTGATCTCTCTCCGCTCGTGTCTCACCGTCCTGGACTATGAGAGAGGAATAGGGAGTGCACCTGTGTTCGCATACTTGTGCACTATAATATCTTCGTAGTTGGCTAGTCTCAGTTGAGACAGGCCGCTTGCGATTCGGCCAGGAAAACATTAAGCGAGTAATGCTATTATTTTCAGGCGACCCAACGACAGCTCGAAGACTGCACGCAGCTTTCAAAGCGGCCGGGATAAAATCAAAACTGGACGGTGAAAGAGGCTGGGACCACGGCGTCTTCATACCAATGATGCTGATCAATCCAGCGGCAGACATCCCAATAATCCAAGTCTCTATACTAAAAAACCAAAACGCCTCCCAACACTTCGAAATCGGGAAAGTCTTGCACCAATTCCGGAAAGATGGCATCGCCATTTTCGGTTCCGGCATGTCGTACCACAACATGGCAGAGTTTGATAAAGCCGAAGACAACATCAAAGAAGCTGAAGCAACAGGAATTGTGAATGAAGCTTTCGATTCTTTTCTAAATTATGTGTGCACTGGTAGTGAAGACGATCGCAGAAGAATCCTGCTGTGGGATCAAGAAGATGGAGGGTTGGAGAGTCACCCGTTAGGAGAGGCGGATCACTTGATGCCATTGATTGTTAACCTTGGGGCAGCTGGACCGCGGCCGGGGAGAAAGATTTTCGAATCAGTGTTTTTGTATAAATTCAAATTGAGTGGGTATATATGGGATGATTGAAGACCTTTCTCATTTACTTTAAGAGCTATTGTTAAACAACTTTTGTAATGTATAGAATTAAATTAATAGATTTTGACTGAGTTTTGATTTAGGCGGGCGATCTCAGCTGAGATTTTTTTACGGGACCGTCCCACCATTCGTGGCCATCACTGTAACTACTGTGAGCCAGGATCTACAATGATAACCATTGAGAACCATAGCAATGAAGCTCGAGGCGTTCACAAGAACTCGACTGTCTTGGAATCTGCCTGTGGTGGCTTACAGAAACGCATCCATTTATACATGAACCCCGCTGATTTTATATTTTTTCATAGATGTATATCTAAAAAAATGAACGCGACAATAAAATTGACCTGAATTGCCTTAAAAATAAAAAAATAATATATTAAATAAAATGCCTCGTTCGTCTAGTGGTTGCGAACCGCGACTGCTAATTGAGGTCCTGGGTTCGAATCCCGGGGCGGAATAAGTGTTATTGAATTTTTCTATTAGATAATTCTTAGTGCAGCACGAAGTCTGGATTTGTGCCCGGTTGATGGTCAGCTCGCCCCCTATTACATGGGGACCTAAAACATAACTGGCGAAATGTCGGTGTACTGTATGTACACCTCTGCCTACCCCTTCGGGGAATACAGGCGTGATGTTATTGTTATGTGAGTGTCGTGAGAATCCGTACACTATTGCGAAGAACTTAGGCTTTAAAGAATTGAAGAAATAAAAATTGAAATGTAGGGGACATTGGGTCCTATAACATAACCGGTAGGCTGGCATTCCATTGTGGATAAAAGCCTCAATAAATAGTAGAATAAAAAACAAAGAACATAACCGGTGAATGATGGGTGTACTGGACACCTCTGCCTACCCTTTAAAGGAATACAGGCGTGATGTTACGTATGAGTGCAGCAGCTATCTCTAATGTAGCTACAGGTCAAGGAAAAGTAATAAAAACAAATGAGTCAATCAAATTATATTTCAAGAAACTAAATCTGTAAAATCTACTTCGAAGTCTCGTCTCATGCCAGTTTTCTTCAGGAGTTGTCTATTCAGCTCTTTATTCATCATAGCCATCAGTTTCCGCCTGTTCCTCTTGCTCAAATCGTAACTCCTCCGGCCATTATAGTCTACGTAGTTTAATTCTTTTCGCTTCTTAGGATTCGTGACATAAATCATACCGTTTTCGTCAAAGAGGTCGTCCATGTTCGTCCCAGTCCGCTGTATTGGTTTGGGCTTTGACCGCGTGATGATATAGACCGGTATGTTGGAAGCTGTGTTGGATTTACGCACGAGAAGGTTCTCATACCGCTGCTTCATTTCGTTGCGTTCCCGCATCTCTAGCGGTGATTTTAGGTAGCTTTGGATTAAGGATCTAGAGTTCTTTGATCTTGGAAGAGCTTTGGCTTCTACGGGCGGTGATACTGGAATTAATTGCTTTGTTATTTCTGGGTTATTTCTAGTTAGTGATACGCATGTATATATAAAAAGGTGTATAGGTATATAAGTGAATTTATCTCGTTTTGTTTTTCTATAAAAACGTCGTCCCCCTTAACTTTTTCAATGTTATAAATACTTTCTTAGTTATTCTAAGACACCACTGACAAACGGTGATGGAAAACATCGTGAGGAAACCGGCAAACCTGAGAGATTGCTCAACGGTGTGTGTCGACATGTCAGAGGCCTACAGGCGGTTTACACTCTGACACCAGGTTGGCCATCAACCATACGATAAAATTAATAATCAAAATGACTATTTATTACCTGATATATAAATGATAAAAACGACTAAGAATTGGAGTTCCTTCATTTTATAACGACAGCTTCTTCTAGTTACACTAAATGTATGGATTTTTAACAATAAACTTCAAATACATTATGGTTGCCAATTATATGAAAGTCACAGCGAGAAATTGAATTTATATCTTCAATGAGGATGTAATCTCAGGTACTAGGTAGCAAAAATGGGAATTCGCCAGTTTGTTTTTAAAATATCCAGCATATAACAATACAACTCTCTTACCAAGAACTCGTAAAACGGGACAGTTTTGACGACCTTATTGGCGCAGTGGCTAAGCGATTGGACTGCTGCGCTAACGGTTGCGGGTTTGATTCTCGTACGAGGCAAAAAAAATTTACTATAATAACTTTCGTGAGTGTTATCCATATTATTTACTATATATTCCGGTTATACTCACGGGTGTATTCGGGAATATATAGTAAATAATATAGGAAAAAAAATGTGCGAACCGCAGATGTTTGTCCCGAGTCTGGGTGTGTGTATGTGATATTTCATGTTTGTTAAACGCACCCATATACAGGAGACATTCCTAGTGTGCGGCGACGTTTTTTTAAAAAAAGAAAATTAAAGTTTACGATGTGGAAGCGACCGAGAAGGCGATGGCGAGATGATTTGGACTATCTTTGCGGGAAAGACGTGGCCTGAAATGGCATTGGACAGGGTTTTGTGGAGGAATAATGGGGAGGCCTTTGCCCAGCAGTGGGACACCGAACAGGCTACATAAAAAAAAAATGTGGAAGGGAGATGTCGCTACGTGCAGTGTAATACGGCATCTCGCTTCTAAAGATTAGACGACCTGATTAGCGCAGTGGCTAAGCGATTGGACTGTTGCGCTAAGGGTTGCGGGTTCGATTCCCGCACGGGGCAAAACTTGCGAACCACAGATGTTTGTCCCGAGTCTGGGTGTTTGTGTATGTGATATTTCATGTTTGTGAAACACACCCACGACACAGGAGAAATTCCTAGTGTGGGGCGACGTTTTTTTTTAAAAAAAAAAAAAAAAAAGTCAACTGTCCTGCTTTGAGAGTTCATGGTAAAGGGGTTGTCTAATAAAATAATAATGACTGCCTCGTTGGTCTAGTGGTTGCTAAGCGACTGTTGAGCACGAGGTCCTTGGTCGGGCAAAGTGTTACTGGGTTTTTCCATTAGGTAATTCTCAACAGCACGGAGTCTGGATTTGAGCCCGGTTGATGGCCAGCTCGCCCCCTATTACATTGGCACCTATAAACATAACTGGCGAAATGTGGGTGTATTATATGTGCACCTCTGCCTACCCGTTCGGGGAATACAGGCGTGATGTTATGTTATAAAATAAATAAATAAAATAAAATTCATTTATTTCGGACCGGAATCCATAGTGTTAGTGACAATAATCTTATGAACTATGTTAGTAACATAAAAAGCTATACAAAAGTACATACCAGGATACCGCTATTACACATACGGGTTATATGTAATATCGGCATCCTTGGTTATGTGCACGCGTGTCCAGTGCTGCATAATAGCACTGTCCACATCCAGTCTGTTGGCCACAATCTTCAGGAGGCTGTTGGAGCTGCCACGGACCCGCTGTAATAGAGAGGCTATTCGTTGCCTGATGATAGCCGAAAAGCTATCAACCCCAGCTGTGGCCAACATCCGAGAGGCACTACAGTGGCGACGCAAACTTATGTCTAATAAAATAAAAGAAGGATATTTTCTAATGTTGTATAATTGGTCCATCCTTAATCATTGTGTTGATGCGGTTATTTAAATTCTCGTTCTGCTGCCGAAGCCACTGCCTCTCCATCTCCAGGCGTTTCTTTGCACTAGTTCTCCTGAAATTCTCTGGAATTTGAATGTAACTGTCACTATCAGTGTTGCCATACTGCTTCAGTTTGTCAATTAGAGTGTTGCCATCATCATTGCGTGTCGTTAATTTGGTATTTTTTGATGTGATGATGTATATTGGGAGCCGGTAGTTGGAGCTGAACATTCGGAGCATTTTGAAGAGCCGGTCAGCGTCTTCTGTCATTCTAGATGCTGTTGGTAATTTCTTTAAGTCGTCCAATGTTTCTTCGCTCACGTCATTGTAGTCTGGAGAGTCTGTGTTTATTGGTGTGGCTGGAAATAATCACAGTAATATTTTTTTAAATTGATAAAGGAAACTTGAAAATTGGACACGAGCGGGACTCGAACCCGCGACTTTCGCCGTACCGTGGCGTCGCTCTGCCAACTGAGCTCTGTCACTGCTCGCACCCATCGATCCAAATTCAAGCCTAGCATGGCAACATGCAAAAAAGGTAGAAAAAGTCACACAATAATATTATTAAGGCGAACGTTTGTGAGTGTGTTTGTTACTTCTTCAAGCTGAAACGGCTGGACCAATTTTGATGGAATTTGGCATGGAGGTAGCTGATACCTTGGATTAACACATAGGCTAATTTTTATCCCGAAATAGTAGCGGGACCACAGGGCGCTAGTGCAATATTATAAAGACAGTCTTAAAAAAAAGTCGCATAATATTAGCCTATTTCAGTCTACTGCTGGACGTAGGCCTCCCCCAGGGTACGCCACAAGGCACGCTCTTCCTTTATCGCCACTCAGTCACTACCAGCTACCCTACCCAAGATATCAAAAATAAATAATACCTTTAAAATAAAAATAAGATGAACTACAATACATAACATCACGCCTGTATTCCCCGACGGGGTAGGCAGAGGTGATATATTACACCCACATTTCGCCAGTTACGTTATAGGTCCCAATGTAATAGGGGGCGAGCCTATTGCCATCAACCGGACACAAATCCAGACTCCGTGCTGCCACTGAGAATTACCTAATGGAAAAACCCAGTAACACTTTGCCCTACCTGGGTCTGGAAAAACCCAGTAACACTTTGCACGACCTGGGATTCGAACCCACGACCTCGTGCTCAGCAGTCGCGCTTAGCAACCACTAGACCAACGAGGCAGTATGAACTACAATAGCTACGGTTATAGCTGCGGTTAGCCGCAGTTGCAACCGCATCCTGCGGCCAGCCGGACGACCGCCCGTAATGCGGCTGGCCGCCCAGTATGTACCTTAAGTTGACCGTTACGGCTAAGGGCGCGACGTTCGTATGGTTTCCTAGTTAATATGGCTGTTGCGGCCACTGGTTGTGGTTGAGACCGTCTAGTGAGGGAAACGGTTAATTAGGATTATGAGAGAGCTAAACTCAACAGTAATAATAACAGCCTATAACTGTCCCACTGCTGCAAAGACCTCTTCTCGTATAGAGAAGGATTGAGCATTGATCACCACGCTAGCTCACTGCGGGCGATTTCAGATAATTAAATCCAGGTTTCCTCACTATGTTTTCCGTCACCGTTAGTCAGTGGTGTCTTAGAATGACTAAGAAAGTATTTATAACATTGAAAGTCACATTGATACTTGCCCGGGTTTGAACCTGCAACCTTGCGCATACAAATCCGGTATGTTAACCACTAGGCCACCACGACATTTAAACTCAACAATACAACGGTGACAAGAGACACAGTTGCCAAAAAACGCGTCAAAATTTGAATTTATATGGTCTAAGATCACACACATACATAAAGTTATGCCTGTTTCATTGAAGGGTAGGCAGAGACCACGGTTCTTCAATTGCTATGATACTGGCATATTGTTTAGATAGATGAAAAAAAATGACAAAACGAATATATGAGGCGAGTGTTACTGGAATATTGGAAAGGGGAAGACTTTGGTATTAAATTGTATTGCTTGAAAAATTTAAGTTTTCCGAATCTTGTGTCAACTTATACTTATATGTTTGTATGCCGAAAGGTAGAATGTACAAGGACTCTCGAACTTTTAACATCTTATTGTATTTTACCTACATTCTTTACAAATAAATTTATTCTTATTCTTATTCGGCGAACGTAAATCCGAGCCGTTTTTAAAATCACGTGACAATAAAAATAATAAAAAAGTTACCTGCAGTAAAAATTAAAAATGCTACCAGTTTGGTGTATTTCTCCATGATGATTTATATCGAATGGTTTGTATATTAGCGCTGCGTTATATAGCCGAATTGAAACAGATTAAAAAAAGCTGTATAACGAAATAGCTGAATGGATTTATAATTAGTAACATGTTTAAATTATAACGTGAAATGCGGCTTGGTTGGAGCGTATTCAATTAATTTAAGTGTATCGCTCTTGTACTTAGATTGGAATCAATTATACAATCTAAGGAAGTATAGAATACTAGCTGCGCCCCGTGGTGTTACCCTCTACATTTTTTCGGGATAAAAAGTGGCCTATGTGTTAATCCAGGGTGTCAGTTAACTCCATATGAAATTTTATCAAAATCGGTCTAGCTGTATAATCGGTCTTTGAGCGTAAAGAGTTAACAAACACACTTACAAACTTTCGCCTTTATAATATTATTGTGACTAGCTTTTGCCCTCGGCTTTGCCGGCGTTAAGTAGCCTATCTTGGGTCTTTTCTACATGGCAATTTTCATCAAAATCAGTCAAGCGGTTTAATTGTGAAGGCGTAACAGACAGAGAGAGTTACTTTCACATTTATACTATTAGTATGGATATAGATGTACCGAGCACCTCCAATTTACATGCAGTACCTTCCATATCTTATTGCATGAGATTTTGAGGTATTTGTAACTACCTATTTACTTTCACTAAGTTCCAACAATAACCTCCATAGCCGGCTGCGCGCCGCCACCAATAGTCTCCTGAGCATGTTCTCAGATAGGTGGGACTCCCCTCTGCTGCGCCACTGGGTGAGGATCCATACCAATTGATATAATATCTCCTCCTTATTACTAATACGAGTCATTAAGTTATTTTGTTGCTACTAACACTATGGACTTACGTCTGAAATAAAGAATTTGAATTTGAAAATGATGTGGAGGAAGGATATGGAGTTCCTCCAACGAAAAGGGAAGTTCTTCCAACCAGGCGGTGGTGTGCCTGCTGGGTCGCGGCGCCCCACTTCTCAACTCGGGGCGGCTGTGTATACAGCTAGCGAATGCGATTACTTCGCTAGCGCAATGCAGGATTCGCAACGTCACTCGTCCTTCGACGTGTAGGTGTCGCTACAGGGCCATTTATTAAGTGCGTAAGCCTTTTTTTGATAAGACCCCCTTCGCTCCTATTACATAGGTACAGAAAGCCACGCCTATTTCCAAGAGGGATAGGCGTCCCCTATAATGTCTCACTGCGGGTCAAAGACCCCTTTCCTTCCTCCATTTCTCTCGGTTGTAAGCACACTAGTGCACTATAATAATTCCTGCGTATTTGTCTGTCTTTCATCATCAGCCGGAAGACGTCCACTGTTGAACAAAGGCCTCCTTAGAACGCCACAATGAACGACAGCTTGCCAATTCCATCCACCGGTTGCCCACAATTCTGACGATATCGTCGGTCCATCTGGTGGGAGGCCGATAACCTTTCCTCCCCCAGCGGTTATCGGTTCTTCGAGCGATATGGCCTGCCCATTGCCACTTCAACTTGCATATTTATCAGTGTTTAGAAAGGGAAATTAAAAGAAAACTCTAAACAATAATATCATATATTTATTTCTAATCATATAAAATATTTCAGCCCTTATATTTCCTACTTCTCGCACGCAATTAAACCAAACATACATACAAAATAATAAAATACTGCGGTCGTAGCTACACTGAACATTACCCCTGAAACTTATGAAAGTAGCTTTTGCCCGCGTTAAGTAGCCAAATCCTTTCTCGGGTCTTAAACTTTCTACAAGCCGAATTTCATCAAAATCCTTCCAACCGTTTAGTCGTGAAGGCGTAACAGACAGAGTTACTTTCACATTTATAATATTATAAGACATGTGCCAATGATATATTGTAAAGTACAGATACGTTATGGTAACAAAATGAACGAGCAAACCGTTCCGAACGCGACACATACTTAATAATAACATAATAATGGGAACCATTCATTAATTACTTAAGAATTTTTGCCAGTTTTAGACCCTCTCCCCCTATATAAAAAAAAAGTAAGAATAAGCCCACCCCCTGATTCCCTGTTTAATATTCATTACGTAAGCATCTAAAGGCTTATCAAGACTCCCTCCCACCCCCTTGTTAAAAAAAATAACCCATATTATCTACTATATATACCGGTTGTACTCACGTCGATATTCGGGATTGCCCGACTAGTTGCGGCTGGCAGTTCGGCTCGCGACCCCGCCGCGTCACCTGCTCATGAATAAGGGCTCCGTTAGAGTCCGAAACTAGTCGGGCATTCCCGAATATCGACGTGAGTACAACCGGTATATATAGTAGATAATATGGATAACACTCACGAAAGTTATTATAGTAAAATAACCCATGTTCGCCCCTCCCCTGCTAAATTGACTTAAGTAATAAATGAATGGTCCCTTAACAAAGATGTATAAGAGATTAGTACATTTTCGAGTCTATTATCTATGCGCGCTTGGAACATATCTGTCTCATTTTCTTTATCATTGACACACGTCACTGTCAGCATGCCACAGAATATAGATGCCAATAGACTTGAGAAGTTAATGTTTTATCATTTGTAAGCACGAGGGCTGTTATTATCTCTGACCGCAGAATATAAACCATGATTGTATGGTTTCAAAGGATAATCGTTAAGGTACCAAAAAATTCGTTTTCTTGAGCTAGTTCGGGAATAACTGCTATATTACTACCGCAAATCCGATTCCCATCAACAATAGACTAAAAAAAACCTAGCGAAAAAAAATTTAAGAAAAAATTCGCGGTACACCTTAAGAATTCTCCTAAAATTAAAACAAATTCATGATTACAAACATCTTCTAATGCAATTATGCAGAAAATTACGTTTAAATAACATAACTTTAAATTATTATATAACAAAGTAATGAAAAAAACTCATGACCTGACATGTGTATAATACGTCTAGTAGACTTAACACTCAGCGTAATAAAACAAGGCTAGAGACCTACTCTCCAATTTAATCTCAAGGCCAATGCAAAATTCATCATCATCAGCCGGAAGACGTCCACCGTTGAACAAAGGCCTCCCCCTTAGAACGCCACAATGAATGACAGCTTGCCATCCACCGGTTGCAGCAACTCTGACGATATCGTCGGTCCACCTGGTGGGAGGTCTGCCAACGCTGCGTCTTCCGGTTCGTGGTCGTTCGAACCTTTCTTCCCCAGCGGTTATCGGTTCTTCGAGCGATATATATAATTTATATCTTTTGATTTTAGTTCCTCCCAATGGACACGTAATATTGAAATTTGGCGCCAGTGTTAAGTTTCAGAGTACGACAATAAAATTCCAATCCAATTCCGATTAAATTGCAAATCGTAGTTTCTATTCTTTTCTCTTCTATTAAATTGGAGAGTAAGCCTGCTCACACACAAAGCTGTGTTTTGTGACGTCACCGTGTGTCCGATTACTACTCTACCAAGCTAGACACCTGTCAAATGTGATGTCATAGTCACTTGTCAATGCCGCGAACCGTAATGACGAACGCGGTAACTGAGGGGGTGTGCGGGCGGGGGAGCCTCATGCCACCCAAATGTCTTGCTTGGTAGAGTAATAGTTTGACAGCCGCTTTTTGAAGGCTTCTCATTGAACGTGACACATCGTATGGTTGATGACCAACCTGGTGTCAGAGTGTAAACCGCCTGTAGGCCTCTGACATGTCGACACACACCGTTGAACGATCTCTCAGGTGTGTATTCCCTCACGGTGTTTTCTTTCACCGTTTTTAGCGACTGATAACTAATTTATAGTAAACACATGAATTCGAAAAGACTTTGGTGTGTGAACTTGCGAGCTTTGACTTGGCAATCCAACGGTCATACCACTCGGCTACAGTGACACATGACGTCATAAAACACGAACTGATTGCTATAAGCCTGTATCAGAGTATGAGTCGATAAACAAACATACTAACATTGACTTATATAAAAACCTATGAATTTTCAACAATTTTTTCGTCTAAAATATCTGAAGACCGCTCATTTATATATTAGAATGATAATTAGATATAGCTAGGAAAACTACCCAAATAGGGGTATTTTAATACATGAAAGTATATCACATAAGAAGTATTTGATCTAGATAAGTTATACTTAAGGGTCGAATGCGTTTGAAAGTTTCTCGTCAACATGTAGCAGGAATCCACACCCCATTTTGACAAGCTTTTATTTAACTTGCAATGTTTGTATGTATGTGAATTTGTTTATGTCAAATCTTGCAATCTAAATTAGAACCACTTCTTGACATCCGATTGAAATGAAATTTTGCATACTATAAGGTTTGGTGTTAATACAATATTAGATACCAAACTAATAGAACTATCTGCGCCCCGCGGTGCTACCAGCGACAAGGTTCGCGATAAAAAGTAGCCTATGTGTTAATCCAGGGTATCAGCTACCTCCATATGAAATTTCATTAAAATCCATTCAGTAGTTTTTACGTGAAAGAGTAACAAACATCAATCCATACTTACAAACTTTCGCGTTTATAATATTAGTGTGATCTGATTGTGGCATTCTCATTACACAATGACGTCATAGCTCAACCCTTGAATATAACATGTCTAAACCATCACAAAACTCGTTCTACCCACCCTTAACTAACTTAACTCGAAAAATATTATTTTTACATCAAAATCAATAAATACCTGTCCACCATAACATTGACCATAAAATGTATAAAAGAATAAATAAAATTAGTATTTTTTTTTTTCAATAATTTTGTATTTGTTATTTGTAACAAGCCAGGCGGCTGTAAGTCTTAATCACGCCTGTATTCCCCGAAGGGGTAGGCAGAGGTGCACATATAGTACACCCACATTTCGCCAGTTATGTTTTAGGTCCCAATGTAATAGGGGGCGAGCTGGCCACCAACCGGGCACAAATCCAGACTCCGTGCTGCTACTGAGAATTATCGAAACCCTGATAAACATTGTTAACACTGCCCAACGAATTGAACTCAAAACTTGAAGGTCATTGACAATTTGCCCGACTCGAAATTCGTACCTAGGAACTCGTGCTCAGCATTCGCGCTTTACAACCACTAGACCAGCAAGACAGTCGATGTATTTACTAAATAGTAAATAAATATACATTAACATTTTTGTACCCACTCATGTTTTTCTCGAATTTATTCAGGATTTATACTAGGCTGTGTCAATCCGACATAAGACATTATTTTATGTAAATACTAGCTTATGCCCCGGACTTCGTCTCCTCGAATTTCGATTAAAATACCTGTAGCAGCAGTATGCATATTTACCTATTTAAAATCTGATTTGGTTAACAATTATGGGTTTTAATATTTTCCCGCGGAACCCTAAACATTTTCAAAATTAAATGTAGCCTTATAACGTCAGCTATTTATCGTTGAAAGTCCCGTCAAAATTGGTCGGGCCGTTTCGGAGATAAGCCGGAACAAGCAGACAGACGAAGCTTTTTTTAAATTGCATTTTCGTTAATGTATTGTGTATATTATTACAATTATGTATTGCGTAAAAACCTGTTATTTTGTCGTTACTAACAAACAGACGCTCCAATTTTATTATATGTATAGATTAAATGCTATAAGGTTCTATTCGGTACGAGAGTACGAAAATTCGACGAGAAAATTCGTGATCGAAAAATTCGGATAAAAGTTAACATTGCTTTATATATGTATATATGCATAACAACACTTAACTCGTTCAGGTAGGCAGAGGTCCCGTTCCTTAGACTATCTTTATCAGGCAACAGAAATTCCTTAAAATTCTACAACGGATTCGAACACGGGACTTCCCGGAATCTCTGTTCGTATATAAAACATTTTCCTTGTATCTTAAGTAACAACAACTTATGTATAAAGTCAAATGCACACACAAACATATTGAAGGCACATCGATTTTCGAGTTGAAACTCGAATTTCCGAATTTCCGCTTTCGTATTCCGAAAACTCGTATCGAATTTAAAATCATTTTCGTACTCCCGTTTGCAAGCTAGTAACTATTTCTTGAAGGCTGTTTTTAATCTACATGGTGTAACAAAAACCTTGGATATACACTATACAGTATGATTGGTTGGACCAATTTGTTATTTTTTCCCTTCTCCTATCACTATTAGTTTACTTTGTTGTCGCATAATGAAACTATGTAAATTTACAAATTTGTACCATTTTTCTTTTTTAAATGAGTAACCTCTGGAGTTTCTTGCCGGTTCTTCTCCATTATAGGTTTTTGTTACAAACAGTATCAGGAATGGTTTCTATATAAAAAATAAATATTTCGCGCAAAGCAAAGCTCTGTATATAACATTATATTTATAATCAATAAACTATGATTGAGTCATACACTTTGTACATCATCATTATCATCATCATCAGCCAGAAGACTGATGAACAAAGGTCTCGACTTTAGGTAAGGGGGGGAGGGGTTGTCATAATCCCCACGCTTGGCAAGCGGCTTGAGGATCGCAGTATTGGTGTTGAAGTTACAGAAGACGCTGATATGAAATTCATCAAAATCGGTCTAGCCGTTTAAGCGTGAAGAGGCAACAAATATATAATAATTATAAAGATAATTTTTACCGACTTTTAAAAAAAAGTATGTATTTAGAGCGAAGCTTTTGACGCGTATGTATAGCCAACAAAGTGAAAATAAAACACTAAAATATATTCCACACTTCCACGCAGTCGAAGCCTAGTTATCATTAGGGGTAATTTTAACCGACTTTTAAAAAAAAGTATGTATTTAGAGCGAAGCTTTCAACATGTATGTATATCTAACAAAGTGTATGACTCAATCACATACATTTGGTGTATGTCCAAGTATTCATTTTATATTAGCAATGTTTATACACGCACACAATGGCTGTAAAACGACATTTATTTTAATCAATATTGATATCCCACTTCAATGATATATCAAAAAAGTTCAGATATGTTACTAGCGCTTATTTTGAAGACTCGAAAAGGGGAGAATTGTAGTCTTGGGTATTACAATTGTTTACTATAATAACTTTCGTGAGTGTTATCCATATTATCTACTATTATTTCGGCTCGCGACCCCGCCGCGTCACCAGCTCATGAATAAGGGCTCCGTTAGAGTCCGAAACTAGTCGGGCGTTCCCGCATATCGACGTGAGTATAACCGGTATATATAGTAGATAGTACAATTGTTGTCCGATTTGACATAAGACTAGTGTAGTTCGGACTTAGTTCGGAATACTCCCCATTTATTTAGTTAGTATGACGTATCTATACTTTTTGTCATTGGCCTCCTTACTTATAAAAAATGTTTGTTTGATTTCATAGAATAGAGATGTCAATAGACTTAAATGGTGCTTAAGACACGTTTTAGCATCGTTTATAAGTAAGAAGCCTTCTCATAGATAGACTATTTACTTATAAAAATATAAAGGATTTATCTACTATATATACCGGTTATACTCACGTCGATATTCGGGAATGCCCGACTAGTTTCGGACTCTAACGGAGCCCTTATTCATGAGCAGGTGACGCGGCGGGGTCGCGAGCCGAACTGGGATAAAGGATTTCCCGGGATAAAAAGTATGCATTATTCTTGCTTAAAACACAAGTTGTAGTTATAGCGAATCCCATCAAAATCGATGCAGCAGTTTACCCATTACAACATAACTAATGGATTTACTATTTAAGTTAGACAATATTCTGTCTCATTCCTTCTCAATACATTTGTATGAAGACAGAGAGAGACAAAAGTTAATTTCTGAATATATCTATCTATACATAGACAAATGAGTCCTCGTTTCCCTTTCCTGGCTGGAGTCCTTTTATTAGGTCTCGCCAAACGACCGGTTAAGCAGTAAGAGCTCCCTCAGAGCTAACTGCGAGACAAGTTCGAAAAAAGAAAAAAAAAATCGTTTCCCTTGGTCACGCCATAACTTGAGAACGACTGGACCGATTTGGGTAAATTTCGCTTTGAAATATTAATGGAAATCCAGGGAAGGTTTAAATGAGTGGGTAAAGTAAGATGGCGGTACAAAGTTCGCCGGGGCACCTAGTATTTTTATAACAATATTGGACATGTCGTTTTACCGCCAAACAAGCTTGTATATAATAACCGACATAACTACTATATATATATATATATATAATAATGTAATATCTGAAAACAGCATAAAAAATCAATAATAATATAATAATTGAAATATTATTTATCGTAATTTATAAAATAAGCCTCGTATATTAATTGTCGTGTGTATTAATTATACTTAATTATTGTCTTAGTGAATATCGCCACGGACTGCCAAGGGGAATATCGCCCATGACGGTTAAATTTGGCCAAAATTATATATTATTTTACTGAATATTGCTACAGACTGCCAAGGGGAATATCGCCCATGGCGGTTAAATTTACCAAAATTATATAAATATCTTAATAAATATTGCTACGGACTGCCAAGGGGAATATTGCCCATGGTCAAATTGCCTATAATCCATCTAAAACAAAATATAATCATATATAAGTTTATGTTAAGCCGAGAATCGAACCGTCAACTTAACAGTCACGTGACTAAAAATCCCTAATTCTGTCATTTGTCAACTAAAGCAGTACTACCTCTCTTTCTAACAGCAATCATAAGAGCAGGATAGAAGACATTTCTCTACTAGAACATTTGTAATATGGAACTTGTGAAATTATCATTTTGAGACAGTTTTATATTCTGTCCTTTTCAGATAAAGAAAGATAGAAAGGGATAGAATATAATTGAATATGGTAAGTATTTTTAAACATGTTCTATCCTTTTCTAATGCGGTAAGAGAGAAAGAGAATAAAATAAGTATAAATATATAGTTCTCAATGTTAACAATTATCTAAAAACCATAGTAAGAAAGAGATAGTATACATTTAACCATTTACTGTCCTTTTCTATACTTCTCCCATCGTATGGTTGATGACCAACCTGGTGTCAGAGTGTAACCCGCCTGTAGGCCTCTGACATGTCGACACACACCGTTGAACAATCTCTCAGGTGTGTATTTCCTCACGATGTTTTCCTTCACCGTTTTTAGCGACTGATAACTAATTTATAGTACGCACATGAATTCAAAAAGATATCCAGTGGGTTTGAACTTGCGACCTTTGACTTGGCAGTCCAACGGTCATACCACTCGGCTATCACTGCACAATAAAACAGTATATATAAGTTATAAGTTCGCGTCAGACAGGTATAGCATACCAAAAGTCCAATGTGAAACAGAGATAGCACTACATCAACAGAATTAAGGCTTCAATCTCACCAATCACCACACAGCGTTCATATAACTAATACACACCGAACAGTAACAAGCGCCAACGAGGCGGCAACACAATTTGAGTCTTATTGCGAAGGACACAAGGTTGATTATTGCTCATCTGTCTGCTTGGGCGGCCTCTGCAGGCGGCGAGTTTCTGTTCCTTCTATGGTTCTTGCTGTCCAAGTGTAGGAGGCATCCTACTGCCCCGAAGTAACTGGAAAAGAAAAAAATATAACATAAACATAACATCACGCCTGTATTCCCCGAAGGGGTAGGCAGAGGTGCACATATAGTACACCCACATTTCGCCTGTTATGTTTTTAGGTCCCAATGTAATAGGGGGCGAGCTGACCATCAACCGGGCACAAATCCAGACTCCGTGCTGCCACTGAGAATTACTTAATGGAAAAACCCAGTAACACTTTGCCCGGCCCAGGATTCGAACCCAGGACCTCGTGCTCAGCAGTCGCGCTTAGCAACCACTAGACCAAAGAGGCAGTCAAAAAAAAAAAACTATTTTATATTGTTTTTATAAAAAAACGTCGCCCCACACTAGGAATGTCTCCTGTATCGTGGGTGCGTCACAAACATGAAATATCACTTACCCAGACACATATTTTTGCTCCGTGCGGAAATCGAACCCGCAACCAGCAGCAGTCCAATCGCTTAACCACGGCGCGAAACTCGCTAAACCGATTATGATGAAATTTTCTGTGTCAATTTCAGTGGGTCCCTGAATCCATACTAATATTATAAATGTGAAAATAACTCCGTATGTGACGCCTTCACGACTAAACCGCTGGACGGATTCTGATGAAATTTGGCATGTAGAAAGTTTAAGACCCGAGAAAGGACATAGGATACTTAACGCGGGCGAAAGCTAGTTGGTTTTTTATTTAGATTCATAAATAGACCCTACAGATGGGCTTGCATTCAAGATTTTGGAACTAGGCTGAAACCAAGAGTTTGGTGGGACTAGCTCTACTGCTTACCCCTCGTGTTCAAGGAAGAGTGCTTTGAGCGCCCCCCTGGACCAGTAGGACATCGCGTAGGACAGCAGCTTCATGGACAGCGGGTTCACTCGCAGGAAGTTACCGCAGAACACCACCTGGTAATTAAATTAATTAATAAAACATAACATCGCCCTGCAGTGGGACGATCATGGCTGAAATAATAATAATAATAACATCACGCCTGTATTCCCCGAAGGGGTAGGCAGAGGTGCACATATAGTACACCCACATTTCGCCAGTTATGTTTTAAGTCCCAATGTAATAGGGGGCGAGCTGGCCATCAAGGCACAAATCCAGACTCCGTGCTGCTACTGAGAATTACCTAATGGAAATACCCAGTAACACTTTGCCCGACCCGGGATTGGAACACAGAACTTCGTGCTCAGCAGTCATAAATTATTTGGAGGATATAAACGTTTATTATTAATTAACTGCCTCGTTGGTCTAGTGGTTGCTAAGCGCGACTGCTGAGCACGAGGTCCTGGGTTCGAATCCCAGATCGGGCAGGTGTTACTGGGTTTTTCCATTAGGTAAATCTCAGTGGCAACACGAACTCTGGATTTGTGCCCGGTTGATGGCCAGCTCGCCCCCTACTACATTGGGACCTAAAAACATAACTGGCGAAATGTGGGTGTACTATATGCGCACCTCTGCCTACCCCTTCGGGGAATACAGGTGTGATGTTATGTTAATGTATGTTTACTTGGATATTTCAATACGTAAAATTGAGACTTACCCTCTCGATGTGTTCGTTGGAGGCACAGAGGCGCGCTATGGAGCCGATGTTGTTAGTGATGGTGACCAGCGTGGCGCGGGCGAGGTCACCGCGGGACACCTTCGCGCGCCGCTCTGCTGAGCACATCTGGCCGAAGCTGGGGGAGCAATTTTTTTTAAAAAAACGTCGCCCCACAGTAGGAATTTCTCCTGTGTCGTGGGTGCGTTTCACAAACATGAAATATCACATACACAAACACCCAGACTCGAGACAAACATCTGTGGTTCGCACAAAGTTTTGCCCCGTGCGGGAATCGATCCCGCATCCCTTAGCGCAGCAGTCCAATCGCTTAGCCACTGCGCTAAACAGGTCGTCAGCTAAGTCTGTGACGGGCTTTAAGCTTGAACGCTTAAGTGTTTGTCTATACATTTGTCTGTTCTGGCGTAACGCGACCAATAATACGCGACGCGTGTTCCGTCAGATATGAACCTCCCCTAAAACCTGTCACCACACTCCTTACCTGCTTCTTTGGGACAAGCCCACCACTCGTGCCCATCATTGCGACTCCTGTAAGCCAGGATCTACAATGATAACCATTGAGAACCAAAGCAATGAAGCTCGAGGCGTCGGAAATGACGCGACTGTCTTGGAACCCGCAACGAAATTAATCATAAAACAATATATAGGAGGAGTAGGAATATAAATTTATCTATATAAAGTAGGAATATACCGGATGAACTTTCAGTCACCGTCCAAATTTTGCTATATTTATCTTTGGCGAAAATCATTGAATACGTGTTTTTTCTTTTATATTAGTATCACTCAATACAAAAATATTGAGTTATAACATCACAAAGTTATCTATAAAAAGTGAATGTTTCTGGACGTACGCGCTAGGTGTAGCGGGGGGGGGGGGGGGGGGAGCGGGGTGCGCGCTACCCTTTTCATTGAATGTTTGCGCGGCAAGTGTAGTATTATTAACGTTTAACTTAGTGACCACGCAGAGCGGATATTCTTTCGAGAAAATGATTTAATATAAAAATTTTACGTATCGATTTTTTTTCAAAAATAGAATTATTGAATGATACCTAATGCCTAGAAAAAATTTGGACGGTGACTAAAACTTCATCCTGTATAGGAGTAGGAATATAAATTTATCTATATAAAGTAGGAATATATAACTCCTCACCTGCTGGCAACCAAGTCGCCCGGCAGCCCAAACCGGGCATAGTCCCCGCCGTATATGTCTCTCACAAGTTTATCGACGGTAGTGTTGTCCCCGGAGGCGGCGAGCGCGATAGCCTCCTCGAAGCTACTACAGCCAGTCAGTAAGCAACAAAGTCCCAGGAACGTCCCGCCGCCCAGGCTGCGGGGATAACGACTTTATGACAAAGGGATAAGGTTCATTTTGCCCTATAATAAGAGTAAATAATAATAACAGCCTATAACTGTTACTGGGGTTTTGCATTAGGTAATTCTCAGTAGCAGCACGGAGTCTGGATTTGTGCCCGGTTGATGGCCAGCTCGCCCCCTATTACATTGGGACCCAAAACATAACTGGCAAAATGTGGGTGTACTATATGTGCACCTCTGCCTACCCCGTCGGGGAATACAGGCGCGATGTTATGTCCACCCCGACAGGGGGTATGCCTAGGTATCCCCCCGAAGTTCCGGAGTTGTTCTTTATAGAGGACCCGGGACTTCCCTTATTCGTGCAGATGGTGGCCACCGGGGTGGTTTTAGTGAGGTAGAAATCCCACACTCCCCAGTCCCTACCCCATAGGGGCCGGGGGCCTTTTGAAGGTTTCCCCCCGAAAAAAAGGTGTCCCCCCGAAAAAAAGAGTCCCCCCGAAAAAAAAGCGTCCCCCCGAAAAAAACACGATTCTTACCTCGTCCCACTGACCCTGTAGTAATCGTTGGGCGCGTTGACCACCAGCACCGACACACCGCTGCCCACGTTCACCAGCAGGAAGGGGTACGGACTCGAGAAGTCGAACGGTTTCCGCACGTACACGCTGAGCGCCGCCTCCGAGTACGGGGGCTGGGGGGAGGCGGGGGGGAGACGTGTTAGCTGTTAACTTTTCTTTACAGAACTTAATTTAGTTATCCCGGAGGCTGGGGGGAGAGGGGATGGAGGCTGTTAATCCTTTACAAAACTTAATTTAGTTACCCCAGAGGCTGGGGGAGTTGGGGAGGGGGGAGGGTCGTGTTGAAGATGGACTGAGGGAGGAGGGGTTCGTGTTGGCGATGGACCGACTATGATGTCTGCCGCCTCAAGCAGTCCGTATCAAAATGGCCGACTAGTAAGCAATGCCGATCATTGTTTTGCCTGTTTTTTTATATAATTACTTTCATGAATGTTATCCATATTTCAACTACATATTTTTGGCTAACTAGCTACGCCCCGCGGTGTCACCCACTACATTTCGGGATTAAAAGCCTATATATTAATCCAGTGTATCAGCTACCTCCATATGAAATTTCATCCAAATCGGTCTAGCCGTTTGAGAGGTAACAAACATACAAACACACTCACAAACTTTCGCCTTTATAATATTAGTGTGATAGTATTAACTATTTATAAGTTTCACTCTTACAGAGTCTGTAACGTGCGTATGCACAGGCTGCTCGTCGGGCGTGGCCCAATAGTAGCACTCCTGCGCATTCATACTGTCTACAAACAGTACGCCTGCGATCAACGCGTCCAGCTCGTCCATCTTGGAAAGCCGCATGTTTACTTCCTGTTGACAATAATTAAAAAAAATAATTAACTTCGGGGACTGTCTCGTTGGTCTAGTGGTTGCTAAGCGCGACTGTTAAACACGAGGTCCTGAGTCCGAATCCCGGGTCGGGCAGTGTTACTGGGTTTTTTTAATTAGTTAATTCTCAGTAGCAGCACGGAGTCTGGATTTGTGCCCGGTTGATGGTCAGCTCGATCCCTATTACATTGGGACCTAAAACATAACTGGCGAAATGTGGGTGTACTATATGTGCACCTCTGCCTACCCCTTCGGGGAATACAGGCGTGATGTTATGTTATGTTATATATATAATATATTATCTTTACCTTAATAAAATCCTCTTCGAACTTGTAGGCGCCGCCGCCGGTCGCGTATATAGTGTTGACGAGGTCGGCCATGCCTTTGGACCGCGCCAGCTGGAGGAAAGCGCCCACCTCCGAGGTCGGGAAACGGATGAAGTGCAGAGTGCCGCGTCTACCCCGTATCGTTACGTTGTCCATCTGGAAGGATGTGATTCAAATATAAGCCGAATTATTTATTTTGTCTTTTGTAATATCTCTTGACTGCCTCGTTAGTCTAGTGGTTGCTAAGCGCGACTGCTGAGCTCGAGGTCCTGGGTTCGAATCCCGGGTCGGGCAAAGTGTTACTAGGTTTTTCCATTAGGTAATTCTTAGTAGCAGCACGGAGTTTGGATTTGTGCCCGGTTGATGGCAATAGGCTCGCCCCCTATTACATTGGGACCAAAAACATAACTGGCGAAATGTGGGTGTACTATAAGTGCACCTCTGCCTACCCCTTTGGGGAATACAGGCGTGATGTTATGTTATGTGTTTTATGTTTTAATATCTCTTAGCCTTGTCTCCCTTTTATCGTTACCTATAAAATGTAAAATAACAAAAAAAATAGATTTATTTTAAGGTATTTTACCAACATGATATTGCTGTCTGCAAAAGACAGTAACTTATAAGTTCCACAATTAATGTGAGACCTGCCTAATGTACTACACTTAGTAAGCAATACATATTGGAATTTGATTGTTCAACGGTGTGTGTCGACATGTCAGAGGCCTACAGGCGGTTTACACTCTGACACCAGGTTGGTCATCAACCATACGATGAGAAGATACCTGCCGAATGGTATCCGGCTTAGAATAGACCACCCCCTTTTCCTCCCGTGGGTATCTTAAGAGGCGACTAAGGGAACAGAAGATGGGCAGCAGCGTCTTCTGTAACTCCACCACCTACTGCGATCCCCAAGCCGCTTGCCAAGCGTGGGGATTATGGCACCCATATTATAAAGGGAAGGCCTTTGGCCAACTGTGGACGTGTTCTTATGGCACCCCCCCTACTCTAAGGGAAAGGTCTTTGGCCAACAGTGGACGACTGGACGTGTTCCAGCTGATGATGGCCATACCTGTAGATGCACATCTCTCCGGCCAGTCTTGCCGTACGCAGAGTTCCTGGTGAGATACCGTCGAATGTTTTTTAAGACTTCCGTCTCCTTATCCAGCTCGCGGCGGTTCGTCTCTCGCGGCTCAAAGTACACCAGCTTCGTGAGGGTGCCGCCGATGTCCATGCCGAACCATGGCATCGCTGGAAAGACGGGAGACGGTAAATGATTAATAATCACACTAATATTATAAAGGCGAAAGTTTGTGTGTGTTTGTATGTTTGTTGCCTCTTCACGCTTAAACGGCCGGACCGATTTTGATAAAAATTGGTATGGAGGTAGCTGACACCCTGGATTAACACACAGGCAACTTTTTATCCCGAAAAAATTTAGCGGGTAACAACGCGGGGTGCAGCTAGTCATAGAATAAATCATTGATTTGCACATATACAAAAAAAATACCTATATGTTTGTGCGTGTATGTCTGTGTGTGTGTGTGTGTGTGTACTCACGTGGCGCGTCGGTGTCGGGGGGTGTGGGCGGCGCGGGGGGGCCCTGGTCCGCCATGTTCAGACAGTTCTCTTTACTCATCGCGCCCACCGGGTACGGCGCGCGTCGCGGGCGTTTTAATAGCTTTGTCCTGGAAAAAGTAAGATATTAAAAACATAAAAACAACATAACATCACACCTGTATTCCCCGAAGGGGTAGGCAAAGGTGCACAGGACATTTCGCCATTTATGTTTTTAGGTCCCAATGTAATAGGAGGCGAGCTGACCATCAACCGGGCACAAATCCAGACTCCGTGCTGCTACCGAGAATTACATAATGGAAAAACTCAGTAACACTTTGCCCGATTGGGGATTGGAACCCAGGACCTCGTGCTCAGCAGTCGCGCTTAGCTACCACTAGACCAACGAGGAAGTCTATTTATACATTATACTAGCTTTTGCTCGCGACTTCGTCCGCGTGGAGTAATGACTTCCGTCAGAGTTTGGGTTTTTCACTTAGTTATCGCCTGTTCCATGGTCTATTCCTTTCTTAATGCTCACTTGCTTCACTGGTGGAACCTACATACAAAGTTTTAAGTGAATCCATTGAGAAATAAACATTTTCAATTTACCACCCTTTTCTCCCCTTTGGGGGGGGATTTCCAAAAATCCTCTCTTAGTGGTAGCCTACTCCTCCCAACAAACACACATGCCAAATTTCAGCTCTTTACGATCAGTAGTTTCGGCTGTGCGTTGTCTGTCAGTCAGTCAGTAACGGAAGAGTTTTATATATAATATATATATTACTTATAATATAATTGTGTATACTCACTTAGCTAGGGTCCGAGGTAGGGTAGGTAGCGGCGTGGCGCGGCGCTGCCGGCCGCACGCCGCGAGACAGCCCTCACAGCGGTGCAGTCGCATCTGAAACAACATCCATAAGACATGAGCTTAAGAACAGCTCGTGGTAACGTAACAGCATAACTTGGACTTAATATATATTTTACAACATACTATTTTATATTTACAACTTAATTCTAATACAAAATAAAAACAATATAATTATACAAAAATAAAAAGTTAAAAAGCATCAAAGAATTCATCCCCATCGATGTCAACCGGTAACGTGCCCAAAAGACTGGCAGCATTGCCACGTTCAATGGCAGCACGGAGTCTGGATTTGTGCCTGGTTGATGGTCAGCTCGCTCCCTTTTATATTGGGACAACGTAAGTTACGAAATACGGGTGTACTGTACCCCTCTACCCTTTGAATACAGGCGTGATGTTATGTATTTTATGAGACATTCTATAGTAACTTACATTATTCTTCTTCTTTATTTCCTCCATAAAAACAAACAAAACTAAACTGAGACTCAACTATGGTTCACATTCAAGACACGACACGCCAGCTAATTGCGTATTAAACACAAAACATTGATATTACAATAAATACATAATACAATCCATTATCTAAGCAAATAAAACATTGAATTGTCATGATAAGATAAAGAATATGACATATTTATATTCGTGGTTGGGAACGGCGGGCGGCGCGCGGCGGTGTGAGTTCATTGATCAAGGTGACTTAGCCTGTCAGTGGTACGAAGCTCGTAGCTACGAGGTTTAACCGTCCTCGCCGCGGTCAGTCTTGTGATGGGTGACCGTTTTTAAATGTCGAGACCGATGCTTCGAAAGGCACGTTAATACGTTGGTCCTGTATCTCTCTCCGGTCGTGTCTCACCGTCCTGGACTATGAGAGAGGAATAGGGAGTGCTCCTGTGTTCGCATACTTGTGCACTATAATATCTTCGTAGTTGGCTAGTCTCAGTTGAGACACCGCCGTGGCCGAAATTCGATTAGAAGGACATTATTTATTGTCATAATTACATAACATCACGCCTGTATTCCCCGAAGGGGTAGGCAGAGGTGCACGTATAGTACACCCACAATTCGCCAGTTATGTTTCTAGGTCCCAATGTAATAGAGGGCTAGCTGACCATCAACCGGGCACAAATCCAGACTCCGTGCTGCCACTGAGAATTACCTAATGGAAAAAACTGAAAAAAACAGTAACACTCTGCCCGACGCGGGATTCGAAGCCAGGACCTCGTGCTCAGCAGTCGCGCTAAGCAACCAGTCGACCAACGAGGCAGTCGACTCTCTCGCTAAATTTCATCAATATCAGTTCAGTGTTTCATACGTAAGCAGGTAATAAACAAAGTTACTTTCGCATATATTATATGATATTGAGATAAGATATGCGATAAGATAACAATCTTTTATTATAAGGATTACTTTTTAAGTGTGCAAGCGTACATGGAAGCAGTGATAGCCGAGTGGTATGACCGTTGGACTGCCAAGTCAAAGGTCGGAAGTCAAACCAATGTCTTTTCGAATTCATGGGCGAATTATACATTAGTTATCAGTTGCTAAAACAGTGAAGAACATCGTGAGAAATTGAATTAAACATGAACTGATATGGATGAAATTTAGCGTAAGAGTTGAATGCCTCGTTGGTCTAGTGGTCGCTAAGTGCGACTGCTGACCACGAGGTCCTAGGTTCGAATCGGGCAAAGTGTTACTGGGTTTTTCCATTAGGTAATTCTCAGTGGCAGCACAGAGTCTGAATTTGTGCCCGGTTGGTGGTCAGCTCGCCCCCTATTACATTGGGACCAAAAAACATAACTGGCGAAATGTGGGTGTACTATATTTGCACCTCTGCCTACCCCTTCGGGGAATACAGGCGTGATGTTATGTGGTAAGGGGCTGTAGTCAATACGCGTGAATATAAACAATACTAATTAACTGTTAGTTGATACTTCATTGTATTTAATTAGGTTGGGTCTCACATCAATCTATTTAAGCAGGCAAGTAATCTGGCTACCTAACACTAAAAAAAAATTAATTAAAAAATATAAACCGCCTTCAAAAAACACGCAACTTAAAACTGTTTTTTTTTTAAATAAAATGTCGCCCCACTAGGAATTTTTCCTGTGTCGTGGGTGCGTTTCACAAACATGAAATATCACATACACAAACACCCAGACTCGGGACAAACATCTGTGGTTTGCACAAAGTTTTTGCCCCGTGCGGGAATCGAACCGGCAACCCTTAGTGCAGCAGTCCAATCACTTAGCCACTGCGCTAATCAGGTCTTCAAATAATATGTTAAATAATATTTTATTCACTTCACTTTACATACACCAAGTTGAAGTCGGTGCCAAATCCAACAACGAATTCAGACAAAAACGAACACTTAGACACACAGAGTAAAGTCATTATGTGATTAGATTAAGTTATACTTGTGTCTGTGCAATGTGGCACTGTTTAAGGGAGGATTATACCCAGCAGTGGGATACTGAAGGTTGTGGATAAAACATAACATACCGTCGTTGCGACTTTAAGACCTCTTATGTGTAAAATTCAACTTTATGAGAAAATCGATAAAAACCGTCTACTAAAAAAAATAGTAGATCTTGAAATTGGTAAACAAATGACGATTAAATTGTCATTGTTATTCGATAGAGCTTCAAAATATGAAAAAGGCTGGCGTAAAAAAGTGGTTTTGCCAAAAGTGACACATAAGAGGTCTCAAAGTCGCAACGACGATACATAACATCACGCCTGCCATCAACCGGGCACAAATCCAGACTCCGTGCTGCTACTGAGAATTATCTAACGAAAAAACCCAGTAACGCTTTGCCCGACCCGGGATTTGAACCCAGGACCTCGTGCTCAGCAGTCGCGCTTAGCAACCACTAGACCAACGAGGCAGTCAAAGGTTGTGGATGATGATTTTTTTTTTTTTCGAACTTGTCTCTCGCAGTTAGCTCTGAGGGAGCTCTTACTGCTTAACCGGTCGTTTGGCGAGACCTAATAAAAGGCCTCCAGCCAGGCAGTGGATGATGATGATGAATCTGGTAAAGTGTTTTTGAAACGAGCGCGTCTCGCCATCAAACGTCAAAGTTTGGCGAGGATATCTAGCATGTAAGACCACTGTAATTATGTTTTTGAAATAAATAAATAAAAAAAAACTTTTAAATTGCGTGTTTTTTGAAGGCGGTTTTTATTTTTTTAATAAAAAACAAATATTTCACACTTTTTAGTGGTGCCTAGGATTCATTCCTTCCAAACTTTTGTAAGACTCACACGATAAATTTAATCTTAGAAAGTGGTAGGTGGAGTGGTCGACGCACCCCCTCCCCCTAATTAGTGGTCAGTCATTAACTACACGTATAAACAAAGCAATATTACTTATTACGACAACTCTACTAAGATCCTATGAGGATTTCCGTTCCATATCTCCGAAGTACATCATCAGATCTTAACTTGGTGACAATGGGACCACCTGGAGAGTATACTCTATCGATTACAAAAAGAATTTCTTAAATCGGTCCAGGCGTCTTCGAGAAATCGGGGAACATACATAAAAAAAAGATTCCGACAAATTGTAAACCTCCTTTTTTGAAGTCGGTTAAAAACATAACATCACATCTGCATTTCTCGAAGGACAGACAGCGAAGTCTTAGTAAACTAAGGAACTTAAAAAAATACGTATTTATAATCAACATCATCAGCCGGAAGACGTCCACTGTTGAACAAAGACCTCCCCACAAACGCCACAAAGAACGACTTGCCATTTGCATCGGTTGCAGCAACTCTGACGATATCGTCGGTCCACCTGGTGGGAGGGCTGCCAACTCTGCATCTTCCGGTTCGTAAATATTTTTAATATCAGTTTCTGATTATGAGAACCCGGTAACAATGGGCGTGGTGACTTATCGCTGGTCGATTGATAGACGCTTTGATATCTTAGAAACGAGAATTAGAAGTTATTCAATCTATTTACTGCTTAAAAATGTTCAGATTAATTCACAATGTATGGGTGTACTATATGTGCACCTCTGCCAACCCCTTCGGGGAATACAGGTGTGATGTTATGTCGTTAACTTCATTCATCCCTACATCTATACTAATATGTATAATAAATATGAAAGTAACTCTGTCTGTTACGCCTTCACGACTAAACCGCTGGACGGATTTTGATGAAATTTGGCATGTAGGAAGTTTAAGACCCGAGAAAGGACATAGGCTACTTAACGACGGCGAAGCCGCGGGCAAAAGCTAGCATTGTATATTTTATCTGTGACATAAAATCGTAAAGATAAGCTTGCCGGATCTTTTGATTTTAAAGGGAAAAGATAATAAAAACTATTTAAAAATACTGTAGGAGGCAAAAACTTATCTTTTACAAAAGAACAAATCGGTTATATGACGGAAAACAAAAACATATCACGCCTGTATTCCCCGAAGGGGTAGGCAGAGGTGGACATATAGTACATCCATATTTCGCCAGTTATGCTTTTAGCTCAATTCCGCGGGAAAAAGAGAAAAACGCGGGCATAGTCGTGGGCTATTGCTTTCTTCGAAACGGCTGGACCGATTTCGACGGCACTTTCACAGACAGATAGCTGATGTTCTGAAGAGTAACTTAGGCTATCTACTATATATACCGGTTATACTCACGTCGATATTCGGGAATGCCCGACTAGTTTCGGACTCTAACGGAGCCCTCATGAGCAGGTGACGCGGCGGGGTCGCGAGCCGAACTAGTCGGGCATTCCCGAATATCGACGTGAGTATAACCGGTATATATAGTAGATAATATGGATAACACTCACGAAAGTTATAAATACTAAGAATCCCGGTGGGAATTGAGAAAAACGCCGGCAAATGAGAATTTACCTGCGTTTTTCCTTGAAGTACAGCAAAACCAATTAGTTCTATAAGTCGAAGTCACTAGACAGACACTGATGATATTTTATTTATAGACGGTTATCAAAAAAAACAACTTAATAATTTACCTTGTAATAATGACATACCTACTTCCTCCTAATATTATAATGTACAATTTAGTTTGTTCTGACTGCCTCGTTGGTCTAGTGGCTGCTAAGCGCGACTGCTGAGCACGAGGTCCTGGTTCGAATCGGGTCGGGCAAAGTGTTACTGGGTTTTTCCATTAGGTAATTCTCAGTAACAGCACGGAGTCTGGATTTGTGCCCGGTTGATGGCAATAGGCTCGCCCCCTATTACATTGGGACCTAAAACATAACTGGCGAAATGTGGGTGTACTATATGTGCACCTCTGCCTACCCCTTCGGGGAATACAGGCGTGATGTTATGTTGTAGTTTGTTCGGTTTATTCTCAAAATCATCAAAATACTAAAATAAAGGTTTTTACAGGCTTTTATTTAACTTGCAATGTTTGTATGTATGTGAGTTTGTTTAGGTAAAATCTTGAAATCAAAATTAGAACCGCTTTTTGACATCCTATTGAAATGAAATTTTGCATACTTATATAGGTTTGGTGACAATACAATATTATGGTACTTTTGAGCTGGTCTGTTGATGGAGTCGAAGGGCATAGGAACATTAACGAAATGACGCAACCCCATCGTGTTTGGGCTTGTTTGATTCGTCTTTACAAGTACTTGGAACCTGATTTAAAAGCTTGGGTTAAAAAAAAATATTTTTAATATAAACTTATTTTCCAAAAATCCGCGCCCCGCACTATGAATGTCTCCTGTATCGTGGGTGCGTTTCACAAACATGAAATATCACACACAAACACCCAGACTCGGGACAAACATCTGCGGTCCGCACAAATTTCTGTCCAGTGAGGGAATTGAACTCTCAACCTCTAGCGCGGCAGTCAAATAAACAAAAACCATTGACCGCAAACTCACCAATACCTGCCAAACGTACGGACCGATAACTATTTGCTTGCCTAACTTACACTTTATAATTTATATGGTTCTTAACCATTTCCATCACGGCGGCCTATCAAGACTAGCCAACTACAGGAGATATTATAGTGCACAAATACGCGCAAACAGCTGATGCACTCCGTATTCCTCTCTCATAGTCCAGGACGGTGAGACACGACCGGAGAGAGATCAGGCGCAGGACCAACGGGTTAACGTGCCTTCCGAAGCACGGAGGGGTCTCGACATAGACAGTACGGAAAGCAATCATTCAAATATAAATATGTAAATAATATATCTACATAGTTCAGTTAAATAAGTATAAGATAAATAATAATTTTAATATAACACCCTTAGAATTAGCCTAGGTTAGTACATATAATTAATATTATATCGGTACTTGGTTATTATTATAAGTAATACAAATTATAGTAAATATATCTAAGATTTACATTAAAATTACCTATTCTTATGCAATACAAAATACCGAAGCATACACCACCATAATAATATATAAATAATAATATGAATATAATTATATACACAATGAAAGGCAGTTAATAATTTATAAAAATATTAAAGGAGATACCCAGTTTTGGGCCCAGCCGTTACACGAATCAGATATGTACCAAAAAAATCTACTATTTCGCTTAATTAACCCATTTAAATCTTAGCCTCAATTACAATGGCCAAGTGTAGAAAAAAAATGGCCAAGTGTAAAAATTAAACAACTTTTGTAAACCGTTACAGCACTTATATAATTAAAAAATGCTCCATTATTTTAGTTGACTGCCTCGTTGGTCTAGTGCTCGCTAAGCGCGACTGCTGAGAACGAGGTCCTGAGTTCGAATCCCGGGTTGGGCAAAGTGTTACTGGGTTTTTCCATTAGGTAATTCTCAGTGGTAGCACGGAGTCTGGATTTGTGCCCGGTTGATGGCAATAGGCTCGCCACCTATTACATTGGGACCTAAAAACAGAACTGGCGAAATGTGGGTGTACTATATGGGCACCTCTGCCTACTCCTTCGGGGAATATAGGCGTTATGTTATGTTATTTTAGTATAATTGTTTTTTAGATATTTAAATCATTGTATAATGAAAAAAATCTAGAATCTAATTACTTTTTAACGTAATCACCATTAAAAAATCATTAAAGGAAATAAATAATCGATTGCAACATCAGACTCAACCTGGATGTTAAGAGGAAGAATCAAATCCAGGCATATTAGTAATAGGATGTATTACGTTTATATATTATTTGTCAGCTCTTTAAGTGGAAGGGATGCTATAATCCAATATTACTGTACCTTTATCGTTGGCAAAAGAAAGGTTGGATGCTGTGCTCACACCATGAGCATAATAATATGGTATCTTGGTTGGGCATGGCACCAGGGTAGTCAATTACCTCCTGCACAATTCCTAGATACTGTATTATTATATTATGATAATCCTAACGAAGAAGGTGATTAATAAAACTCTACGTCAATGATACGGTTTTTTATATTAATAAACCTATTTTTGCAATCTGATGCTATCTAAAATTCCCTAGTAGTAAATAGAATGTTAAAAATGCAAGCAATTAGTGATGTAAGTGGGCCTTATCTAACAAACATAGTTTTCAGCAATTTACTGAAAAGTAAAATTGATCTGTATTCACCGCTTTTTATGTAAGTACCTAAACCTCATCATGATAGGTTGCAGGCGCTACAGCTCCTGGTATAAGTGTTCTGTGCTACAGCTCGACGCATGTGCGTTCCATATTTACGTAGAAAATAACCTAAAAAATACTTTTTTTATTTAAATATCGCGGTGGCAGAGCCATTGACTGCTGTGCAGCATGTAGCGGGTTCGATTCCCGCACGGAACAAATATTTGGATGACCAAATGTAACTGTAGGGCAGTTACAAAAATAAAATAACCTAACATTTAAACATCGATTTTACCAATTTGGCCATTGCTGGGAAACGTGAAAATTGGGCTCATGAAATCTTCCTAAGTGCTCTAACTTATAGCAAAATTCCAGCTCTGTAACGCTAGGCCCAAGTTTCTATGGAGTTTGGGTTTCTCCTTTACTAGATTGCTATTCAACCCTCTTCCTCTCTCCTAATTTTATTTTTATTTTTTGCGTGCCCAACAGGGTCCATATTGATATTTTACAAATTTTTTTCTACCATCTCTGTAACATATGGAATGCAATAAATGATTGAGTATTGACATGTGAAAACCGATCACCCATCACAAGACTGACCGCGGTAAGCACCGTTTAATTTCAACTTGACTATCCTCCGTGGTGGCTAACCCTCTAGCTGTCTGACTAATGCAGTTTAGTCAGGGTACGTCTGATGTTAATGAAACAAGCAAGGTTGGGTTACTAAAGAGAAAGTAACACGCATGGTCGTTACCTAAACCAATAGTAACGCTTGAGTGGACATACTGCCTCGTTGGTCTAGTGGTCGCTAAGCACGACTGCTGAGCATGAGGCCCTGGCTTCGAATCGCGAGTTAGGCAGTGTTTTTTGGCTTTTATGTTAAGTTATTCTCAGCCACAGCACGAAGTATTTGTGTCCAGTTGTATAACTCTGGGACCATCATAATTAGCGAAATGCAGGTGTAATATGCTTACATCTCTGCATGCCCCATCGGAGAAGGCGTGATGTTATGAAATGGTAAGCTAGGGTAACCCCTTTAGGTGACCCATCGCATCCTGGTGAGGTTAGTATACCCTCAATAGACCTTCGGTCAATCAGTCTTATAGGAGTATGGATAGATGTTTGTTACTCTTTCACATAAAAACTACTAAATGGATTTTAATGAAACTTTACAATAATATAGCTTCATCAGTTTAACATATAGGCTTTTTATCCCGAAAAAATATAGCTGGTAACACCGCGGGGCGCAGCTAGTAAGTACGTAAAATCACTCGCGCGATAAAATCCGTAAACCTAGTTTTATTTCAATGCCTAAAATTCACGTAAGTGGGCCAATGAACCAAACGAATTATACATGACATTTAAATAAAACATAACATAACAACACGCCTGTAATCCCCAAAGGGGTAGACAGAGTATAGTACACTCACATTTCGCCAGTTATGTCTTTAGGCCCCAATGTAATAGGGGGCGAGCCTATTGCCATCAACCACAAATCCAGACTCCGTGTTGCTACTGAGAATTACCTAACGGAAAAACGCAGTAACACTTTGCCCGACTCGGGATTCGAACAGGACCTCGTGCTCAGCAGTCGCGCTTGGCAACCACTAGACCAACAAGGCCAATCAGTTATATTCAGGTATATAGATAAATATAGATTTAAGTATGTCATATCTTCTAGATTGGGGTGGAACTTATTTTTTTTTTACTTCTTATACATAATATCACAGTTAATTACACGTTTTAATAGAGTATAACTTCCATAAAATTCTACAGTACCATTCTAAATTAATTAATTTGACGACCTGATTAGCGCAGTGGCTAAACCATTGGTCTGCTGCGCTAAGGGTTGCGGGTTCGATTTCCGCACGGGGCAAAACTTTGTGCGAACCACAGATATTTGTTCCGAGTCTAGGTGTTTGTGTATGTAATATTTCATGTCTGTGAAACGCACCCACGACACAGGAGAAATTCCTAGTGTGGGGCGACGTTTTTTTTAAAAAAAGTAAAGTAGTAAGTATACTTACTTGATGAATGGTAATAACTCCCGATTGTTCCGTCATTTTTACTAACTTTAAAACTATTATCACAGGTTGAATAAATAAATAAATAATTAAATGTTAAAACACACAAATCACAGCATTCTCACTCAATCGTCTTCTATATCTAAATCCCACAAATTAGCCAAACCACTCAACAATCCACGCAACACCGAATCCACAATTTTATTCAGAAATATACAATAATAAAATAATATCCACCAAAATTCGATTACAACACGGAAATCTGTCGCGGACATCGACGCGTCCGCGGCGCGCGGCGTTTGTGCATCGACTGACGGTATGTCTTCCGATGTTTGTGTTTCGAATCTGCGCGGGCGCCGATAACGTAAGTTATCAACGCGCAGTAATAGAATGTAAGTCGATCGTGAATATATAATGGCTTACGGTACATAAGGTCAGAATAACAATATTTGTTCACATGTATATATACTAGTCTGGTCGTATATTGGCATAACTAGCGTTGTCAGGCGTCCGGATAAAGCCGGACATAGGCAGGCTTTTTGATTGCGTGTCCGGCCAAAATAAACTGTGTCCGGCTTTTTGCAAACAAGCGAGCGCAGGCGACGGAATCGACCGATTTGTTTTTACATAAAAAAAATTTGTCGTACCTACTAATACTGGGACAAAATCCTCAATAATGTAGGGTGTCCGGCCTTTCTACCCAAATGTCCGGCCAAACTAGCTGGTCTGTCCGGCTATTAGGTTGGCGACCTGGCAACCCTAGGCACAGCGGTTAAAACAATGACTTTTCATGACCAAGGGTAAAATGTATACTACTTATATATTCAACAAATATTTTTTACGAACTTTTTTTTATTGAATGATTTTTTTTGATTATATGCGATGATTTACCAAATGGCAACAACTAAGATAGAGTTCTAAAGAGATTCTTACCGTATGGTTGATGAACAACCTGGTGTCAGAGAGTAAACCGCCTGTAGGCCTCTGACATGTCGACACACACCGATGAAAAATCTCTCAGGTGTGTGTTCCTCACGATGTTTTCCTTCACCGTTTTTAGCAACTGATAACTAATTTATAGTACGCACATGAATTCGAAAGGACACGGGGTTTAACTTGCGATCTTTGCATGGGCTACATGCAAAAATAACAACAAAATTCATATACAATTTTTGTTATAGTATTTCGACCAATAGTCGATCGCTTATTACAATATGCTAAGCGGTACTTTTACCTCATTATGACGTCATCGCTAGGTCATAGGTTCAATCTAAAGTTATTCCAGTGTTCATTATCTGTTTGTAGTAATCAATACAATAACATAACATCACGCCTGCATTCCCCGAAGGGGTAGGCAGAAGTGCACATATAGTACACCCACATTTCGCCAGTTATGTTAAGGGTCCCAATGTAATACGGGGCGAGCTGACCATCAACCGGGCACAAATCCAGACTTTGTGCTGCTGAGAATAACCTAATGAAAAAACCCAGTAACACAGCCCGACCCGGGATTCGAGCCCAGGACCTCGTGCTCAGCAGTCGCGCTCAGCATCCACTAGACTAACGGTACCTACTTTCACGTTGAGGAAGGCTTATAAAGATAATTAACTAAGTAATAAAGATAATATAATCAATCAGCTCTAATCTACAGTCAGAGATCACTCGTGTTGTCAAGCGTGATCCGAGTTACCTACAGACAGCCTGATTGGTGCAGCGATTGGACTACAGCGCTAGAATTGCAGGCTCAATTCCCGGATGGGACCAAAAATTGTGTGATCCGCAGATGTTTGTCCCGAGTCTGGGTGTTTCTCTGGCAGAAAATGCCTAATGGCATTAAGTCCGCCTTTGTACAAATGTGCATTAAGAATAAATAAATAAATCCCCTACTAATATTATAAACGCGAAAGTTTGTAAGTTTGGATGGATGTTTGTTTCTCTCACGTAAAAACTACTGAATGGATTTCAATGAAATTACATATGGAGGTAGCTGACACCCTGGATTAACACATAGGCTACTTTTTATACCAAAAAAAATGTAGTGGGTAACACCGCGGGGCGCAGCTAGTACAGCAAGGAAATATAAGAGGGGTGTAAGTAGAGCCTCCACGAGTAACGATACTTAAGTACGTCCGTCAGTAGACAGTCAACCTCGCTACCATCCTTGACTGACCAATCTCTACAGCATGACCTGTTCCATTGCTACTGGCTGATGCCGATACGAAGAAGAATAAATCAGGCCTCTTATTCATAGATAACTTTGCAGCATCAACAAGTAACAAATTAGTGTTAAACACACATAACATACATAACATCACGCCTGTATTCCCCGAAGGGGTAGGCAGAGGTGCACATATAATCCACCCACATTTCGCCAGTTATGTTTTAGGTCCCAATGTAATAGGGGGCGAGCTGACCATCAACCGGGCACAAATCCAGAATCCGTGCTGTTACTGAGAATTACCTAATGGAAAAACCCAGTAACACTTTGCCCGACCCGGGATTCAGGACCTCGTGCTCAGCAGTCGCGCTTAGCAACCACTAGACCAACGAGGCAGTCAAATTAGTGTTATTTCTGCTTCATTCCGTCATCGAGCAAACCATATTATTTATTTGCCTTATTAATGTCAATGTCACACTACCATGGTAAATATTTTCTGCCTCCTTATCATGAAGGATTAAAGCAGTACAGTGTACGTTGTGGGAGCGAGACGCCGCTACGCGCAGTATAATGTGGCCTCTCGCTTTCACAACGTAAACTGCCCTGCTTTAAGAGTTCATGGTGGCGCTGTTTGCTATTGAACAACCTAACACGTAATATTATCTAAAGTAAACTTAACATTGTTTTTAGCAGTTTAGAAATGGTTTAGTACAATTATTTCCTATCAATAACATCGCTTGCATTTTCTAGCAATAACATCGTTGGTCTAGTGGTCGCTAAGCGCGACTGCTGAGCACGAGGTCCTGGGTTCGAATCCCGGGTCGGGCAAAGTGTTACTGGGTTTTTCCATTAGGTAATTCTCAGTGGCAGCACGGAGTCTGGATTTGAGCTCGGTTTATGGCAATAGGCTCGCCCCCTATTACATTGGGACCTACAAACATAACTGGCGAAATGTGGGTGTACTAAATGTGCACCTCTACCTATCCCTTCGGGGAATACAGGCGTGATGTTATGTTATGTTATGTGCAATAACATCGCTTGGATCATCATCCGGAAGACGTCCACTGTTGAACAAAGGCCTCCCCCTTGGGTAAGGTGGGTTGCCAATCCCCACGCTTGGAGAGGCTTGGGGATCGCAGTTGCTGAAGTTACAGAAGACGCTGCTGCCCGTTACCTGGATTTTCCCTTAGTCAGCTCTTACGACACCCACGGGAGGAAAGGGGGTGGTCAATTCTAGGCCGGATACCACTCTTCCGATTTTACAATTCTGTACTATGGTTTGAAAAGGACAGAGCTCTATTTGTCTATTACTACGAGTGTTAATTATATTGTTTACAAAGCAATCGGTTTATTTATTATTACATCATTTAAACAGATGATGAACAATGACGTCACTACTTGAGTGTCATTGGCCGTAAACATGAGAATCCTTAATATATTTACTAATAATATAATATGTAAAAGCGATAGCCGAGTGGTATGACCGTTGGACTGCCAAGTCAAAGGTCGCAAGCCCAAACCCCGGCACGCACCAATATCTTTTCATTGAATTCATGCGCATACTATAAATGATTTGTCAGTTTCTAAAAACGGAGAAGGAAAACATCGTGAGGAAATACACACCTGAGAGATTGTTCAACGGTGTGTAAAGCCATGTCAGAAGCCTACAGGTGGGTTACACTCTGACACCAGGTTGCTGGGAGAAGTTAGGTATAGGGATAATAGTTCTAATCATAAACATTTTATTGTATACAAGCTACAGAAAAGCACTATATGTCTGTGGAGAAAAACCGGTAAGAAACTCCATAGTAAGGTACTCTTTTTACCCACGACGGAACGGAGGAGTATGCGTTTAGGGTAAGAGGTTGTCCGTTTGTATGTAAGTGTGATTGTTGCCAATTATCTCTAGAAGGGCTTGACCGATTTTAATGTGGTTTTCACTAACGGGTATTTTTTTTTTTAAATCGTCGCCCCGCTAGGAATTTCTCCTGTGTCGTGGGTGCGTTTCACAAACATGAAATATCACATACACAAACACCCAGATTCGGGACAAACATCTGTGGTTCGCACAAAGATTTGCCCCGTGCGGGAATCGAACCCGCAACCCTTAGCGCAGCAGTCCAATCGCTTAGCCACTGCGGTAATCAGGTCGTCGAATATATGGTTAATTAGAATTCAATTCAAGAACATCAGTTCAGCCGTTTTAAGACCATCTGCTCCCTTCTGTGCAAGCGAATGTTGCCAATTTTCTCAAAAACGTTTAAATCGATTTTGTAGTATGTTAGTTTTTAATGCAATTCCCAATGTCAATGTTAAACATAATATAAATAATTGCGTAAAAACAAATCGCCAACGTTTTCGCAACAGAACGAGAACTTTAGCAAACTAGGACAATGTCAACGACATAAGATTATAAATTATTTATATATCAGATGTATCTATAAAAATGTTAGACTATGTCTGTCTTTTATACCATTTATTAATCACAGTGAAGTGAGGTACGCAGAGGTATATACTACACCCACATTTCGCCAGTTATAAGTCCCAATGGGCGAGCCTATTGCCATCAACAGGACAAATTTATTATCCGTGCTGCTACTGAGTTACCTAATAGACAACCCAGTAACTTTAAGCCAAACCGAGCACTCGATCCCAGAACCTTATCCTCAGGAGTCGCGCTTAGTCACCATTAGACCAACAACGCAGTCTTCTAGTCAAACGATTAATTATCTAAAATACTAATAATATAATGTTTTTGAGCCGTTTGGGGTCTAACACTCGGGTCATGGGGTCCGAGTGCGCGTCTCCTATTTAGAGACCTATCTAAACGGTTGGTTGACGCTTCACGTGACCAAAAGGCTGGCTTATTTTTCGGCCAAAGAATTAGCATTGCCATTCAACGTGGCAATGCCGCCAGCCTTTTGGGCACCCTACCAGTTGACAGCGATGAGGATATTGAAATAAAACTAGGTTTACGGATTTTATCGCGGTTTTTTAATTGATTTTTGGTCCAGACGTTTCGAATCCTTTACAGCATTCATGGTCACGGGCAGACTGAGGTGTTAAACGTCTAATTTGAACAATTACTATCAACTACCTTACATTTTAATTATTATTAACAATCCGATTTACGCAAAATGAGCTCACTGTGTCATTCAGTCTTGCAGTTTTGCGCTTGGAATTAACTTTAATAGATTCTATGATAGGATTCCAAGCAGGTGGTATGTCCATATGTGATGAGGATATACTTTGATGCATAATTTTTAGTTTTATTTTTTTCTTTTGTATATATATATATTTAACGTGTGTTAATAACCTTGTAAAAGAAAAATAAAATAATAAATAAACAGTTCCAAAGTTATCTCTATGCATCTTTAAGTTTTACTTCACCTTATTCTTCAGTATTTAGATATCCAAACGTTTGACAGACGAATTCACATCGAAAACTAGTATTTAACACAATCTTGACATTATAATGGCTCGCGAAATGTATTCAACCGGTTTTTATAGAAGGCGGTGCCGAAAACAAGATGTTATCAAAATGTAATTTGTTGATAATAAAATATACTAATATACTCAATACTTATATATAATATTGTGGACAAGCGTGTAAAAGGTGAATCGTAGTACGTTTAAAATAGATATTCTGTTCTCAATTGGACGTAGTTATGCAGAAAGGGTCCAATCCACATCAAACTGGCATAACATCACGCCTGTATTCCCCGAAGGGGTAGGCAGAGGTGCACATATAGTACACCCACATTTCGCCAGTTATATAAATTCTAGGTCCCAGTGTAATAAGGGAGCGTGCTGACCACCAACCGGGCACAAATCCAGACTCCGTGCTGCCACTGACAATTACCTAATGGAAAAACCCAGTAAAAGTTTGCCCAACCCGGGATCCGTACCCAGGACCTCGTGCTCAGCAGTCGCGCTTAGCGACCATTAGACCAACGAGGCAGTCACCACATAAAACTAATTTTGAGATATTTGACTTTAAAGTTTAGATCGTATTTCTTTATCAATACGATACAGTAAACCTGCTGGTTTAATGGCAGACGAAGGGTGTTTTCTTGTTTCTAACATTTGAATTATGGAATTAAGTGTACTTAGGTTTACTTTTTTATCTCTTTAGTATGTCTAACTCAATGCTGGTTTTAGTGTGAGATGGATCCTTTCTGCTTAACTACGTCCAATTAACAGCTGTGTGTCGACCATGAACAACATAGTAAATGACATGAAGTCAACTAAAACGCATCTGACAGTATTATTGATACTAGCTGCGCCACGCGGTGTTACCCGATTGTTTCGGGATAAAAAGCAGCCTGTGTGTTAATCCAGTTAATATAGGGTGTCGGCTACCTCCATATGAAATTTTAAAAATTCATTTAGGCTAATGTGATGTTATCTCTGAATGATTTACATATTCCGACTAGAACTGTCTCCTTCATCATCAGCCGGAAGACGTCCACTGTTAAACAAAGGCTTCCTTAGAACGCCACAATGAACGAGAGCTTGCCAATTGCATCCACCGGTGGCCCGCAATTCTGACGATATCGTCGGCACACCCGGACCTGTCTTCGTACTTTGTCGGTTTTATATTGTATACGTTAATAATTTTCATTAGAAAATGTTTTATCGTATATTTAACCTAAACCCCGTGACAATATTTTCTATACATTGTAATAATAATAAACTGCCTCGTTAGTCTAGTGGTTGTTAAGCGCGACTGCTGAGCACGAGGTCCTGGGTTCGAATCCCGGGTCGGGCAGTATTACTGGGTTTTTCCATTAGGTAATTCTTAATAGCAGCACGGAGTCTGGATTTGTGCCCGGTAAATGGTCAGCTCGTCCTCTATTTAGGACTAAAAACATAACTAGCGAAATGTGGGTGTACTGTATGTATACCTCTGCCTACCCGTTCCGGGAATACAGGCGTGATGTTATGTTTATTTATTTATTTTCAACAGGTACACCAACAGCATCCATATCACATTTATGTTATGTTATTCTTAGACAAAATCCGTAAAAATACTAGCCAATCTTCTATCGACCTACACATTCATGCATACATTCTCTGGCACGATGAACAACCTCTTAATTTATACCTATAATTAGTCGGTCGTTAACGAATATAAAAAAAATATTACGCTACCTACAAGGTCATTTTAATAAACAAATCCCCATTAATATTATAAACGCGAAAGTTTGTTAGTATGGATGGATGTTTGTTACTCTTTCACGTAAAAACTACTGAATGGATGTCAATGAAATTTCATATGGCGGTAGCTGACATCCTGGATTAATACATAGGCTACTTTTTATCCCAAATAAATGTAGAGGGTAACACCGCGGGGCGCAGCTAGTCTTGTATATTTTAACAACATCGCGTCACAAACATGTAATATCACATACACAAACACTGCGATCGCAATTTTTGTCGTCCTATGCGACCGAACCAGCAACCCTTAGCGCAGAATTCCAATCGCATAGCCACTACACCAATCAGGCTGCAAAATATTTTTAATGCAACATAACTATACCTTCAAATGAAAGAGAGATGTACCTATCGCATATGAGAGACGAAAGCGCGCTCCCTTTTGTCTAGCACTGATAGATCATTCTTTTGTTGGTCATGTAGTAGGCAGAGGTGCACATTTAGTACACCCACATTTCGCCAGTTATGTTTTTTAGGTCCCAATGTAATTGGGGGCGAGTCATTGCCATCAACCGGGCACAAATCCAGACTCCGTACTGAGAATTACCTTATAGTACACCCACATTTCGCCAGTTATGTTTTTTAGGACCCAATGTAATAAGGGGCGAGCCTATTGCCATCAACCGGGCACAGATCCAGACTCCGTGCTGAGAATTACCTTATAGCACACCCACATTTCGCCAGTTATGTTATAGGTCCCATATAATAGGGGGCGAGTCTATTGCCATCAACCGGGCACAGATCCAGACTCCGTGCTGAGAATTACCTTATAGCACACCCACATTTCGCCAGTTATGTTATAGGTCCCAATGTAATAGGGGGCGAGCCTATTGCCATCAACCGGGCACAGATCCAGACTCCGTGCTGAGAATTACCTTATAGCACACCCACATTTCGCCAGTTATGTTTTTTAGGTCCCAATGTAATAGGGGGCTAGCCTATTGCCATCAACCGGGCACAGATCCAGACTCCGTGCTGAGAATTACCTTATAGCACACCCACATTTCGCCAGTTATGTTTTTAGGTCCCAATGTAATAGGGGGCGAGCCTATTGCCATCAACCGGGCACAGATCCAGACTCCGTGCTGAGAATTAACTTATAGCACACCCACATTTCGCCAGTTATGTTTTTAGGTCCCAATGTAATAGGGGGCGAGCCTATTCCCATCAACCGGGCACAGATCCAGACTCCGTGCTGAGAATTACCTTATAGCACACCCACATTTCGCCAGTTATGTTTATTAGGTCCCAATGTAATAGGGGGCGAGCCTATTGCCATCAACCGGGGACAATTGCCCTTCACACACACCCAACAGTATAATCGGATATCGCCCACAGGTCACGTGCTATGCTTAGGTCAAACCGTCTTCATCTCGTGCGCCGCCTCGTGCAAGCCACGACCGGCGCATGCGCACCTACGACCCCCATATCTATACATTCACGCTTATAAAGTGGGGTTAAACTAAACTATACTGTATTAATAATATTTACAGAATATAAACAAAGTATGCACGTTTTAATTAAGAGATAACTTAATTAAAAACGACCTTGGTGCAGTGGATAACGGTTTAGACTCGTCTGCTGGGGGTTGCGGGTTCGGAACCGCAGATGTTACCGAGTTTGGGTTTAAATGGCAGGAAGGCGGTACATATAAATATGTAACAACATAGTAACACAAGATTGTATGTTTGTTGCACAATCACGCAAAACGGCTGAACCGATTTTGATGAAAGGCATAGATAGCTTTTTATTTTGGTTGACACGTGACACTTGATTCCGGAGAAGACGTTCATATGGTTTATAATCTGCATGAACACATAAATACATCTTTATTCCCAAAGAGAAGCGTTAACAAGTTCCACGCGAACAAAGTCGCAGGCGAAGTCTAGTATTTTGAAACATACTATATTAACTGTCTGCCCCCTAACCATAAACTCTTAAAGCAGGACAGTTTACGATGTGGAAGCGAGACGCCGCTACGTGAAGCTCCAGATCTGGACAACGAGTTGATTCGACTTCACGCCCCTAATAATTATCTTCGTGCTAGAAGGCATAGGCTTTTAGTTGTGCCTCCCTGTCGAACAGTCGCCCGTGCTTCGTCTCCCATCCCGCGTGTTTTGAGGACACTTAATGCTCTCATGGAAGCTCACCCGGACTGTGATTTATTTGCAGACGACTGGGCAATAGTAATAAAGATATGTCTCAATTACGCTGAGGCCATATTTTAATTATATAGATTAAGTATAAATGCTCTCTGTTTTGTTAATATTTATAATTTTGTAGTATATCTACCGTGTTATGTTCTTAAATTTGTATTTAGTTAGTGTAAGGGGTTTTTTTTGTAAACCGTTATAATTAAATTAAATAAATAAATTGTAAAGAGACTGCTACATTATTGTAATGTCCTCCTGACCAAATTTTCACGTCAGCCTGTCTCATCTGAGACTAGCCAACTACGAAGATATTATAGTGCACAAGTATGCGAACACAGGTGCACTCCCTATTCCTCATAGTCCAGGACGGTGAGACACGACCGGAGAGAGATCAGGCGCAGGACCAACGGCTTAACGTGCCTTCCGAAGTTCTTAAATACTATTATGGCAAAAAATAATTATATTCTGATCTATCTAAGTACATACAAGCAAATGAGGATAGATAAAATCCACACATCAATCGGGAAACAGATCGTCGCCGTATCAACTCGAGCCGTGCAGTATTTGTATGAAACTCTCTGCAGCACACTAATCGGAATCGTAACGTAATCGCCCCGCCTCGGGCCCGGCGAGCCGTGAGCGCGGCGTCGCGACGCCGCGCGTCGCCTCGCCGTGTCGACGTATCGGAGCAGCTGATCCGCTTTGGTTACGAGCTTACGTCAGGTTGACGCCTGTTTGACGGCGAGGCGGAAGGCGATACGGGGACGATCGCTTTCCGATTTATATGTGTTATGATCCTTACCAAACTATATAAGTTACAATTATACTACTACTATACAAACATCACGCCTAAATACCTCGCAAGGGTAAGGCAGAGGTGAACTGTGCAATCATTCTGCGGATCGCACAAATTTTTGTTCCGAGTGAAAATCGTACCCTCTTAGTCTCTTAGCGTATTAGTCTACTGACCCAATCTGGACGTCACCTTCTGCCCATCCCTTAGAGTAATTAAGGCGTGATGATATAAAGGTGTAAAAACATCTTACAAGGCGCAATAGTATGTATATTGATATATTTGCACTGTTCAACTGTCTTGTAATGGTGTGGGCTTGAAAACCTGTGGAGGGGAGAAGGGAGAGGTTATAGGTCTATTTATACTCCCAAAAGGGGGTAAGAGGGGTAAGAGTAGACAGGATAACTATTGAATATAAGACTAGCCGACTGCCTCGTTGGTCTAGCTAGTGGTCGCTAAGCGCGACTGCTGAGCAAGAGGTCCGCTCGAATCAGGTCGGGCAGTGTTACTGGGTTTTTCCATTAGGTAATTCTCAGTAGCAGCTCGGAGTTGGGATTTGTACCCGGTTGATGGCCAGCTCGCCCCCTATTACATTGGGACCTAAACACATAACTGGCGAAATGTGGGTGTACTATATGTGCACCTCTGCCTACCCCTTCGGGGAATACAGGCGTGATGTTATGTTATAAGACTAGCTGATCTGAACTTTAATTAATTAAAATACACTCTGAATGGAATCCCAATATCGCAACTATGAAATCAATTATCAAATACAAGAATTGCTTTCTCGAGCAACATACATCGGACAATTTCACGCTAGTATTCTCCAAAGAGGTTAGCAGACTTGTGTAATACACTCATATATTTTATGCTATAGGTACTATAGTAATAATATCAGCCTATAACTATCCCACTGCTGCAAAGGCCTCTTCTCGTATAGAGAAAGATTGAGCATTGATCACCACGCTAGCTCACTGCGGGCGATTATAGGTAATTAAATCCAGGTTTCCTCACGATGTTTTCCGTCACCGTCTTAGAATAACTAAGAAAGTATTTATAACATTGATAAAGTCAAATTGATACGTGCTCGGGTTTGAACCTGCAACCTTGTGCATACAAATACGGTATGTTACCCACTAGGCCACCACGTTTCTTGTATCGAAAATCTTTTGCGAATAAGATGTCACCTAAGTCGAGTCTTGTGCCATCAACCGGGCACAAATCCAGACTCCGTGCTCCTACTGAGAATTACCTAATAGAAATAATAATAAAAATATATTTTTAACACAAGCTTTTAAATTAAAAGTACCATAATATTGTATTGTCACCAAACCTATTTAAGTAAGCAAAATTTAATTTCAATCGAATGTCAAAAAGTGGTTCTAATTAAGATTGCATGATTTGACCTAAACAAACTCACATACATACACTTTGTCCTTCCCGGGATTGAAGCCCAGGACGTCAAGCTCAGCAGTCGCGCTTAGTGACCGCTAGACCAACGAGGCAGTTTACTGTACAAGTGAATAAATTGAAATAAATAATTTTTTACCAGAATTAAAATAAATATTGGTTTTTATTTGACGTCAATTACTATAGATCTCAGCCTACCCCTTCAATGAAGTCGTGATAATATAATTCGCGGCCAGTAATCCCTACTAATATTATAAACGCGAAAGTTTGTAAGTATGGATGGATGTTTGTTACTCTTTCACGTAAAAACTGCTGAATGGATTTTAATGAAATTTCATATGGAGGTAGCTGGCACCTTGGATTAACACATAGGGTACTTTTTATCCCGAAAAAATGTAGCGGGTAACACCGCGGGGCGCAGCTAGTATGACATAATTTCACACCTAATAAAAGACGAAGTCAAAGATCTTCCGGGTTACCTAATTATATGAATAGAATTTCAATTGAATTATTATTATTCTAAGAACACGTAGTAGCGAAAGGTGACGTAATATGTATTACGTTTACGCAGTAGTCACGTTAAGTTTTCTATTATTTACATGTTCATTTGTGACTGCCTCGTTGGTCTAGTGGTAGCTACGCGCGACTGCTGAGCACGAAGTCCTGGGTTCGAATCCCGGGTCGGGCAAAGTGTTACTGAGTTTTTCCATTAGGTAATTCTCAGTAGCAGCACGGAGTCTGGATTTGTGCCTTGATGGCCAGCTCGCCCCCTATTACATTGGGACCGAAAAAACATAACTGGCGAAATGTGGGTGTACTATATGTGCACCTCTGCCTACCCCTTCGGGGAATACAGGCGTGATGTTATGTTGTTGTATGTTGCTTTTTTAATTTGTGACGTATTAATTATTCCCGCGCACCGGCGACCGGCTGTCATCCGTAAATCTTTGACAGTCGTGACAGGCAGTCAGAAGCCCGAAAGGCTGACAACTAGGCATAGTAATGATTGCAAACGCGAAATATCACATACACAAACACCCAGACCCGGGACAAACATCTGCGGATCGCACAAATTTTTGTCCCGTTGTGAATCGAGCACGCAACCCTTAGCGCAGCAGTCCAATCGCTTAGCCACTGCACCAATCAGGTCGTCTAGTTATGATGTTAGCTAATTATGGTGTTATTGAAGTTATATTAGACTAAAATAATACAATAGGCACGCCCCCTATTACATTGGGACCCAAAAAACATAAATGGCGAAATGTGGGTGTACTGTATGTGCACCTCTGCCTACCCCTTCGGGGAATACAGGCGTGATGATGTTATGTTATTAGACTCAAAAAACATAGTATTTAGTGACAATTGGTTAAAACAACAGTTCGTTATAAAAAATAACAACACGAGAACTAACGCGAACAAAACTTTATTAATTTTGGCTTGACGTTTCGACCGAAGAGAAGTCTGCTTGTGACCACGGCCGGTATAACTCGGTCGAAACGTCAAGCCAAAAATTTATAAAATTGTGTTTGTATTAATTCCCGTGTTGTTATTTCCTATTATAATCATGCAACGCGATAGTCTAAAAGTTAGTGTAACAACAGATCGTTTAAATGATTACTAGTAGCGCCATCTATGAATCGAAGTTTGAATCAACAAACAATCAATCAATGCAGCGATCATAAATCGGAACGTCAATATTAGTAAAACTGTTAACAGCGCCATCTATTAGCAACACGCGGAACTATTAACATAATCACGAGTCTTTCGCAACCAAATAACGAAACGTGAAGTATTATCAGTATCATAAAGTGGTTATTTTTAGATTAAATCGAATGATATCTATCACTAATATGGACAGGAGAGCGTTATCACATGTTCACGTAAAGTGGGGGGGTAATCTTTAATGTGGGGGGTAACCTGGCCTATATTCGTTTTGGATGCTAACATAAACATAACATCACGCCTGTATTCCCCGAAGGGGTAGGCAGAGGTGATATATTACACCCACATTTCGCCAGTTATGTTTTAGGTCCCAATGTAATAGGGGGCGAGCTGGCCATCAAGGCACAAATCCAGACTCCGTGCTGCTACTGAGAATTACCTAATGGAAAAACCCAGTACCACTTTGGCCGACCCGGGATTCGAACCCAGGACCTCGTGCTCAGCAGTCGCGCTTAGCAACCACTAGACCAACGAGGCAGTCTTGGATGCTAGTCATGAAATAGGTCATGCTGTAGAGATTGGATCCACAAGGATGGTAGCGAGGATAACCGTGTGGTGACGAACTCTTGTGGACGCGAATTGCTAGCACTCCTATTTATAATTATCATTCATACAAATATACTAGCTGTTGCCCGCGACTGCGTCCGCGTGAATTTCAGATAAAAAACTCTTATCACTAAGGGGTATGAAAAATAGATGTTGGCCGATTCTCAGACCTACTCAATACGCTCACAAAATTTCATGAGAATCGGTCTAGCCGTTTCGGAGGAGTATGGGAACGAAAACTGTGACACGAAAATTTTATATATATAGATATATTTAAATGTTTGATCTTGGCATAACCTTGTCACCTCCTCATATCAAACTCCTCATATATGCTCTTCGGTATAGGATACTCCTAACCTAGCCTTTCTTACAGATGCCTGATAGGGTCAGATTAAAATTAACTCTACAATATAACACCTAAATTCTCAATTTGCTTTTTTATGTAACCATGACACTCAAATTGAAAATGTTTTTATTTCACATAAACCTATTACAGGCTTATGAAACGTTAGGATGCTAGTTGCACGGTTCCAAAATGTCATTCCAATGGGGAAAAACCGGCAAGAAACTCCAGAACTCCGGCAAGAAACTCTCTTTAAAAAAAAAAGGTACAATTTGGTAAATATACAAAGTTTCATTATGCATTATATGCATTACGCATAACGTATCGAAATCTGTTTATCCGTTTAGGAGTTACGATCCCTCATTTACTTATAAACAGACATAGGTACACACAAGTCATGCATGTATAACCTAACTTTTTTTTATTGAACGTGGGAAATCCTCGTGGATACCCGCCGGCTACGGGTAAAGCGATTTTTTTTTCGAACTTGTCTCTCGCAGTTAGCTCTGAAGGAGCTCTTACTGCTTAACCGGTCGTTTGGCGAGACCTAATAAAAGGCCTCCAGCCAGGGGGGTGAAGCGAGCGGGTTATGTCGGACTATGTATAACCTAACCTATCCTAACCTAACCCATCTTTTTGGCTTCGCTGAAGTCGAGTAAAGGCAAAACCTTTGGCTTGGCCACTTTTGGCCCGGATAAACAGGAGCGGTACTGACCTAACACCATCCCGGTTCCAATCCGCGTCCCACTGCCGCCGCCGCTGATAGCATGCCAGGGACCAGACGGTGTCAATGTCACCGTGCGGCTGCCATTTGTACCTGGACAAGAAGAGGTTGCTGAAGAACTTTGGGAGTATATTCTTCATCAGAAAACTGGCTGTGGCTTGCCCGGGGTTGCTTTTTAATTTGTTTATATTCTTTTTTTCGGGATAAAAAGCCTATGTGTTAATCCAGGGTGTCAGCTACCTCCATATGAAATTTCATTAAAATCCATTCAGTAGTTTTTACGTGAAAGAGTAACAATCCATCCATACTTACAAACTTTCGCGTTTATAATATTAGTAGGGATTTAAAAATAAGTTTCGAAGAGCAGTTCAAGGGTCATAGCACACATATTAAATCGGAAAGCGATCGTCCCCGTATCGCCTTCCGCCTCGCCGTCAAACAGGCGTCAACCTGACGTAAGCACGTAACCAAAGCGGATCAGCTGCTCCGATACGTCGACACGGCTAGCCGACGCCGCGCTCACGGCTCGCCGGGCCCGAGGCGGGGCGATTACGTTACGATTCCGATTAGTGTGCTGCAGAGAGTTTCATACAAATACTGCACGGCTCGAGTTGGTAGGGTTACGATTCCTTTCCGGGTTGATATGTACAATTTGTACATACATATATAAAGTCACGCCAGTTTCCCATTTGCCACGATCCTGACATTCTTCTTTCGCCTCATTCACACGCAATACATCCTTATACACGCACGTCGTTTAAGACGTCTTATTCGGGGCATATATTTTTAATTAATAATTTGCCTAGGTTTGTAGTAGGGGAATATCTGGCTAACCAGTCCTCTAGTAATAATACTAGTCTATGTAACTGACCCACAGCGATTTCTTATCGTATGGTTGATGACCAACCTGGTGTCAGAGTTTAAACCGCCTGTAGGCCTCTGACATGTCGACACACACCGTTGAACAATCTCTCAGGTGTGTATTTCCTCACGATGTTTTCCTTCACCGTTTTTAGCAACTTATATCAAATTTATAGTACGCATATGAATTCATTTTTTCATTTTTTATCACGCCTGTATTCTCCCAAGGGGTAGGCAGAGGTGCACATATTATAGTACACCCACATTTCTCCAGTTATGTTTTAGGTCCCAATGTAAAAGGGGGCGAGCTGACCATCAACGGGGCACAAACCCAGACTCCGTGCTGCTACTGAGAATTACCTAATGGAAAAACCCAGTAACACTTTGCCCGACCCGGGATTCGAACCCAGGACCTCGTGCTCAGCAGTCGCGCTTAGCAACCACTAGACCACCGAGGCAGACTTATAAAACACTAATAAAAAAAACTTACAAAATCAAATCTTCCAGGTACTTTCTGTTATAATTCTTTACCACAAACTATAGAATCTATAAAGTATTTTTTTAAACACGGTAGCACAACCTATTCAGCCTAAAACGTCAAACACGAATGACAGAAAAGGAACTCAAATCTCGATACGCTATCGAGATTTGAGTTTATTCTTTTGTGACAACGAAGATAAAGTATAAATAGATCGAAAGACAATTTGAAGGCATTACAATATAAAATGACTTCCTCTCGTACAATAACGTTACAAAAAATATTTATATAATGGTCACAGATAAAATCAGCGGGCATCAAGATAAGAAATAACATCACGCCTGTACTGAACACAGTACAATCACATCTCGCAAGTTATGTTATAGGTCCCAATGTAATAGGGGGCGGGTCACCATCAACCGGGCACAAATCCAGACTCCGTGCTGTATTGAGAGTTACAAATAAAAAATCCAGTAGCACTTTGCCCGACTCCGGGGAATGGACCCAGGACCTCATGCTCAACAGATAGTTGCATCCACTTAACCAACGAGGCAGTAGAGAATTATAGTTTGACATATTATGTAGGAGAGGCCTATGACCAGCAGCGGACAGAGATAGGCTGATAATGATGATGCTATTATGTAAAAAACATAACATAACATCACGCCTGTATTCCCCGAAGGGGTAGGCAGAGGTGCACATATAGTACACCCACATTTCGCCAGTTATGTTTTAGGTCCCAATGTAATAGGGGGCGAGCTTACCATCAACCGGGCACAAATTCAGACTCCGTGCTGCCACTGAGAATTACCTAATGGAAAAACCCAATAACACTTTGGATTTCTATTACGTACAAACATTTATTGTCATGGTGGCTTTGTGGTTGACATTACAGATTTCTATGAACAAGCTTGCAGGTTCAAACCCAGGCGAGTACCAATACCAATGTGGTGGCGCAACTTAGGAGAGGCGAGTAAGTAAGAGACGCCTATGTTTATCAGGAGAACGCGAAGAGATGAGAGATGAAGTATCAATGTCATAAATACTTCCATAGATATTCTAAGACACTGGCTAACTGTGACGGGAAACATCGTGAGGAAACCTGGATTTAATTATCTGAAATCCCGCAGTGAGCTAGCGTGGTGATCAATGCTAAATCCTTCTCTATACGAGAGAGGCCTTTGCTGCAGTGCGACAGTTACAGGCTGTTATTATTTTACCCTGCAGTATATATTTTGCGTGCCCGCTATCATGTTTACGCAAACAACCTCATGGATGAAGTGCTAATCATTCTGGATCCCGCAGTTAATTCTTCATTATTATATTTTTATGAGCCACGATGATTGTGTAATTGCTTTATTATTAAATTAAACTATACTTGGGTGATAACAGCCCCTTTACCATAAATTCCTAAAGAAGGACAGTTGACTTTTTACTATAATAACTTTCGTGAGTGTTATCCATATTATTTACTGTATATTTCGGCTATACTCACCGGGTGTGTTCGGGAATGCCCGACTAGTTTCGGACTCTAACGGAGCCCTTATTCATAAGCAGGTGACGCGGCGGGATCGCGAGCCAAACTGAACTGCTCATGAATAAGGGCTCCGTTCGAGTTTGAAACTAGTCGGGCATTCCCGAATACACCCGTGAGTATAACCGGAATATACAGTAAATAATAAGGACAGTTTACCTTACCGAACCGATACGTCGCTACATATTTTGCTTCCACAACATAAACTGTCGCTAAGAGTTCATAGTAAGGGGCTGGTCAAACATAGTACCTGTTATGCATGTTACTGTAACGTTAAAATAACAGTTACAAATATCTGTTACCAAATAATAGCCTGTTATTTTCTACTCAGGGCTTGAACTCGTTTCAGCTAAGGTCATATATTATAATTTCTACTTGTTCAACGACCAAGTGGCACTTTTCACTCACCAGTAACGATTCGTTTTAAAAGAGACGTCACCCCACAATACCAATATATTCTGTATTGTGCGTGCGTTTCACAAACATATCCAACCGTCTACAAGTCACATAATTTTTTGGGCAAAGAACTGTTACCTAGTATTTGAGTATCTGTTATTTCTACCTGTTACAATAAATACGCGTCACTCCAAATCTAAGCCTCATGAGTGTTAACACGTATGTTTATATAATAGTATTATCTGGTTTTTCCTTACGTTTAGTTCCTTATTTATATCTCTATCTTTATTTACTGAGAAATAATTAAGTCAAATATACATGACAGATCAGCGAAAGCTCGTGTGTCTGTCTGTTGGTCTTGACTGCCTCGTTAGTCTTGTGGTTGCTAAGCGCGACTGCTGAGCACGAGGTCCTGGGTTCGAATCCCGGGTCGGGCAAAGTGTTATTGGGTTTTCCCATTAGGTAATTCACAGTAGCAGCACGGAGTCTGGATTTGTGCCCGGTTGATGGCAATAGACTCGCCCCCTATTACATTGGGACCTAAAAACATAACTGGCGAAATGTGGGTGTACTATATGTGCACCTCTACCTACCCCTTCGGGGAATACAGGCGTGATGTTATGTTACGTTTAGATTAGCAAAAGCAGTGATAGCCGAGAGGTATGACCGTTGGACTGCCAAGTCAAAGGCCGCAAGTTCAAACCCACCCAATGTCGTAAAATTTCGCCTGTATCGTGGGTGCGTTTCACAAACATGAAATATCACACACACAAACACCCAGACTCGGGACAAACATCTGTGGTTCGCACAAATTTTAGTCGCGTTCGGGAATCGAGCCCGCAACCCTTAGCACCGCAATCAGGTCGTCCTTTCCAGATAATGTTTGCAGAGTAGCATAGTTTTTTCCTTAGACAATTCATGCCAATACGAAGAAAACTATCTAGCTATCAGTTTTTCGTAATAAAATCATTTATTTCATATCTTATATCAGTAAAAATATCACATGTGATTTATACTTTCTCAAATCTTTATTTACTTCTAGATAATTTCTCGTGGCTTTATTAGGGTTGCCTATTCCTACTAATATTATAAACGCTCTATCACGTAAAAACTACTGAATGGATTTTAATGAAATTTCATATGGACGTAGCTGACACCCTGGATTAACAGTCGGGGTACCTCATAGATAAGACAGTGTTCCACAGAACGGTCCCCCGACTGCGGCAGGAAGGTTATGTTTTTTACTTTTTAGTTCATTTTTTGGCATAGCATTCGTGTTTGTTAATTTTTTAACTATATTTTTTTTTGTAGCCTATGTTACTCGCGATGGTGTAAGGATTCTAACGACAATCCATACATCAAAATCGGTTCAGGCATTCAGAAGTTATGGTAGAATACAGAAACTCACATACATGAACCCTAAAAACATTATACTCCTTTATTTTGGTAGTCGTGTAAAAATAAAAATAAAAGATAAAGATAGCAAAAAATATATTTTTTTAAGAAATAATGAGCTTATTTTATATAGTAGATGACTAAGAGTTGGACCTGGCTGGAGGCCTTTTACTCACTAAACGACCGGTTAAGCAGTAAGAGCTCCTTCAGAGCTAACTGCGAGAGACTAGTTCGAAAAAAAACTAAGAGTTGGCAACCCTAGGCGTCGCATACTGATTGTGGCTTGATAAAATGGTAAGTTAGTCAACATACAGTGACTCAATACTATAAGAATTAGAGCAGGTTGCTTCAGCCACACTTGACAGACATGTAAATGGCAATGACAATAATTTTGTTTCCATAATATACTTCTCTTACTCGTCGCCCCACACTAGGAATTTCTCCTGTATCGTGGGTGCGTTTCACAAACAAGAAATATCACAAACACAAACACCCAGACCTGGGACGAACATCTGTGGTTCGCACAAAGTTTTGCCCTGTGCAGGAATCGAACCCGCAACCCTTAGCGCAGCAGTCCAATCGTTTTAGCCACTGCGCTAATCAGGTCGTCCTTTCAGCTTCACTACGTCGAACTTTTTTTCATGCAATTCATTTGTTTCATTGTGGCTTATCTACGTACCTACAATTAAAACACTATGTCAACAATTCATATATACTGCGCAGTTTGGCATACACAATTAAAACCAATGAGTGTTAATATAGTTTCATATGTAAAGTACTGGCTGCCTCGTTGGTCTAGTGGTTGCTAAGCGCGACTGCTGAGCACGAGGTCCTGGGTTCGCATCCTGGGTCGGGCAAAGTGTTACTGGGTTTTTCCATTAGGTAATTCTCGGTAGCAGCACGGAGTCTGGATTTGTGCCCGGATGATGGCAATAGGCTCACCCCTTATTACATTGGGACCAAAAAACATAACTGGCGAAAAGTGGGTACTTATACTATATGTGCACCTCTGTCTACCCCTTCGGGGAATACAGACGTGATGTTATGTTATGTTGTCATATTTACTGCGCAGTTTGGCATACACAATTAAAACCAATGAGTGTTAATGTAGTTTCATATGAAAAGTATCATGAAAACAATTGGAATGATATTGTATGAGCGACTAGCTTTTACCCGCGACTTTGATTATAAAGTCGTATTCCGTATAAATATCACGAGAATCAATTTCGTGGTTTAAGACAGACAGACAGAGTTACTTAAGCTGGTTTGCACGATATTAGTGGTTAGGTTAAGGTTATGGTTTATATGACTTTTTGTATTTTTTATGCATGTTGCCATGCTAGGCTTAAATTTTAAATTGATTAGGGAAACTTGAAAAATGATGGACACGAGCGGGACTCGAACCCGCGACAGTCGCCGTACCGTGGCGCCGCTCTGCCAACTGAGCCGTGTCACCGCTCGCATCCATCAATTTTGTTATGGTTTATGTCAGATTTGACGGTAACAGTAACGCTGACTTTCTTAAGGCGCTGTCTCCACAAGCGAGAGAATCGGGACGAGTCCGCCCTTATATCGTCAGAGAATCTCCACGAACGAGCGATAATTCCGCCGCGTATCGTCGCGAGTCGTAACGGAATCACAGCGTTTCCGCGGCGACTCGTAACGGTATCGCCGCGTTTCCTTGACGACGCGTTGTCAAAGAAAGAATTCAGTTACGTGCCAGACGAGAGCGAAATAAGTACCTAGTGTCTCAGTCGATAAAATAATTCTTTATTATGGATATAGTGTTGTGGGGTGCTACTGCAAGTACGCTGAAATGACGCTGCGTTTGACAGCGCGCTCGTGCGAGAGCGTCACGAGCGCGCGGCGGGCCCGCTGCTAGTCACGACGGGCTAGCGACGATGTAATGACGTTTCGCGCGCTCGTTGCCACTCGTCGCATCGCGGCGATAATATCGCCGTGTGGAGACGGCTCCATAGAGAGTGTATAGAAATACGTGGCACGACGATAATATCGCCGCGATTCTCTCGCTCGTGGAGACAGCGCCTGACTGCGGATTGGGTTACATCGTATTCCTTGGTATACTTAAAGTTATCTACTATACCGGTTGTACTCACGTCGATATTCGGGAATGCCCGACTAGTTTCGGACAGTTCGGCTCGCGAACCCGCCGCGTCACCTGCTCATGAATAAGGGCTCCGTTAGAGTCCGAAACTAGTCGGGCATTCCCGAATATCGACGTGAGTACAACCGGTATATATAGTAGATAATATGGATAACACTCATGAAAGTTATTATAGTAAAATACTTAAAGTTTTCAGTGAAATAAGATCTTATATACCCCAAAACAGTGGCGAAAACATAAAAAAAAATTGACGACCTGATTAGCGCAGTGGCTAAGCGATTGGACTGCTGCGCTGAGGGTTGCGGGTTCGATTCCCGCACGGGGCAAAACTTTGTGCGAACCACAGATGTTCGTCCCGAGTCTGGGTGTTTGTGTATGTGATATTTCATGTTTGTGTAACGCACCCACGACACAGGAGAAATTCCTAGTGTGGGGCGACGTTTGTGCATGTCCATCTTTATACTTATTTATGTTATTAGTCTGTAAGCCTTCTTTAAAATAATAAAAAAAAAAAATGTAACGAAATGTAAATGTAGTCAGGGAATAGGGAGTGCACCTGTGTTCGCATACTTGTGCACTATAATATCTTCGTAGTTAGCTGGTCTCAGCTGAGATAGACCGCCGTGACCGACATTCGGTCAGGAGAACATTATTATAGATTTATTCATACATAGACACGCTTGTTTCCCTGAGGGGTAAGCAGAGACCACGGATTTCCATTTGCTACGATCCTGGCATACTTCTTTCGCTTCATTCACACGCATCACATTCCTCATACACGCTCGGTTGAGGGTACTCATCACTTGCCCTTTTTGCAGAACATCTCCGATTTGGTCTAGGTATGTTCTAGCTACCTATATATTAATCATCATCAGCCGGAAGACGTCCACTGTTGAACTAAAGCCTCCCCCTTAGAACGTCACAATGAACGACAGCTTGCCAATTCCATCCACCGGTTGCCCGCAATTCTGACGATATCGTCGGTCCACCTGGTGGGAGGCCTGCCAACGATGCGTCTTCCGGTTCGTGGTCGCCACTCGAAAACCTTTCTTCCCCAGCGGTTATCGGTTCTTCGAGCGATATGGCCTGCCCATTGCCTCTAGCTATATTATAGTTATAGAATTGACTTGACTTGACGACCTGTTTAGCGCAGAGGCTAAGCGATTGGACTGCTGCGCTAGGGGTTGCGGGTTCGATTCCCGCACGGGGCAAAACTTTGTGCGAACCACAGATGTTTGTCCCGAGTCTGGGTGTTTGTGTATGTGATATTTCATGTTTGTGAAACGCACCCACGACACAGGAGAAATTCCTAGTGTGGGGCGACGTTTTTTTAAAAGATAAAAAAAAAAAAAAAAAATGGATTGTGGTGGTGGATCAGCATACTTATTGTAAAAAATCTTTAATTTGTGAAAGTCATCTCAAACACTTGCCAAGGATGTCAGATAAGATATAGGTAAACACACGTTATCAATCAACATCGGTTGATAAGAGATAATACTGTAGGTATTTGGGACAAGGTAAACAATAAAAATATTTTATTTATAGGTAAATAGAAAGATATTATAAAAAAATCCTCTTAAAAACCAGCGAAGTACGAGTCGGAATCGCGTATGCAAGGTTCCCTACCATCACACTATTATAAATACGAAAGTTTGTGTTGTGTATTTGTTACTTTTTCACGGTCAAACGGCTAGACAAATTTCGATGAAATTTCATATGGAGGTAGCTGACACCCTGGATTAACACAGACTACTTGTTAGCTCGAAAATGTAGCGGGTAACACCGCGGGGCGCAGCTAGTTACTTATAAAATTGTCAGTGTTGAACAATTTACTATATTAAGCTTAATGTTGCTTGCATGGCAAAAAATTGGAGATCTATATACTTGAGAAGTGGGTCACTTAAAACAGCTTTTAGCATTGTTTCTAAGTAAGAGGGCTTAATAACTCAGTGGCATGCCATAGGAGCGGCCTTTACCCAGCAGTGGACGGAGATAGGCTGATGATGAAAAGGACTAATCTATAAGAAGTTATCCCACTGATCATAAATCAATTGATAACAATATGAATAAGCTCTCCTAGTATATGATATCATCAAGCCTGTGTTGATCAGGGGTAGGCAGAGGTGGGTCCAGAATATTACATAACTAAAATAGTTAGTACTTATATTATTTTAATACATATGTCTACAGAAACTGTCATGGTTTAAATGATTTATTACTCTAAAATGTAGGTATGTAAGTTATCATTTGATAACTGCAAGATAAGGAAATGATTTCCTTCAGAAATTCTTAGATAAACATTAAAAGTTAATTCAACTTTACTGATATAAACTTTGGTGAGAGTTATTCTCCCTCTCTCTATTGGAAAATACTATTTATAGTCATTAAAACTATGTATAATTATCTTCCTAGCATTTTTCAATAAAAAAAGCATTCTCAAATATTTTTGAGTGTCCAATATAACATGTAGGTCAAATAAAAAAGTTTCATTGAATTCCATTCAGTCATAACTACAGATTCATAGTGATAGGAATTCTTTTTAAAAAAAATATTTGCTACTTTCTAAGTTTCTACAAGCCAAGGTAACAGTAATTCAGCCTAATGTATTTTTTTTTAGGCAAACAGTTAGGTAAATAATACACGACCAAAGATCACAGTAATTACTCGAACTCGGTACAAAAACCAGTTTTACAACTTTGAGTACACATAACTGCACAAATATACTGGCAAATCACGTTGTACCTCACTCATATGATGTAATACGCCCATATAAAGTGCCGAGTCAAATATTTAAGACCTGAAATTTCATTTAGCAGCGGAATTGCATTTAAAAGACGACACGATACGAATTGTGTCGCGACCAACCTAATCATTCACAACAGTCAAGGAAAACTTGGTCTATATTTACGTCAAAAACTCACCGGTAGAGAATTATACAGCGTGTCCTTGGTTCACTTTAAATATTATATTCGTAAAACAACGTGGAAAATTAGGAAAATACCGTTTCCAATACAATAAGAGCGATGCACGAATGTAGACACAGATTAAAAAATAATGGTAAAAAAACTTCCAAACTGAATTTGTTGACGTTTTAGTATGATGTTGCAAGCGGTAATATTTATAATGTCACAAGTTTACGTTTGGAAAGCGTGATTTTATCCAATCTCCTTTGATTTTCTAAAATATTTTTTAATTACATACCAATTACATAAAAACGATCAGGACTTGATCAGGACACTGTTTTCATGTTACATGCAATGCCATAGCGGAATAAAATCATTTTTTCGTTCACAAAACGATGACAGTAAATTAAGTATTCATTGAAGCAAGATCTCCCATCTTACCTAAAAAGTACCATAGAAAGTACGTAAGACACTTTTAAGAAATTGTCTGTAATATAGTCGTGAATATAAGCATTCAGTAATTTTTGCATACACAAAACATCCCTGCTGGTATCCCAAAACGTCAAAATTTTTCGCACGCCATTGTGTGCGGAAGTCACCCATTTTTAAATTACAAAAATCACTGTTTTACAACAACAAAAATCAAAATACAACCGCCAAAATAGATTTGTTAATCAAAAATGGGTCTACCAGGGTGTGGTATACCAGAGGGTGACCTCCCCCAATGTTGGTCTGACGATGTTCGTATGAACGCGCTTTTTGCTCCGTTCCGCATAAAAGCTGCCAATCCTGAGTCCTGGGATATGAAGATGAAGTTCTGGTCTGATATGCTGCGCCAGTGGTGCAGGAGTAGGAAGGACCCTATAGTGTCTGCAGCGGACGCGAAAGCTGCATTTTGCCGCAGAGGTCGCACGCCAGCGTGCATGGATATCGTCGTAGAAGAGATGTTTCGGTGAGTAATTGTTTGAATTTAGAAGACTATCAGCTGGGGAATCTTCCAGAGACAAACTAAACCTTTCTTGTAACGTTGGCGCCATTTTTACGTATATTTCTAGATTTTTTTGTATATGTAAACAATGCATGTTTTTTATTCTTGTTATTTTAATGGTGGTTTACTTGATGGAATAATTACTATATCGCCTATATACACGCCTTAGTTATGCCTTTGTACTACTAATAAGGATAAATACAAAATAAATAGATAAACAGCAATGTGTGGTAATTATTAGGCTATGAAGAACGCCCACTTCTGGTCTCAGTGTTACATGACAGACATAATAAGAAGCGAAAATATGCTTTATATCATTTCAAACTGAAATCACAAAAAAGTATAAAATTTACAGTGGCTTAGTATAGAATAAGAATAAATGTTAAAAAATTCTGTTCTCACACACTCTCAGTCTAACATTGGATTAAACTTAGACTAAGCAAGGGAGTCCAACTTCCAACAAACTGTTATACAGTTACCAGTAAAAAAAAGTATTGTATACAATTTTCATCTCATAAGAAACCCTTTTTCTGTATTTCTATCGCGGTCAACTGCTGGACATTGGCCTCTCCCAAGTTGCGCCACAAAATCTAGTATTTATTACAAACTATTTATTACTAGCTGTGCCTGCAGTGTTACCCGCTAAATTTTTTCAGGATAAAAATCAGCCTGTGTTAATCCAGGGTGTCAGCTACCTCCATATGAAATAGTTTTTACGTGAAATAGTAACAAACACCCATCCATACTTACAAACTTTCATGTTTATAATATTAGTAGGGATGCTATCATGTGTTCCAAGACAACTACTTCTTAAGACATACATTACATTACATTTTAGTGTGGGGCGACGTTTTTTTTAAAAAAAAAAAAAAATTCTATTCTTTGACCTGCAAACATTGACATGTTTGAAAAAAGTACAAGATACTGTTGAAATAAAGTCCTCCCCCTTAGAATACCACAATGAAGGAAAACTGGCCTATAGCATCCATCAGTTGCCCGCAATTCTGACGATAACCTCGGTCCACTTGGTGGGAGGCCTGCCAATGCTGCATAATAACATTACATTGTGATAAAACAATGCTTTTAAACCTCTTTGAAGGCCAGTCTTGATATGAAGATATTATTTGTGTGGTATTTATTATTAAAAACATAACATAAACGCCTGTACTCCCCAAAGGGGTAGGCTGAGGTGCACATATAATACACCCACATTTCGCCAGTTAGGTTTTAGGTCCCAATGTAATAGGGGGCGAGCCTATTGCCATCAACCGGTATTTATTATTATCAGACAATTTCACACTAATATGAAAGCGAAAGTTTGAGTGTGTTTGTATGTTTGTTACCACTTCATGCTGGAACGGTTGGTCCGATTTTGATACAATTTGGTATAGAGGTTGCTAACACCCTGGATTATTAGATAGGCAACATTTTACCTCGAAAAATGTAGTCTTTAATACCATTGGGCGTAACTATAAAATATATTTTTAATAACTATTTGTGCTTCTATTTATTGTATGGTTGATCTAAACAGTGACTCATATACATGACTCATACATAACTTCTGAATGCCTAAACCGATTTTGATGGATGCTGTCGGAACAGTCTCCAGACTGTGGTGAAACTTGTTTTTTTAACATGGCAGTCATGTTTCTTATTTTTCTAAATATATTTTTATATACTTTACAAATCATCTCTTGTCCACAGGAACGGAGACCTCAGTCCGTTGTCAAAGTACCACCAGATACTCCACAACGGGCCGGAGGGTTGGGTAAAGTGGGGCGCCCGGCTTGCCTTCAGACCCGCGGCCTTCGCCATCACGGCGGTCGCCTCCTTCATGCCTTCGAGACAGAGCCTGGACAGCGATGGACTGCCCAAAGCCAGTATTGACTCTACACAGCGGTTTGTGCTGGAGAGTGCTGTAAAAGTAAGTTTAGTGTGGTAGCTGCTTAACTACGAGCAGCTCTTGTGCAATTTTTTTTAAATTCTGCTGGTTCCGGTGGACCCCTGCAGCTACATTTCTACCATGTTTCCAAAACCCAACAAACAATGCGAAAATTAGATATCAGTCTACATTGATAGGCGAAGTCAAGCCAACATTTTAGTTCTTCGGTATCGAAAGCGATAATTTTTTGTGGAGAAGGGGCTTCCCATTTAATTGTCCTGCCTACGTAGACCCCCTTAGTCTCCCGTGGACCCCCTTAGAGTATCCCGTGGACCCCTTAGAGTCTCCCATGGACCCCCTTAGAGTCTCCCGTGGACCCCCTTAGAGTCTCCCGTGGACTCTTGGGTCCACCTGGACCACTTAAGGAAGAAATCAAAATGTGTCCTTGTTCTTTCAACTTAGACCAACTTACTTCGACTAATATTTGCCATCTTTTCTCCCAGGAGCAAGCGACAGAACTGCTCCAGAAATTTCCAGCGGGGGCCGAACGTATTGGCACCATTGATGAGCTGATGCGTAGCAGTGCGTGGACCAGGGGGAGGGAGACCTTCGAGCTGCTGCTTGGCTACCTAGTGGCGCAGGGAGCCGCCTGCAAGAAGGGAGACGTCGTCAAACTAGGTGAGGACTTCTGTTAGGAACTACTTCTTATCGTATGGTTGATGAACAACCTGGTGTCAGAGTTTAAACCGCCTGTAGGCCTCTGACATGTCGACACACACCGCCGATGTGCCATGATACCGAGTGGTATCCGGCCTAGAATTGACCACGCCCTATTACATTGGGACCTAAAAACATAACTGGCGAAATGTGGGTGTACTGTATGTGCACCTCTGCTTACCCCTTCGGGGAATACAGGCGTGATGTTATGTTATGTATCTGTTTTAAATTTTATACCAATTTTTCTGAAAATATTATTTCTATGTATTGTTTAACCGACTTCAAACAATGGGGTTATGTTATCTGGGCAAGAATTTTTTGTGTATCAATAATTCCTAATATTAAAATGTATATAATTTTTTCAGCGGAGCCCGATAAAAAGGCGTCCCCCGTCACGGAGACGGACGAGGCGCTGGTGAAGCTCATGTGTGCGGAGACCCGGCTGGAGGGCGAAGCCCTGCGCCTGTCCCGGGACGTCGCCGCCGCGCACGACGACACGCGCGCCGCTCTCATCATAGGGAACAAACTGGCTGTGAGTATTAAAAAAACATAAAACATAACATCACGCCTGTATTTTTTTTTTTTTTTTTTTTAAAAAACGTCGCCCCACACTAGGAATTTCTCCTGTATCGTAGGTGCGTTTCACAAACATGAAATATTCACATACAGAAACACCCAGACTCGGGACAAACATCTGTGGTTCGCACAAAGTTTTGCCCCGTGCGGGAATCGAACCCGCAACCCTTAGCGCAGCAGTCCAATCGCTTAGCCACTGCGCTAATCAGGTCGTCTAGTATTCCCCGAAGGGTTAGGCAGAAGTGCACATATAGTAAACCCACATTCCGCCAGTTATGTTTTTTAGGTCCCAATGTAATAGGGGGCGAGCTGGCCATCAACCGGGCACAAATCCAGACTCCGTGCTGTTACTAAGAATTACCTAATGGTAAAACCCAGTAACACTGCCAGACCCGGGATTAACTTATAGTAATATGTAGTATAGTAAATAGTTGTAAGTATTTACTTCTAGTTAGTAAACTATTACCATTTAACTGATAAACCGATCTTGATGTATGGAGTGACGTTAGACTGCCTCGTTGGTCTAGTGGTTGCTAAGCGCGACTGCTGAGCACGAGGTACTGGGTTCGAATCCCGGGTGGGGCAAAGTGTTACGGGGTTTTTCGATTACTTAATTCTCAGTATCAGCACGAAGTCTGGATTTGTGCCTTGATGGCCAGCTCGCCCCCTATTACATTGGGACCTAAAACATAACTGGCGACATGTGGGTGTACTATATGTGCACCTTTGCCTACCCTTTCGGGGAATACAGGCGTGATGTTATGTGAGTGTCGTTAGAATTCTTACACTATTGCGAGAAACTTAGGCTTTAAAGAATTGTAGAAATAAAAATTGTAATTGTAAAAATGAATAAAAAATCATTAATACCGGATCTGTATGCACAAGGTTGCAGGTTCAAACCCGGGCAAGTATCAATGTGAGTTTTTCAATGTTATAAATACTTTCTTAGTTATTCTAAGACACTAGACTAACGGTGACGGAAAACATCCTGAGGAAACCTGGATTTAATTATCTGAAATCGCCCGCAGTGAGCTAGCGTGGTGATCAACGCTCAATCCTTCTCTATACGAGAAGAGGCCTTTGTAGCAGTGGGACAGTTATAGGCTCTTATTCATATTAAATAGTAGGAAACATTTACTATAATAACTTTCGTGAGTGTTATCCATATTATCTACTATATATACTAGTCGGGCATTCCCGAATATCGACGTGAGTATAACCGGTATATATAGTAGATAGTATAAAACATGTTCCATCGCAGTCGGGAGTCGTCTCTATCCATAAGTAATAATGTATTTTCCTGTACTCCAGGCTAAGAATCACTTGCGTCGGAAACACAAGACGAGCCAGCGCCTGGACAGGTGCAGCGCGGCGCTGGACAACGTGCGGCAGCTGCTGCAGCAGATGAGGGACGTGCACGTCAATGTGGCAGTCGTCGACACCTACAGGTGAAGATCTTACTCTCTTATCATCTCTAGAGAAACGCCCTAGGAATATCTCATGTATCGTGGGTGTTTCACAATTGACGACCTGATTAGCGCAGTGGTTAAGCGATTGGACTGCTGCGCTAAGGGTTGCGGGTTCGATTCCCGCACGGGGCAAAACTTTGTGCGAACCACAAATGTTTGTCCCGAGTCTGGGTGTTTGTGTTTGTGATATTTCATGTTTGTGAAATGCACCCACGATACAGAAGAAATTCCTAGTGGGGGGCGACGTTAAATAAAAAAACATAATAATAATAAGAATTATGAAGTACTAGCTGCACCCCGCGGTGTTACCCGCTACATGTTTTCGGGATAAAAGTAGCCTATGTGTTTATCCAGAGTGTCAGCTATCTCTATAAGAAATTTCATTAATATCGGTCCAGCCGTTTCAGCGTGAAGAGGTAAAAAACACACTCACAAACTTTCGCCTTTATATTATTGGTGTGAAGTGTGGTCACGCAAACAGATTCAGGACAAACAATGGTTCGCACAAAGTTTAGTCCCGTGCGGGAGTTGTAGGCAGCCCTTAAGCTCTAGACAGACGGACTGCATTTCAACTGCAAATTTGCAGTTCGGATGCAGTTTGAATGCAGTTGACACGACTGCAATGGAACTGCAAACCAACCGTGCAGTCCGATTGCAGAGCCTTAGCGTAGCAGGCCAAAGTCCGACCTCCCTGTCTCTGCGACACTCTTACATACACATGAATATCATTTTGTATTAATTTATTTCTCAGGACGACCGCAGACGCCATGAAGCGCAACATGAAGGAGAATGGCATGGAAGAGGATAACGTGCACGACACCATGGATGATCTGAAGGAGGTGAGGCATAGATGGAAAAGATATTATACAACCTTACGTGATGGACCAACTTTGAGGGCTGCTGGGCCGCGTGCAACCATGAAGCCCACGTTCGACCATCTGGCTACGTCCCGTCATGGGCCATGTTAAACAAATGGCCCACGTTCCACCATAGACCAAATAAAATAATTGGGTCATATTCGACCATCAAGCTATATTCCATCATGGGCCTCATCCGGATCTTAAGCCACATGCCATCATAGACCACGTTTAAGTATTAGGCCACATTCCATCATAGACCAAATCAAAAAATTGGGCGACGTTCGACCATCAGGCTACATTGACATTTTGGACCACGTTTGACCAACGAGCCACATACCACGGTGGACCATGTTCGACCATCAGGCCACATTCCACTACAGACCACGTTCGGCCATCGGGCTACATTACATGGTGGCCCACGTTCGACCATCAGGCCACATTCCAGTATGGGCCAAGTTCGACCATTAGGCCGCAGTCCATTATGGCCCATGTTCGACCATCAGGCCACATTCCATTACAGACCACGTTCGGCCATCGGGCTACATTACATGGTGGCCCACGTTCGACCATCAGGCCACATTCCAGTATGGGCCAAGTTCGACCATTAGGCCGCATTCCATTATGGCCTATGTTCGACCATCAGGCCACATTCCACTACAGACCACGTTCGGCCATCGGGCTACATTACATGGTGGCCCACGTTCGACCATCAGGCCACATTCCAGTATGGGCCAAGTTCGACCATTAGGCCGCATTCCATTATGGCCCATGTTCGACCATCAGGCCACATTCCACTACAGACCACGTTCGGCCATCGGGCTACATTACATGGTGGCCCACGTTCGACCATAAGGCCATATTCCATTATGGGCCACCTTTGACCATTAGGCCACATCCCATTATGGGCCGCGTTTGACCAACAGGCCACATTTAAGCATAGGCCACGTTCGACCATTAGGCCACATTCCATTATGGTTCACCTTTGACCACCAGGCCACATCTTATTATGGGCCACCTTTGACCATTAGGCCACAGTCCATCATGGGCTATGTTCGACCATTAGGCCACATTCCATTATGGGCCGCGTTCGACTATCAGGCTACATTCATTCCATGGTGGCCCATGTTCGACCATTAGGCCACATTCCATTATGGGCCGCGTTTGACCATTAGGCTACATTCCATGGTGGCCCATGTTCGACCATCAGGCCACATTCAAGCATGGGCCAAGTTCGACCATTAGGCCACATGCTATTATGCGCCACGTTCGACCATCAGACTACATTCCACAATGGACCACGTTCGACCATCAGGCCACAGTCCATCATGGGCCATGTTCGACCATTAGGCCATATTCTAATATGGGCCACGTTCGACCATCAGGCCACATTCCATTATAGGCCATGTTCAACCTTTCCGCCATATTCCATTACTATTAAATTATTGATTTATTTAAATACTCTTCGTCCAGGTCATGGAACAATACAGTGAGGTGGAGAAGGCTCTCGGTACCAATATCGAGGATTTGGACGCTGCAGAACTGGAGGAGGAACTCCAGGAACTGCTGGCCGGGCACGGGACACCGAGCGGTGGCACTCCTGGGAAGGAAGAGAGGAAAGGTGAGGGGATACTGGAAACACGTTATTATTATTATTTAATGTTTTATGCCATTTCGGGCCATGTCTTTCCCGCATAGATGTCTATATGATCTCGCCATTGCCAAATATTATGGCATTGGACAGGGTTTTGTGGAAGAATAATTGGGTGTCCCACTGCTGGGCACAGGCCTCCCCATTATTCCTCCACAAAACCCTGTCCAATGCCATTTCAGGCCACGTCTTTCCCGCAAAGATGTCCATATCATCTCGCCATCGCCTTTTCGGTAGCCATCTGTACTTAATAATATATATTCCAAAATGTAATTTATAAAGATTTCTATCACTTACGCGAATATTATATATATATTAATCTTTGAAATAAAATAAAATTCGTAAACCTAGTTTTATTTTATTTCAATGTAATTTATAAGTTAATATTTAGAATTAATAATGGTAATTGCCCCCCAGTCCCCGTGCTGCCGTCCCCGCCGAGCGGGCGCGCGGGCCGGCTGTCGGAGCGGGACTTCGTGTTCGACGGCGAGGAGCGCATGCTGGCCGAGCTCAACGAGCTGGGCATCGACGACGCCAGCCCCCGCGCGCGCGCCCGCAGGGAGCGCCGCCCGCTCGCCGTGCCGCTCGACGACACACGTGAGGGGAATTCGGTTTAATAACTGCTGGCTGCGCCCCGCGGTGTCACCTGCTACATTGTTTCGGGATAAAAAGTAGCCTATGTGTTAATCCAGGGTGTCAGCTACCTCTATATGAAATTTCATCAAAATCGGTCTAGCCGTTTGAGCGTGAAGAGGTAACAAACATACACTCACAAACTGTCGCCAAATTCTAGACTTAATTAACTCATGCAAAGGTCAAATTTACAAATAATGCTTAAATCTAAATTGACAAAAGAAATTCGAAAAATGATGGACAAGAGTGGGACTCGAACCCGCTACTTTCGCCGTGCCGTTAACATCAATTTCCGAAAGCGGCACATCACTATTTTAAGCATGCCAAAAACTTGCAACCCACGAAATGTCAATTTAGTCTCTAGAAACAAAACTATAGTTTACTTATATATCACCTACTTCATTATATATCACCCAACACTTTAGCCGCGACTATTTAAAAAGGTTTAATTATTTTGGTAATAATTTCTATAATCTCCCTCGCAGCCGCTGCACCGAAGCCCGAGCCGCCGAAGCCGGCCAAGGCCTCCAAGGCGTGGTACCCGCCGTCGGGCGAGTGCCTCCGCGCCGCCGTGTGGGCCAACAACAACAACTGCAGCCTCACCGACATCGCCGGCGGCTTCGGCGAGCTGCGGCAGGACGACAGGCTGCACCCCGGTATGTACACTACGAGGGTCACCCATCCAAATACTGACCTTAGCAGACGCTGTTTCACGTTGCACAGTAGAATTTTGTGTATAAGGGAAAAAGGGCACCCATCCAATTACTGACCTCTGCAAGCGATGCTTAACCTTTCACTCATGTGCATTCTTCGCTTATCAAGGTAAAGACAATAATTTATTTTTTATATAAAATACCTACTCGATCTGTACGCACTCCACAGTTATTCAGTGTTCCCTTTAGCAATAATAATGTTTCTGAGAATATATAACCCGCTATCTAGAATGTGCAATCAATACAATAAAAATAATATGCCCTAAGGTAGATTTGTTTTTGAACAACTTTAACGAGTTTAGAAATTGTAAATTGTAATTTTTTTTTTTTTTTTTTTTTTTTTAAAAAAAAACGTCGCCCCACACTAGGAATTTCTCCTGTGTCGTGGGTGCGTTTCACAAACATGAAATATCACATACACAAACACCCAGACTCGGGACAAACATCTGTGGTTCGCACAAAGTTTTGCCCCTTGCGGGGATCGAACCCGCAACCCTTAGCGCAGCAGTCCAATCACTTAGCCACTGCGCTAATCAGGTCGTCAATTGTATGTATTATGCAACTTAGTAACTTCTCCATTACGTTTACTGTCTCTAATGAAGCATATTAATAATTAAATGCTATGTACAGGAATAATTGGACTTCAGATTAACCTAATGTACATATGTTGCTCTAACTGCGCTTATTGTCTTAGTCTGTAGTCTGTCACTGTACTTATTAAAATAAAATAAAAAATAAAATATCTTTATTAGAATTAAAAAATGTAGAGGCTTTTAACCAACAAAGATTATGCCACAGATTATATTAATGTGGCGTTGAATATTTAATTGTTTATCTATTTAGATCGTAATTGTATTATTCTAGTATTTTTATAGTCGGATTGATTCTATTCTATTCTCCTCAGGTCAGAAGCTCGACGTGGACTTCACGCGCCCCCCGCGGCTGTACGGCGCGGACTTCCAGGTGCGCGACCACCGGGCCAGCGCCGGCGTGTGGCTGTACAGCGCGCGCGACCAGCCCGACGCCGACGGGAACTACGCCGACCTCGCCGCCAGCACCGAGTACTTCAGGTGGGGGGGGCTAATACACACACACGCACACGCGCACACAAATACACATGCACACACGCATACACACACGCACGCACGCACTCACACACACACACACGCAAATATACACACACGCGCGCGCGCGCACACAAATACACACACACGCACACGCTTACAAATACACACTCATACGCAAATACACTCACACACACTCGCATACGCAAATACACTCGAACACACACGCTCTTCTCTTCTGTATTCTTTGAAAGTTGCATGCTGACGTGTATAGAAAGATCTCATTTTATTTGTATATTTATTGGCTCAACAAAAAAGAGAATTACATAAAAGAAATACATCAACCTGACTGCCTCGTTGGTCTAGTGGTTGCTAAGCGCGACTGCTGTGCACGAGGTCCTGGGTTCGAATCCCGGGTCGGGTAAAGTGTTACTGGGTTTTTCCATTAGGTAATTCTCAGTAACAGCACGGAGTCTGGATATGTGACCGGTTGATGGCAATAGGCACGCCCCCTATTACATTGGGACCCAAAAGCGTGGCTGGCGAAATGTGGGTGTGCTGTATGTGCGCCTCTGCTTACCCCTTCGGGAAATACAGGCGTGATGTTATGTTATGTTTAAATACATCAACTATAGTTTTATTGCGACAGCAAGTGGTGCCCTCTATCAGCATTAATGCTGCAATATTACATAAGTAGTTATTATAGCACTGGTTAGCTTTGAGGGACCCAAATGACCCATTTCGCCAGTTATGTTATAGGTCCCAATGTAATAGGGGGCGAGATATGCCACCGGGCACAAATCCAGCCTCCATGCTGCTGAGAATTACCTAATGGAAAAACCCAGTAACTCTTTGCCCGACCCGGGATTCGAACCCAGGACCTCGTGCTCAGCAGTCGCACTTAGCGACCACCAGACCAACGAGGCAGTCCGGGAGTCGAACCCCATGCTCAAATACTTTAATGACGTGATATTTCTTGCAGCACCGAAAGCCCGGGCAAGTCGACAGGCCCCGGCCAGTTCCAGATGGCCCCAGGCGGTGAACGGAGGAAGTCTACCCAGGAGACTCCGAAGCCCGAAGCCACTGTTAAGGAGCTGGAGCAGCGCCTGAACAACCTCAGGGGTCTGAACTTATAATATTAGATGAACAATCAATAATGTAGATAAAAATATATATAATATGTTACCCACGCGACACTGTATTAGCTATCACGTGGTTATACGGGTTGGGATTTAGTCAAAGGTCGCTGGTTCAAACCCTGGCGATCAATCAGTCCACCGCTATACATAGGCCTCTACCAATGCCACAGAGCTGCAGACTTTTCTAATTCACGTGCGTACTATAAATTAGTTATCAGTCGCTAAAAACGAGGAAGGGAAACATCGTGAGGAAAAAACCTGAGAGATTGTTCAACGGTGTGTGTCGACATGTCAGAGGCTTACAGGCGGTTTAAACAGACACCAGGTTGTTCATCAACCATCATCATCAGCTGGAAGACGTTCACTGATGAACAAAGTTCTCCCCTTAGAACGTAATGAACGACAGTTTGCCATTCATCAACCATACTATAAGAAGAATTGACATACTTCTAATGAGCTGTTAAAATGCTATTTTCCCATAGATTTTTGTATCACAATCCTCGGGACAAATATCTGCGGATCACACTCTTTTTTGTCCTGCCCTTGTTAGCTACCAAAATCGAGAATTTTTGTAAGAGAGAGGGGAAAAGCAAATTCAAATTCAAAATGTTTTATTTCACATAAACCTATTACAGGCGCTTATGAAACGTTAGGATGCTAGTTGCACTGTTCCAAAATGTCATTCCAATGGAGAAGAACCGGCAAGAAACTCCAGAGGTTACTTATTTAGAAAAGAAAAATGGTACAAATTTGAGCAAATTCAGGTTTCCTCACGATGTTTTCCGTCACCGTTAGGTAATGTCTTAGAATATCTAAGAAAGTATTTGTTAGACATTGTGTCTCCCGCTTGCTATGGAAACTAAATTTATATTCCTACTTCATATATCCTTTTATGATTAATTTCGTTGCGGGTTCCAAGACAGTCGAGTCATTTCCGACGCCTCGAGATTCGTTGCTTTGGTTCTCAATGGTTATCATTGTAGATCCTGGCTTACAGGAGTCTGATTGGGCACGAGTGGTGGGCTAGTATAACAAAAAAGTATTTATTATATTGAAAAAGTCACATTGATGCCTGCCTCGGTTTGAACCTGCAACTTCGTGCGCACAAATCCGGTATGCTAACCAGTAGGGCACCACGATAATTAGACGTAGTTAAGCAAAAAGGATCCATCTCACACGAACACCAACATTGAGTTAGACATACTAAAGAGGTAAAAAAGTAAACCTAAGTACACTTAATCCCATAATTCAAATGTTTAAATACAAGAAAATACCCTTCGTCTGCCATTAAACCAGCAGGTTTACTGTATCGCATTGATAAAGAAATACGATCTGAACTTTGAAGTTAAATATCTCAAAATTAATCCGATGTGGATGGGATCCTTTCTGCTTACCTACATCCAATTATAAGTAAAACAATGCTATTCTAATAATATGTTTGTCCCGCGTTAGAATCACCCGCCATAATAGTGTTAGATAAAAATTCATAAAATAACAATAAAATTAAAAAAAAAATAAGGCTTTGTTTCGCGAAGTCTATTGGAAATCAATGATTATTGTACATAATGATTATAATGAAATGGCTGGCTCCATTCGTGTTAGATTATAATAATTATGCGTGTTATATAATAAATAATTAAATATTAATTGTATATAAGATATTCTGGAGGTGGTAGGGGTAGGGTCGCTGGCTGATAACGTCGCTTTTTTAATGTAAATTTTAACGAAATAACATCACGCCTGTATCCCCCGAAGGTGTAGGCAGAGGTTTTTAGTAAACCAACATTTCGCTAGTTATGGTATAGGTCCCAATGTAGGCGAGCTGGCCATCAACCGAGCACAACGTCGCTAAGTGTGACTGCTGAGCATGAGGCCCTAGGTTCAAATCCCTAGTCAGGCAAAGTGTTACAGGGTTTGGGTGATTGTCAGTAGCAGCACGGAGTCTGGATTTGTGTCCGGTTGATGGTCAGCTCGCCTCCTAATACATTGGGACCTAAAAACATAATTAGTGGAATGTGGGTGTACTATATGTGCACCTCTGCCTACCCCTTCGGGGAATACAGGCGTGATGTTATGTATGTTATGTACTCTCTGCCTACCCCTCTAAAATACAAGTATGTAAATAGAATTGTAATTAATGTACATACATACTTAGGTAGGTATATAATGTAGCTATATAACGACTTTTATAATGTTAGATAGGAGATCAAAAATTTTTGGAAAAAATACCAAAAAAAAATTTAATGTAAAAATCTAAGGTGTAATGTAATGATGGGAGAGAGAGGTGGGAGGGACAGTTGTCGGGCGTGTTTACCGACTTCACAAAAGAAGGTTGTGAATTCGTCGGATTTTTTTTACTGTCTTTTTGGTCTAGTGGTTGTTGAGTACGACTGCTGAGCATGGTCCTAGGTTTGAATCTCGGGTCAGGTAAACGGTTATTGAGTTTGTCCATCACGTAATTCTCAGTAGCAGCATTGATTCTGGAATTGTGTTCAGTTGATAGCAATAGACTAACACGTCATTTTTTTTAAACTAAGCACTGTTTACTATAATAAGTTTCGTGAGTGTTATCCATATTATTTATTATACACGCCAGTTATGTTCACGGTAAAGTTTTGCTCGCGACTTAGCTACGTAACCAGCTTTTGGATAAGGGCTCCGTTCGAGTTTGCAACTAGTCGAGGAACCCCGAATACACCCGTGAGTATAACCGGAATATACAGTAAATAATATAAATGGAAATGCAAATGGAAATCCGTGGTCTCTGCCTACCCCTCAGGGCGGCGTGACTTTATGTATGTATGTAATATAGATGGCGTGATAAGCGTATTTGTTCTCCACCTCTCGGCCGACAACTGGTGCCTTCACCCTCCTTCCGTCATAATTATCGACTAATATTCCTAATGAGTTGTGAACTATAATTAATTTGTTTAGTAATAATAATAATCATTTAAATAATCACGTGATATGACTGCAGTCGGACTTACTTTAATAGGCACACATATCAACACGGAAACCGCCCCCTATTACATTAGGACTTTAAAAACATGACTGGCGAAAATATGTGGGTGTACTATATGTGCACCTCTGCCTACCCCTTCGGGGAATACAGGCGTGATGTTATGTTATATATCTGACTGCAGTAACAATTTTAATAATATTAGTTATTTAAACTTTATGTTAAAGTTTTGTAATTGTATATATATATATACTCAAATAGTGCCTTTGTCACCTTGTCTATGGCAGGTAGGTATACTCACACTGCCAAGCTAAAATCACTGCCTTATCCTAAAATATCTCATTTTTATAAGTAAAACCAGCTGTCAACCGTCCCACTGCTGCACAGTCCTCTCATACAGAGAACGAGCATTGATCACCACGCTTGTGAACTGCGTGTTGACGTCACATCATTAAGTACAGGTTCATCATTACTGACTGACTGCCTCGTTGGTCTAGTGGTCGCTAGACGCGACTGCTGAGCACGAGGTCCTGGGTTCGAATCCCGGGTCGGGCAAAGTGTTATTGGGTTTTTCCATTAGGTAATTCTCAGTAGCAGCACGGAGTCTGGATTTGTGCCCGGTTGGTGGCAATAGGCTCGCCCCCTATTACATTGGGACCTAAAACATAACTGGCGAAATGTGGGTGTACTATATGTGCACCTCTGCCTACCCCTTCGGGGAATACAGGCGTGATGTTATGTTATGTTCATCATTACTAGCATTGTGTCAGCCTGTAACCGTCCCACTACAAAGTCCTCTCATACAGAGGACGAGCATTGATCACCACGCTTTTGAATTATGAGTTTTCAACATAGATACCGCGTGTATTAGCCGACCTACAAAGTTAAGCAGTGCTCGCCGCGGTCAGCCTTGTGATGGGTGACCGTTTCTTCACATTTCGAGACCTGTCCGTGCTTCGGTGTTTGGGCTTGTTTGATTCGTCTTCACAAGTACTTTGAGCCTAGCTGATTTAAAAGCTTGGGTTTAAAAATATATTTATATTTATATTATTTTTTTTAATTGTTTGTCCTAAATCCAGTATTTTTGACTCTCAAAGGCGTATTAGTTATATTTTGTGTCTATTATCTTGCTAATGTTGCAAGTTTATTAATCTGTCATAGACAAGGACAGTTGTGGATACAGTTTTTCTAACTATGATCTGTTTCAATTGAATTTGTTAAAATTATTCACAGTTTATGTATTAGGTATTTATTTATTTGATATAATTTGAATTATTCTTCGTATCGACATGAGCTGAGCCATGGAACAGGTCATGCTGTAGAGATTTGTCAGTCAAGGATGGTAGCGAGGTTGACCGTCTACTGACGGACGTACTTAAGTATCGTTACTCGTGGAGGCTCTACTTTGACTTTGCAACCTATTTTTAATTTTGATTGTCGCCTGATCACTCTCCGGTCGCGTCTCACCGTCCTGGACTATGAGAGAGGAATAGGGAGTGCACCTGTGTTCGCATACTTGTGCACTATAATATCTTCGTAGTTGGCTACTCAAATGAGATAGGCTGACGTGACCGAATTTCTGTTTTTTTTTTATTGACTGCCTCGTTGGTCTAGTGGTCGCTTAGCGCGACTGTTAAGCATGAGGTGCTTGGTTCGATTCCCGGGTTTGGCAATGTTATTGAGTGTTTAGTAATTCTCAGTAGCAGCACGGAGTCTGGATTTCTGTCCGTTTAATAGCAATAGGCTCGCCCCCTATTACAATGGGAATTGGCTAAATGTGGGTGTCCTACACACCTCTGCCTACCCCTTCGGGGAATACAAGCGTGATGTTATGTTTTTTATTATTATAACATACATTAGAATACTCAATATGTTTTTTTATTAAATTGAATTGAAGTGTATTATAGTATGATATATTTTGTATTGTTTAATATAAGGCTTTTTTTACTATATGTGATAATGTAATTAGATTTTGTAGGTAGTGTTAACATTAACCAGAAGACGCAACGTTGGCAACCCTCCCACCAGGTGGACCGACGATATCGTCAGAGTTGCTGCAACCGGTGGATGGTAATGGCAAGCTGTTCATTGTGGCGTTCTAAGGGGAAGGCCTTTGTTCAACAGTCGCTACAATAGGAAAAATAGTCTTACTTAAATAATTAATGGCCCCTAGCAACAAAGAAAAAAAACGTTGTGGGTACCGTTGTGACAACTACAACACGAGACACTAGAATCAATGTTAACCATCATCATCAGCCGGAAGACGTCCACTGTTGAACAAAGGCCTCCCCCCTTAGCACGCCACAATTATATCTGATTACTGTCTCGATATTTCAACGCTTCTATAAAGTATGGGTGTAGTGTTAACAACTATGGTATTGTAAGTCGAAAGAGGTAGGTTCACGTCTCCTCCAACACTTCATCTTCACGCACACAATTATTGTGACGTCACATCTACATTAGATGACGTCTGAGAGGCAAATCGTCCAATTAGACAATTACTCCGTTTTGGAGTAATTAGTGTTGCCTCGCTTTTGGGCGCGTTTACGGATTTTGGTTTCTTTTGTATTGTGAGCCTATAAAATAATATACGTATTAAAAATATTGTAGGTTGTATTCTCGACGCGTCATGCCGTCGTGGGAGCGGTTTAGTTTGACGTGAATAGACGTCCGCGGCGTTTATAAGGTTAACTTGTTATTTTCACGCGTAGTCTGCCTACCCCCTTTAACTTACAATATGATTGTGAACAGGTGTGTGCGCACGCTTATAGAAAGACTGGCCACCAGTGCCCGCGATGGGCCATTGTGGGTACAAATATGAACTATAACGCTTGATATATTTAGATAATATAAAACTATTGTGAGTCATTTTAGATTTTAATTTCTATAGCTATGTATAGAATCGATTTGCCTAATTATTTTGGGTTTTTACACCGAGCACGACGACCGCTCGCGTCGACGTATATAACATAAATGATCTGTTTTAACCATGGGAAACAACTTACCATGAACTTTTAAAGCAGGACAGTAAACAATGTGCAAGCGAGACACATTACACTGTACGTAGCGACATCTCGCTCCCACATCGTAAACTTTCCTGCTTCAAGTTTATCGTAAGCTGGCCTGCTTATTACTGGCACAAATTGACAGTTCGTGTATAATGACGTCACGTGTCACGCAGGAAGGGTCCTTCGAGCTGTCAAACTGTGTGACGTCACAATACACGTCGCTTAAGTAGTAAGCAGGCCTTATTTAGATTATGTTTTTGATCTTAATATGTTTTATTAGTTAATGTTTGTATCAGTAAATTTTATAATGGACTTTAGTTATTATTTTTTGTACTGTTATTTATATTTGTATGTTTTTATAAGTATATGCTAGATATTTAATGTAAATAGTGTTGTAAATATAATGTACGGACGTGCCTATATGTGTTTTATTGTTTTACACAACATTTTGGGTCCAAAGACTTAGACTGCCGTTGGTCTAGTGGTTGCTGAGCGCGACTGCTGAGCACGAGGTCCTAGGTTCGAATCCCGGGTCGGGCAAAGTGGTACTGAGTTTTTCCGTTAGTTAATTCTCAGTAGCAGCACGGAGTCTGGATTTGTGCCCGGTTGATGGCCAGCTCGCCCCCTATTATATTGGGACCTAAAAACATAACTGGCGAAATGTGGGTGTACTAAATGTGCACCTCTGCCTACCCCTTCGGGGAATACAGGCGTGATGTTATGTTTGGGTCCAAAAATCGCGTTTGACTTTCCCCGTCAATGATTTGTGAACTTTGTCTACAAATTTGAGGATTGTGGACTTACCTCACATTTTTTGTCCACAGTTGGGTAAGTGGTTTGAAGTGAGTGCATTTTTGGTATAGTATGTACATGTTAGAGGCCTACAGGCGGTTTACACTCTGACACCAGGTTGTTCATCAACCATACGGTGAGAAGTTAGTACAGCCACATTTCGCCAGTCCAGATGTCATATCGACGACCTGATTGACGCTGTGGCTAAGTGATTAGACTGCTGCGCTAAGGGTCACGGGTTCGATTCCCGAAAAAATTGTGTGATCCGCAGATGTTTGTCTCAAGTCTTGGAGTGTTTGTGTGTGATATTTCATGTTTGTGAAACGCGAAAGAGAGAAGAGAAATTCCTAGTGTGGGGCGACGTTAAAAAAAATAGATCCAGAGTTTACCATCAACCGGGCACAAATCCAGACTACGTGCTGCTACTGAGCATTTCCTAATCCAAAAACCCATCACTTAATCCGACCCGGGAATCAAACACAAGACCTCATGCTCACCAGTCGCATATTGCGGCCACTAGACCGACGAGACAGTTATTACAAAATCTACTAAATCATGTTTATTTACAAATAGGCTCGCCCCCTATTACATTGGGACCTATAACATAACTGGCGAAATATGGGTGTGCTACACAACTCTGCCTACCCCTTGGGGGGGATATAAGCGTGATGTTATGTTTATTTGTTTAGCTACCGACATAGTTACTAAGGTATTAAGCAAAAGCAACAATGTGGATATTTGAGAAAGTGGGTCACCCGCCCACGCGTTACGAGTACAGTCGGGTAGATACATTAGTGTCATCTAAGTTTATTTATTTATTTATACTCATCCTTATGTATATATATATGTACATACATACATACATAAAGTCACGCCTGTTTCCCTGAGGGGTAGGCAGAGACCACGGATTTCCATTTGCTACGATCCTGGCATACTTCTTTTGCTTCATTCACACGCATCACATTCCTCATACACGCTCTTCGGTTGAGGGTACTCCTCACTTGCCCTTTTTGCAGAACATCTCCGATTTATATATATGTATTACTAAATATCACAATCTTTACTACCCACACAAGCACACACACACACGCCGATATAAAATAATTTTCATAGGTTTTCAGTTTTATTTTACTTAGATTTTGAGTAGATTGTATTTCGATTTTTTTGTAACGGATAAATATTTTATTTGTGTAACAATACGATTATATAGTGAACGGTATGAAGGAGCCTGGAACTCACGACACAGGGAATCCTAGTGAGTTTCAGGAATCAATGCACTGACTAATTTATTACACAATAAATTATTCTTATTCTTATCCACTATCATTACACATGTCCCAATGCGATAGAGAATTTACATTAATAATAAATAATAGTTTAAAAAAACTAAAAAACACGCTTTTTATCGAAAACCGAACTAAAAAATAGAAAATAAGTTTTAATCAATTTAAATTAAGAATAGTGTTAAAAATTTCAATAAATATAAATTAATAATAGTGTGAATAAAAACAAAAAATATTTTATTTAAAAAAGCGTGGGGTGCATGGTGTCAATAGTTATAAATATTTTATTGACAGATACGAGTAGAGTGATTATCACTTTGATAATATCTTAAAAAGCACCCCACGCTTTTTTTAAATAAAATATTTTTTGTTTTTATTCACACTATTATTAATTTATATTTATTGAAATTTTTAACACTATTCTTAATTTAAATTGATTAAAACTTATTTTCTATTTTTTAGTTCGGTTTTCGATAAAAAGCGTGTTTTTTAGTTTTTTTAAACTATTATTTATTTTCTATTTTTTATTAAGATGGTTAGCTACCACGGAGCTTTACCTTAACGCGAGCCGGTCTCGGCGCCCGCGACGGTTAGCTACCACGGAACTTTACCGTAGCGACTAGCGGCTTAGCAGAGGGCGTTGGAGTCGGGACACGCGCGCGACGCTTAGCTACCACGGAACTTTACCGTAGCGACTAGCGGCTTAGCAGAGGGCGTTGGAGTCGGGACACGCGCGCGACGCTTAGCTACCACGGAACTTTACCGTAGCGACTAGCGGCTTAGCAGAGGGCGTTGGAGTCGGGACACGCGCGCGACGCTTAGCTACCACGGAACTTTACCGTAGCGACTAGCGGCTTAGCAGAGGGCGTTGGAGTCGGGACACGCGCGCGACGCTTAGCTACCACGGAACTTTACCGTAGCGACTAGCGGCTTAGCAGAGGGCGTTTGTGTTGCGGGCTGTAATTATGCTATTTTTATTAATTAATACTTTTTATTAATTATATTATTAAATAATTTTATCAAATTAGTGTATTGTCATCGGTCCTCGATAAATCTACAAAGTTTGAACGAAATCTAGCCGTTTAAAGTGGGTCAAAATCGCGCCCAAAGAAGTCGGTTACAAACATACAAACAAACATACATACATACAAGTGAAGCTAATATAAAGCGTGTAAAAATAAACTGCCTCGTTGGTCTAGTGGTTGCTAAGCGCGACTGCTGAGCACGAGGTCCTATTCGAATCCCGGGTCGGGCAGTGTTACTGGGTTTTTCCATTAGGTAATTCTTAGTAGCAGCACGGAGTCTGGATTTGTGCACGGTTGATGGCCAGCTCGCCCCCTATTACATTGGGACCTAAAAACATAACTGGCGAAATGTGGGTGTACTATATGTGCAATTGTGCACCTCTGTCTATCCCTTCGGGGAATACAGGCGTGATGTTATGTTTTAGTTAAACATTATTCACTCGACTGTAACTGCTAATGATCGCGACACAAAGTTCGAATTTCAATAATGCGCGGTTCACGGTCATGGCAATAGACAAACGCAGCCATCTTGGAATTGTGTCGCCATATTTGTTTTCTAACATTATAATTATCCTTATGTTTTATCCATAATAATCACACTAATATTATAAAGGCGAAAGTTTGTGAGTGTTTGTATGTTTGTTACCTCTTCACGCTGAAACGTCTGGACCGATTTTGATGAAACATATGGAGGTAGCTGACACCCTGGTTTAACACATAGCCTACTTTTTATTCCGAAAAAATGTAGCGGGTAACACTAAGCTGCTTAAAGCTACACTAGCGCTCAAGGCTGTGAGTTGGAACTACCCATCAACGGCGGGGAAATTGACAGTTTACTCTGTTCCTTAAAATACCTAAAGGCAGACCTTTATTTTAAATTAAAAACACCTAAAACTCTCACCTCTCATCTCTCTCTCTGACTGCCTCGTTGGTCTAGTGGTTGCTAAGCGCGACTGCTGTGCACGAGGTCTTGCGTTCGAATCCCGCGTCGGGCAGTGTTACTGGGTTTTTCCATTAGGCAATTCTCAGTGGCAGCACGGAGTCTGGATTTGTACCTGGTTGATGGCAATAGGCTCGCCCCCTATTACATTGGGACCTAAAAAACATAACTGGCGAAATGTGGGTGTACTACATGTGCACCTCGGCATACCCCTTCGGGGAATACAGGCGTGATGTTATATATTTATGTTGTATAACTAATACAAAATGTAGAATAAATTGACTAGACGTCAAACTTTAGAAAAGGTCAGGGATAGAATTGGACTGAAGGTGCATTTCAAACAAAATTAACAAAGAAAAAAGTCTATGTATTTTCCTGCATGCCAATTGCAAGTGCACCCCCTTGCACCCCTCTGCCGGCGCCGAGCTGCAATCTCTTGATTTATCATCTAGAATATATGAACTATTCGACCCCGATAACAACTATTCCATTTACTATAATAACTTTCGTGAGTGTTATCCATATTATCTACTATAATATACCGGTTATACTCACGTCGATATTCGGGAATGCCCGACTAGTAAAGGTTAGGACTAGTGAAGTGAGTTCGGCTCGCGACCCCGCCGCGTCACCAGCTCATGAATAAGGGCTCCGTTAGAGTCCGAAACTAGTCGGACATTCCCGAATATCGACGTGAGTATAACCGGTATATATAGTAGATAATATAACTATTCCATTACCTACCAGTATAAGTAAATAATCTATGATTTCCATCATGACTTCATCAAAACAAGTGACTGTTACTCACTAGTAAGCTGTTTACTCAAAACAATAAACTTATAAACGTCTGCACTGCTAAAAGAGGTAGGCAGAGTTGTACAGTACACCCACATTTCGCCAGTTATGTTATAGGTCCCAATGTAATAGGGGGCGAGCCAATTGCCATCAACCGGGCACAAATCCAGACTCCGTGCTGCCTCTGAGAATTACCTAATGGAAAAACCCAGTAACACTTTGCCCGGCCCGGGATGCGAACCCAGGACCTCGTGCTCAGCAGTCGCGCTTAGCAACCACTAGACCAACGAGGCAGTCTATTAATATCATCCCTAAGCCTCCATAACTAAATAGAAAATAGAAAAACAGTTAAATAAACTGTAATCCGTTTGTTTGTTTATCTTATGTCTAAAGTCTAAACCAATAGTTAAAACTTGTGTAACTCAATAAAAACCGCGCGTAACTTGAACTGTCACAAAATCAATCAATTGCATAAAAGTAAATAATATTAATATCGCACGTTCGTAAGTTTAGAATTATATAATGTATGAATCTTTCCCTTTCACGCGAGTTAAGGTCACAGGTCATAATAGCAATTTATAGACCTCTTCATTCAAGTATTCGCCATTCGCTAGTTGTCGCGTGTAAGCCACTGAACGCAACCATTGCTGCTGTCAAAAATTGGCGGGAAACATTTTGACAGATTCATTTTTATTGCAATTTTTTGTTTATTTAACCTAGTTTTATTTATTTGTTTGTTTTTGTTGAAAGGAAGTTGTTTTAGTTAAGTTGAAGATTAATAAGTTAAAATGCATTTATCAGTTGCTGTGATTGTGGTAAGAGAATTTGTTGTTTTTATTTTATTTTTTGATAATTTTCTCTTGAATTTTGTTTTCAAAAACTGTTAATATTTTTTTTGTTTCGGACTGGACTTTTAAGAATAAGTATAAGAATTGTTTATTTGCTTGAAATAATGGTGTTTACAGATAGTTTTTGTAAAATAGTCTCACATATATCGCCTACATTTTTTCGGCATGAAAAATCAAAATACACGTTAGAATTAAGTTAACAAACATAGAAGAAATTTTAATGATTTCTTTTTTCTCGATAATAAAATTTATTTTATTTACAAGGTTATTTACACTTATATAGGTACACTCCTAAAAATAAATAGGTATATACAAAAGAAAAAATTGAAACTAAAAATTATGCATCAAAGTATTCCTCCTCATTTTAATTATTTCCAAGGTTATCTTTTATTGATCAGGCACTCAGTAATATCCAGTACAAGTACATATATATTCATTAAAACTGTTTGTTCTTACGCAAAACATGCACGTACGACGTGCAGACGTCGCCATTTTCAATCATTGACCTATAGGCTATAGATAGGATAGATAGAATTGGTTTACAAAAACATCGCATCACAGACGACTTGATTGGCGCAGTGGTTAAGCGATTGGACTGCGTTTGGTTTCGATTCTCGCGAAGGACAAACATTTGTGTGAGACGCGAAAGTTTGTAAGTATGGATGGATGTTTGTTACTCTTTCACGTAAAAACTACTGAATGGATTTTAATGAAATTTTATATAGAGGTAGCTGACACCCTGGATTAACACATAGGCTAAAAATGTAGCGGGTAACACCGCGGGGCGCAGCTAGTAGACTTATAAAGTGGTTAAGTTAACAGAGGTTTTAGCATCGTTTGTAAACATGAGCAATAATTACACATCTACATAACATCACACCTGTATTCCCCGAAGGGGTAGGCAGAGGTGCACATATAGTACACCCACATTTCGCCAGTTATGTTTTTAGGTCTTAATGTAATAGGGGGCGAGCCTATTGCCAACAACCGGGCACAAATCAAAACCCCGTGCTGCCACTGAGAATTACCTAATGGAAAAACCCAGTAACACTACCCGACCCGGGATTCGAACTCAGGACCTCGTGCTCAGCAGTCGCGCTTAGCAACCACTAGACCAACGAGGCAGGTATAAACGATGCTTAAACACAGGTTTAACCATCGATTATACCTATAAATAAGCAGCAGCAAGAATTACATACGGAACTAGTGTTTAGCAATATTTACTTAAGAATTCATTAGCATTTAATGGCTGCGTAAAAAAATAATAAAAACCAATGGGTGTGGAGCATGAATAAAAGTAAGAAAACTAATACATTAAAGAAATCTTCTTGAATAATTTATGGTGCAATTTTAAATGGGAAATCAGATTATAATCTAATTTCCCAACACTAAGCTTCCAGTCAATACGCACCTACTTCAACTTATCGTATGATTGATGAACAACCTGGTGTCAGAGTGTAACCCGCCTGTAGGCCTCTGACATGGCGACACACACCGCTGAACAATCTCTTAGGTGTGTATTTCCTCACGATGTTTTCCTGCACTGTTTTTAGCAACTGATAACTAATTTATAATACGCACATGAAAAAAGACATTGGTGCGTGTTGAACTTGCGATCTTTGACTTGGCAGTCCAACTGTCATAACACTCGGCTATCTTGCAAGCTACTGAATACCCCAATAAACATAACTACCACTTTACCGAGATAATTATAAGATGTAGCAATATCATTATCTAAGCTTTAGCAACATAATTAATATCCTACAAATATTATAAACAAGAAAATCAGTGAGTATGTTTGGCTGGGTGTTTGTTACTTAAAGCAAAAACTACTGGACGAAATCTGATGAAACTTTACAGTAAGTAATAAAGTTTACTTGCTGCGCCCCGCGGTTTTACCCGCTACATTACCCGGGACAAAAAGTAGCCTGTGTTAATCCAGGGTGTCAGCTACCATATGTGATTTGTAATCCGTATCATCATGATGTTACGATTGACGCATCATATTGACGGTCAATTTGACGGTCAATCATAATTCAGAACTTAATGCTAATATTAATCATAGATTATGATTTAACACGCAAATCCAATCAATAAACATATAAAGAATTGCGTAAACATAAAATATTTGAGTTCAGAGGCTTGTCAAGTGTGAATATTATTATAATACTTGATTAATGTATAATAAGGTAATGTAGATTATGACCTTAACGTAACATCACGCCTGTATCCCCCGAAGGGGTAGACAGAGGCGTTTAAGTCTTCTTATCGTATGGTTGATGACCAACCTGGGGTCAGAGTGTAAACCGCCTGTATGCCTCTGACATGTCGACACACACCGTTGAACAATCTCTCAGGTGTGTATTTCCTCACGATGTTTTCCTTCCCGTTTTTGGCAACTGATAACTAATTGATAGTACGCACATGAATTCGAAAAGACATTGGTGCGTGCCGGGGAACTTGCGACCTTTGACTTGGCAGTCCAACGGTCATACCACTCGGCTATCTCTGCTGTTACCACTGGTGTAAGTGGTACGCCCATATTTTGCCAGTTATGTTTTAGGTCCCAATGTAATAGGGGGCGAGCCTATTACCCTCAACCGGGCACAAATCCAGACCCCATGCCACTTAGAAACTACTTTTAATTTCGATCGAGTTTCTCCATAATAAACTTTCATCATCATCATTTTAAGCCATCCGAACAACCCATCCAAATCCCGACCTCGCGTTGTTTAACTTAACCTCAACCTCACAATTATTATTGAGAATTTTTTAATTCCATATTCTAGCTCAAAGAACGTTAAAACATACTTAATTCAAACTATAATGTTTGGATCGTAAAGGTCTACGCACACCGGGACCGGATGGCCGAGGATTTAAAATTTTTGTCAACCGACAATTATAGATAGATAGATAGAGCGTGATTTATTGTACACCATATAAACACATCTTAACTTAATTTATAAATAACATTGCTAATAGAAATCAACTAATATTATAAAGGCGAAAGTTTGTGTGTGTTTGTATGTTTGTTACTCCTTCGCGCTCAAACTGCTGGACCAATTATGATCAAATTTGGTATGGAGGTAGCTGACACGCGAGATTAATACATAGGCTACTTTTTATCCCGAAAACATGTAGCGGGTAACACCGCGGGGCGCAGTTAGTACGATATAAATTTTAATGTTATAAATTAATCTAAAGTTTGACGACCTGATTGGTGCAGTGGCTAAGCGATTGGACTGCTGCGCTAAGGGTTGCGGGCTCGATTCCCGCATGGAGCAAAAATTTGTGCGAACCGCAGATGTTTGACCCAAGTCTGGATGTTTGAGCGTGATATTTCATGTTTGTGAAACACACCCACGATACAGGAGAAATTCTTAGAGTTGGACGACGTATTTTTTTCCCATCCCGTGGCGTCAAAAATTAATCAATGCTACGAAATAGATTTAAAACATTGAAATTAATATCGTATGTCTACTAAATAAGTATAAATGTCTGTTGACAAAAAAATAGAATCCTCTGTCATCCCGTCCCGGTGAGCGTAGACCTTAAGAGGTCAAGCAAGTCAATGAGTTCAGAATATTAAACAGCGCATGCGCGTCCCGCAATACTTAATCTACTAAAAACGTATACATTATTGATTTTTCATTGGATCTTGACAAGTGTTCGATTTATTTTATTCAAAGTATTTTTACATTTAAAGTATTATCTATATATATATAAAACTCTTCCGTTACTGACTGACTGACTGACAGACAACGCACAGCCGAAACTACTGATCGTAAAGAGCTGAAATTTGGCATGTGTGTTTGTTGGGAGGAGTAGGCTACCACTAAGAGAGGATTTTTGGAAATTCCCAAAAAAAAAAATTCTAAAAAAATTTCTGAAAAACCCAAATTCTGACGGAAGTCATTACTCGACGCAGACGAAGTCAAAAAAAGCATAAGCTAGTTATAAATAAACGAGGAAGAGAAAACGCAACCAAACAGAGTACACCTCTGCCTACCCCTACGGAGAATACTAGCGTGGTGTTATTGTTATGAAGCTTAGACATTCCATATTCTTTTGTAAGGAACCCTTTCACTACGTATACGACACTCTCTTGACCAATTTATTATACAAAGAAGTCTCTCTCAACTCTAACCTTGATCAATTCATTCTTTTATATTATTTACATATTCTAATATCGTGTTACGAAAACTATAATACTTAAGCCACACGATTTGATGATAAAATTGATAAAAAAACGAAAATTAAAAATATATTTTGAGGACAAACTAGTTGGCTGGGTTAGATTTTTTGTCTCTAACAACACTACGTACCTACTTTTAATTTCACATGATATATTTCTAACATCACGCCTGTATTCCCCGAAGGCTTGACAGAGTATAGTATACCTACATTTCGCCAGTTATGTTATAAGTCCCAATGTATGGGCGAGCCTATTTCTATAATAGTAAATAATTAAAACCATATATGACTTTTTGTATCTTTTTTTTGCCATGCTAGGCTTAAATCTAAATTGATAAAGGAAACTTGAAAAATGATGGACACGAGCGGGACTCGAACCCGCGACTTTCGCTGTACCAGTGTGTTTCGAGTAACACGGTGGCTCCGTTGGCAGAGCGGCGCCACGGTACGGCGAAAGTCGCGGGTTTGAGTCCCGCTCGTGTCCATCATTTTTCAAGTTTCCTTTATTATCACGCAACTATGGCCCATAGATATATATACTTTACAAACTAACATATATATTTATGATTACATTTGTGTTAGTAAATAAAAGATGAATACTATTTCTCCTAAAATACACATAACATAACGTAACATCACGCCTGTATTCCCCGAAGGGGTAGGCAGAGGTGCACATATAGTACACCCACATTTCGCCACTTATGTTTTTAGGTCCCAATGTAATAGGGGGCGAGCTGGCCATCAAGCGGGCACAAATCCAGACTCCGTGCTGCTACTGAGAATTACCTAATGAAAAAACCCAGTAACACTTTGCCCGGCCCGGGACTCGAACCCAGGACCTCGTTCTCAGCAGTCGCGCTTAGCAACCACTAGACCAACGAGGCAGTCAGGCAGAAAATATTAAAATATTTAAAATCAGACTATAAAAATACTAGAATAATAGAATTACGATATGTATAGATAAACAATTAAAATATTCAACTCTTAACATAGAAATGATACCGAAATTCCACATTAATATAATCTGTGGCAATATTTTTATTATCTTTACCTTGATAAGCGAAGAATTTGTATATAAACATCCTATTATTAAGTAAGTGTGGATTCTACCAGCGCAGTGGCTACCAACCGGTGGACCGCGCCCCACCAGTAGTCCTTCCCAGAATGTTTCAAAACCGAAGCTTAAATTGTGCCGAGTGATATCCGGCCTAGAATTGACCACCCCTTTCCTCCCGTGGGTGCAAGAGGCGACTAAGGGAAAATCGACAAGACGGGCAGCAGCGTCTTCTGTAACTTCACCATTAATACTGCGATCCCCAAGCCGCTTGCAGAGCATGGGGATTATGGAAACCTCTCCTCCCCTTACCTAAGGGAAAGCCTTTGTTCAACAGTGGACGTCCTCTGGCTGATGATGAAGCTTAAGTTGATCAAAAATTGAAAAAAAAAACACTTTTGGAATTGATTCTAGTGAAATTGCAGAAGAAATCCAGGAAGAACTAATAATAATATTAGTCCCAGGATTGCAGAACTTATGCAGGAGACGCAAACTCAAAAATCACATAAAATTTTTTTGGAATTCAAGTTTAATTATTTGATTTTCGGATTCATTTACTTTAATTTCTTGTACATTGATACATTGTGGCCCCTGCTGACTAAAGCACTAATAGCCGAGTGGTATGACCGTTGGACTGCCAAGTCGAAGGTCGCAAGTTAAACCCCAACACGCACCAATGTCTTTCCAAATTCACGTGCGTATTATAAATTAGTTATCTAGCAAAAAACGGTGAAGGAAAACATCGTGAGGAAATACACACCTGAGAGATTTTTCAACGGTGTGTGTCGCTGTCAGAGGCCTACAGGCGGGTTACACTCTGACACCAGGCTGTTCATCAACCATACGAAGATGGAGAAGCTGACAAAAGGAAGTCAAAGTGATCTCTGTTCAATAAAAGGTTTGGAACCACTGTACTAGCATCTGCCCACGGCTTCGTCAGTAGTATATTATATTGTATATTGAATTCCAAGAAAAACCTATCATCGTTTCACACTAATATTATAAAGGCGAAAGTTTGTGAGTGTGTTTGTATGTTTGTTACCTCCTCACGCTCAAACGGCCAGACAAATTTTGATAAATTTTGGTCTAGCTGACACTAGATTAACACGGCTACTTTCTATCCCGAATAAATGTAGCGGGTAACACCGCGAGGCGCAGTTAATATGAAATAATTAATAGAAAAATTGCATTAGTCGGTCCTTAATTTTCGATAGCAGATAAATTGTCGAAATTAATATTAGTAGGTTTTTTTAAAGTTGTTAGGTGCAGGATTCTACCAAAATATGGAAAAAGCTTTGGTAGGTACCTACATAATTTATAGGTTAGAATTTTTTATTTGACATTTCATTTTATTTTGTGTCAATGTCATTAATTTTCTCGAGTCACGTTGCTATAAAAAAGTGCGGAGAGATTAATATAAAAGGTGTTTATATAATAATTTGCTTGTTTTTGTAGATATATTTAATGACAGCCTCGTTGGTCTAGTGGTCGCTAAGCGCGACTGCTGAGCACGAGGTCCTTAAATCGTATACGGGGTCGGGCAAAGTATAGGGTATTTCCATTAGGTAATTCTCAGTAGCAGCACGGAGTCTGGATTTGTGACCGGTTGATGGCCAGCTCGCCCCCTATTATATTGGAACCTGTAACATAACTGGCGAAATGTGGGTGTACTATATGTGCACCTCTGCTTACCCCTTCGGGGAATACACGCGTGATGTTATGTTTATATCTTATTTACACAATAAAACGTAGAATCGCTCGTTAGTAATATCTTAATTGCGTAAAGTGATTCTTGAACTTTTCAAGACTATAAGTGGAGTGTGAAGCAAATAAACGAAAAAGTTTCATTACTATTGTTGCATAACATCACGCCTGTATCCCCGAAGGGGTAGGCAGAGGCATATGGTATGCGGATCGACATTTGATCAGTTATGTTATAGGTCCTAATGTAATGTGTACACCGGAATATATAGTAAACTTTTGCCCTCCGCTTTGCCCGCGTTAAGTATTCTATGTCCTAAAATTTTAAATTGATAAAGGGAAACTTGAAAAATGATGGACACGAGCGGGACTCGAACCCGCGACAGTCGCCGTACCGTGGCGCCGCGCGCCGCTCTGCCAACTGAGCCACCGTGTCACTGCTCGCATCCATCAAATTTCAAGTTCCCTTTTTTTTCATCCATCATTTTTCAAGTTTCCCTTTATCAATTTAAAATTTAAGCCTAGCATGGAAACATGCATAAAAAATACAAAAAGTCATGTATTCTATGTCCTTTCTCGGGTCTTAAACTTACATGCGAAATTTCATCAAAATCCGTCCAGCGGTTTAGTCGTGAAGGCGTAACAGACAGATAGAATTATTCCCACATTTATAATATTAGTATGGATAACATGTATCTATGTATCCGCGATATACCCTTGGGAGTCGTAACAGCAGGTTTTTTTAAGTTAATGTTTGTATACTGGTATAGACCAATCAAAAACCTGCAATTTATAATAACTGTGGCCTAGACTATTACTTAATTTGGGCCCAGTGGTGTCAGCAGATAGGCACCGCATTCTCAATTAAACTATTAAACTAATTGCAGCGTTGCGAATTGATTTCACGCGAATTGTAATACTGTCTCGTCGGTCTAGTGGTTGCCAAGCGCGACTGCTGAGCACGAGGTCCTGGGTTCGAATCCCGGGTCGGGCAAAGTGTTACTGGGTTTTTCCATTAGTTAATTCTCAGTAGCAGCACGGAGTCTGGATTTGTGCCCGGCTGATGATAAGCTCGCTCTCTATTACATTAGGACATAATTGTCATTGGGTGTGTTCATCACGTAAATTCATCATTCATCATCATCACCAGCCGGAAGACGTCCACTGTTAAACAAAGGCCTCCCCCTTATAACGCCACAATGAACGACAGCTTGCCAATTGCATCCACCGGTTGCCTGTATTCACGTCTATCTTCGGGGAATACAGGCGTGATGTTAACATCCATTGATTACGTAAACAAAGCAAAAATTCATTAATCAACAGCTGTGAGGTCGGTATCTAAGAGGTTTAAGGCATTGTATGTATAATATATAATTATTATAGGTACCTCAATATCAGTAATTTGCAAATAAAGGTCAATACATTTGGCAAAGTACAAGCTTCCGCCTGAATTCGTCTGCGTGGTAAGTCCCTGTTAGGGTTGCCTATTCTTAAGTTAAAAATACTAGTTCTTAAATATAGTATACTAGCTGCGCCCCGCGGTGATACCCGCTACATTTTTTCGAAATAAAAAGTAACCTATGTGTTAATCCAGCGTATCAGCTACCTCCATATGAAATTTCATTAAAATCCATTCAGTAGTTTTTACGTGAAAGAGTAACAAACATCCATCCGTACTTACAAACTTTCGCGTTTATAATATTAGTAGGGATATAACTAACTAAAATATAAATACCATTTAGGTACCAAGGCATTAAGTCCGCCATTTTTTTTTTCGAACATGTCTCTCGCAGTTAGCATTGAAGGAGCTCTGACTGCTTAACCGGTCGCTTGGCGAGACCTAATAAAAGGCCTCCAGCCAGGATTAAGTCAGCCTTATACACAACTGTACTTAAGTATTCAATAAATAAATATATCATTCAAATTTTGTGAAGGTAAATAGTTTGACAGTTAAAACGTCAAGCTTCCCGCCAAAATGTCACGTAAACGTTCGGATACATTGACAGAACAATCAGACATACATTTGGAACGTGATTGGCTGGAGTCTTGGCCTTTTGATCAGCTCCGTGAATAGTTTGAGTTATTTATAGCATTCTATTGTTAATCCAGGTAAATGTTAAATAATTTGAGTGTCAGACGGCTTTGGGGACACGAATTCGCAACGATGTTTGACATGATGCAATCATAGACAGTTATTTGTCTATGTTCTAAGGATAAAGTTAGGAGTTAGGATACATAAACACATAACATTACGCCTGTATTCCCCGAAGGGGTAGGCAGAGGTGCACATATAGTACACCCACATTTCGCCAGTTATGTTTTTTTGGTCCCAATGTAATAGGGGACGAGCTGACCATCAACCAGGCACAAATCCAGACTCCGTGCTACTACTGAGAATTACCTAATGGAAAAACCCAGTAACACTTTGCCCGACCCGGGATTCGAAACAGAACCTCGTGCTCAGCAGTCGTAGCCTATGTATTAATCCAGAGTGTCAGCTACCTCCATACCAAAATTTATTAAAATCGGTCTAGCCGTTTGAGGGTGAAGAAGTAACAAACATACAAATACTCACAAACTTTAGCCTTAATAATATTAGTGTGAAGCGTGATACATTCCGGAGGCAATAGATTCTACATCAGATAAAAAGAAACAAAACTTTATATCCAATGCCATATAATACAAAATATGAATAAGAATAGATTAATATATTCAGTCCTAAATTGCTATGTTAATTACACCATAATATATATTTATTCATTAATTAATTGTTACAGTTAAAACAAAGAAATCTGTCATTAGTAATATTGCCTAAACACCTACCGCGTAAGAGTCGTTACCAAAAAGCAATTTTGAACTTTCAGACTATTGAGTTGCTTGATTATAATAAAACTAGCTGCGCCCCGCGGTGTTACCCGCTACATTTTATCGGGATAAAAAGTAGCCTATGTGTTAATCCAGGGTGTCAGCTACCTCCATATGAAATTTCATTAAAATCCATTCAGTAGTTTTTACGTGAAAGAGTAACAAACATCCATCCGTACTTACAAGCTTTCGCGTTTATAATATTAGTAGGGATTAAATCATAACACGGGAATTATAACGAACATAAGTTTTTATCCTTGTAGTCTGCTTGCGACCACGGCCGGTGCAACCCGGTCGAAACGTCAATCCAAAATTAAAGATAAAGATCGTTTATTTGTAAAAAACACGAGTATGCAGTACAAACAGGTTTGCAAGCAAGATGGTACAATAGAAAGACACGTCCTTACATGTTTTGCCCACACGGGCGTACAAAATTCAAATATGCTTATTATTATTATGAGAAAATTTTATTGTCTACTGTTTAAAAACATTATTTTAAATATTATTTTACAAACTTGTGTTCGCGTTAATTCGCGTGTAGTAATTTAATTTTATTATAAGCAAATTTTTTTACGCGGTTTCAAAGGTTTATGCTGTAAAAAAACATCGTAGCCACACACTGAATTTTTTTCCTTTATCGTGGGTGCGTTTCACAAACATCTACATATATAAACCTTGAATGGGTATTCAAGGTTTATATATGTCTGGGTGACACGGGATAAAGATCTGCGAATCACACAAATTTTTGTCCCGTGTGTGAATCGAAAATTAAAACGATTTCTCTTAGATAAAAGTTACTACACAATTGACGAATACTTCAAAGATAAATTCCAACTAGGGTAATAGGGACAATAAGAATAAATACGTAGTACTAAATACATTTGTTTACCTCACTTACCGTGCAATATCTTTAATTACATAATATTTAGTTAATCTAAACTACAGCTAATATATAAAGAAAATAAATAATAACAATTAATACATAATTTAGAATACAACTATTAATAATGTATAAATATATGAATATTAATAAATAAAATAAATATAAAACTACTCACAAATAATACCTACTTAAATATCTAAATATAAGATTATCTTCCTTTATTTCAATATATTATGTTTCTAAAAAACGCTCTTCATCCTCTCCTCTAAAACTAACTTGCTGTGCCCGACAGGGTCCATAATTGTTTCTTTTTAATATTACCTACCAACCATTGTATACATTATGGGATGCAATAAAGTTATTGAGTATTGAGTAACCTACAACCTCTAGATCAGTCCAATCGCTATACCACTCCGCCGATCAGCCCCCTCACCATGTACTCTTAAAGTAGGATAGTTTACGTCATGAAGGCGTGAGCGAGACACCGCATTACAATGCTCGTAGCGACGTCTCCCTTCCACATCATAAACTGTCCTGCTTTAAGAGTTCAAAGTAAGAGGTCGTCGATCATTGAAACATAACATCACGCCTGTATTCCCCGAAGGGGTAGCCAGAGGAGCACATTTAGTACACCCACATTTCGCCAGTTATGTTTGTAGGTCCCAATGTAATAGGGGGCGAGCCTATTGCCATAAACAGGGCACAAATCCAGACTCCGTGCTGCCACTGAGAATTACCTCATGGACAAACCCAGTAACACTTTGCCCGACCCGGGATTCGAACCCAGGACCTCGTGCTCAGCAGTCGCGCTTAGCGACCACTAGACCAACGGGGCAGTCGTCGATCATTGAAGAATTACCCTATTTTGCACTAAAACTGTAACATAGCAATAAAAACTAATGTCTTATGTAGATTGGATTATTATTTATTGTAAATATATAATCAATAGGTATTTCTTAAGTAGTAGTTATTATAACAAAAAAACACTATTTTTATTAATCAAATTTTCATCTTGTCGGGCTAGTGGTTGTAAAACGCGACCTCAGAGCATGGTCCTGAGTTCATTTTTTAAACGTCGCCCCACACTAGGAATGTCTCCTGTATCGTGGGTGCGTTTCACAAACATGAAATATCACATACACAAACACCCAGACTCGGGACAAACATCTGCGGTTCGCACAAAGTTTTGCCCCGTGCGGGAATAGAACCTGCAACCAGCCTATGTATTAATCCAGGTTGTCAGCTACCTCCATATGAAATTTCATTAAAATCCATTCAGTAGTTTTTACGTGAAAGAGTAACAAACATCCATCCATACTTACAAACTTTCGCGTTTATAATATTAGTAGGGATTGTCACGTTGAATTTTTCGATGTTAATGTCTATATTGTCTATGACTTAAGGCCATTGCTTACCATGTGAATAGTTACTATTTCTAAATATTTATATCCGTTACCAAGGTTACTTAACATCACGCATGTATTCCTCGAAGGGGTAGGCAGAGGTGCACATACATATAGTACACCCACATTTCGCCAGTTATGTTTTAAGTCCCAATGTAATAGGGGGCGAGCTACCATCAACCGGGCACAAACCCAGACTCCGTGCTGCTACTGAGAATGACCTAATGGAAAAACCTAGTAACACTGCCCGACCCGGGATTCGAACCCAGGACCTCGTGCTCAGCAGTCGCGCTTAGCAACCACTAGACCAACGAGGCAGTCCTGTAAAGAATAGTTGTATAACATTACTTTTACAATCTATTTGACACTTCGTAATGATTACATCACATCGAGAAGCTTCCATAGAACGTGCTAACTAAATGTAAATTAATAGTAAGATGCTAATTAATGAAAAGTTTTTATGCAATTGTCTGTGAATGGCGATAATTATTGCTTGCGGCGATACTGATTCAATACTAGCTGCGCCCTGCGGTGTTACCTGCTACATTTTCGGGATAAAAAGTAGCCTATGTGTTAATCCAGGGTGTCAGCTACCTGCATAAGAAATTTAGCAAATTCCGTCTAGCCGTTTGAGCGTGAAGAGGTGACAAACATACAAACACACTCACAAACTTTCGCCTTTATAATATTAGTGTGGAGTGTGACTAGAGATGCGTTGTAGGTTTAGCGGTCGCTGGGCGCAGCAGGTCCTGGGTTCGAATCCCGGGTCGGGCACAGTGTTATTCGTCGTTGCTAGTGTTACCGCGTAACTAACAATACAGTAAAACGGGGTGAATCAAAACTTAAGGGTGAATAGAAACAACATTTTGAACCTGATTTTAACATTAAATTATTACTTAGTGGTCAGAAAGGATTCTAGAATTGTCTATAATACAATTTAAAGTATAGCTCCTTCATGGTCACAACAATCACTTATCTATACACTTTGCTATAAAATCAGTTTCAAAGTTTTGTTTCTATTCACCCTTAAGTTTCCATTCACCCCGTTTTACAGTATGACAAATGACATTAACATAACATCACGCCTGTATTCCCCAAAGGGGTAGTCAGAGGTGCACATATAGTACACCCACATTTCGCCAGTTATGTTTTAAGTCCCAATGTAATAGGGGGCGAGCTGGCCATCAACCGGGCACAAATCCTGACTCCGTGCCGTTACTGAGAATTACCTAATGGAAAAACCCAGTAACACTTTGCCCGACCCGGGATTCGAACCCAGGACCTCGTGCTCAGCAGTCGCGCTTAGCAACCACTAGACCAACGAGGCAGTCACATGACAAATGAAGTTATAAAATGTCCACCTTATTGTCTTGCTTGAAGAGTTGATGGTAAGGAGCATGTTTCTTCTCTGCAGATGTTGGCGGCAGTCTCCCTGTCCTCAAGCCAGAATCCTGATGAAATAATTCGCAATGACTTCGATGGACCTCATGAAGACGGGTCCTACAGATGGGCGATACAGACTGGTATAAAACATTAATATATTACAGCTACGAAGCAAAAGAAGTATGCCAGGATCGTAGCAAATGGAAATCCGTGGTCTCTGCCTACCCCTCAGGGAAACAGGCGTGACTTTATGTATGTATGTAGCTACGTATAGTTTGAAATTACCATACAAAATCTCGAGTACTGGGTTCGAGTCCCGGAAGTACAATGTGTTACTCGGTTTTTCCATTAGGTAATTCTTTATAGCAGCACGGAGTCTGGATTTGTGCCCGGTTGATGGTCAGCTCGCCCCCTATTACATTGGGACCTAAAACATAACTGGCGAAATGTGGGTGTACTATATGTGCACCACCACCTCTGCCTACCCCTTCGGGGAATACAGGCGTGATGTTATGTTAACTTCATGCCATTGTCTCCGTTGCAGGAGGCGGTATCTTCCATGAACAGAAGGGTAGCCTGGAGACGGGCAGGTCCGGAGACCCCAGCCTGTTCGTCCAGGGACAGTACCAGTACATGGATCCTGATGGTCAGGTAATTATCAGCCGGAATACGTCCACTGTTGAACAAAGGCCTTCGCCTTAGATAAGGGGAGGATTGCCATAATCCCCACGCTTGGTAAGCGGCTAGGGGATCACAGTATTGGTAGTGAAGTTACAGAAGACTCTGCCGCCCATTTTTTTCCTGCGGTGTTACTCGCTACATTTTTTCGGGATAAAAAGTAGCCTGTGTATTAATCTAGGGTATCAGCTACCTCCATATGAAATTTCATCAAAATCGGTCTAGCCGTTTGAGCGTGAAAGAGTAACAAACATCTATCCATACTTACAAACTTTCGCGTTTATAATATTAGTAGGGATCCCTACTAATATTGATGATATGACAATGATGATTTATCATCAGCCGGAAGACGTCCACTGTTGAACAAAGGCCTCCCCCTCAGGTAAAAAGATGATGATGATGTTATGCGTAGGTTTCATATATTTATTTTAATTTCCAGGTCATTAACGTGCTGTACACAGCGGGCGAGAACGGGTTCGAGGCCCAGGGCGCGCACCTCCCCACCCCTCCCCCCATACCGGCTGAAATACAACGCGCACTCGACTACATCGCCTCCCTCACGCCTAAAAGCCAATAAACTCTACCCAAAGAATAAGTCAAAAGTGGTGGGGAGGTTAGTAATATGCTGTTAGAATTCCACCTTCCACATGACATCTCATGTACCTCGTAGCTACATGGCTACGGCACAGATCAGATCAAATATTACAAAACATAAATCAACCAAATCGGTCTAGCCGTTTTCAAGTTACAGGGTGACCAGGGAAACAAGAATTCTACTATAATAACTTTCGTGAGTGTTATCCATATTATTTACTATATATTCGGCTCGCGACTCTGCCGCGTAACCAGCTCATGAATAAGGGCTCCGATCGAGTCCGAAACTAGTCGGGCATTCCCGAATACACCCGTGAGTATAACCGGAATATATAGTAAATAAAACAAGAATTCATTTATGTTTTATTAGTCTATGAATAGTACAAAGTAGGTTTATATAAATGCCTTATTAATTACACAGGGAATTGAATATATTTCTAGCATGTTTATGCCTGTACTTGTAGGTGTATTTCTAGGCTTAAGTATCTTAAAAACCATACCAATTGTGTATTTGACACCACCAATCAATTGACATACCGTTTATGAGCTGTCAAAATTATTCCTCCATAGATTTTGTATGGCGATAGGAACCTGTGACGTCACTAGTTCGCAAACTCAATTGGCTTACTATTTATAGATTTCAAAGCCATTAGAATCTAATTTTACAGTTCACTCAAAATTATCCAGATTTTTACAATACGAAGGGGTAGGCAGAGGTGCACATATAGTACAACCACATTTCGCCAGTTATGTTTTTCGGTCCCAATGTAATAGGGGGCGAGCCTATTGCTATCAACCGGGCACAAATCCAGACTCCGTACTGCTACTGAAAATTACCTAATGGAAAAACCCAGTAACACTTTGCCTGACCCGGGATTCGAACCCAGGACCTCGTGCTCAGCAGTCGCACTTAGCGACCACTAGACCAACGAGGCAGTCAATGTTTATAATATATTTTTGATATTAACATATCAGCGCTAAAATCATGTATTTTTTAGAGAGGTAGTGACTTGGAGATGTTGGTTAATGGTGTCAACTACCATATTGTAGATAGGGCCATTCATTATGGAAGACTTTTAAAGGGGGAGGGGAGGGGCGACTGTCTGTTATTTTTTCTTATAAGTGGGAGGGAGTCTTTATAGTTCTTACGTAAGATCACAAAAATGCTCAATTAAATCAACCAAAGTTTACACACATACATAAAGTCACGCCTGTTTCCCAAAGGGGTAGGCAGAGACCACGGATTTCCATTTGCTACGATCCTGGCATACTTCTTTTGCTTCATTCACACGCATCACATTCCTCATACACGCTCGTCGGTTGAGGGTACTCCTCACTTGCCCTTTTTGCAGAATATCTCCGATTTGGTCTAGGTATGTTCGCCTAGGTTCGCCCTTTCCGATACTCCACTAACACTCGCCTCATATATTCGTTTAGTCATTCTTCTTTCATCTAAACCAAAGTTTATTACTATCAAAATGCAATAAACCAAACGTGTATTGATTTTTCCTTTAAATTCTTACTTCATGAATATTAAAAAGGGGGGAGGGGGGAGGCCTATCGTTGTAAAGGGGGGAGGAGTCAAAAACTAGTACAAATAGTCTTATATAAATAATGAATGGCCCAAATGGTATAACAATAACACGAATTTATCTAATATTAAGATTTAAAAATAAAACAAAATAAAAAAAAATTAAGTCTTTTATTGTTTATATATTGCTTTACAAATATTGATATATACATACATATTATAACATCACGCCTGTATACCCCGAAGGGGTAGGCAGAGGTGCACATATAGTACACCCACATTTCGCCAGTTATGTTTTAGGTCCCAATGTAATAAGGGGCGAGCTGGCCATCAAGGCACAAATCCAGACTCAGTGCTGCTACTGAGAATCACCTAATGGTAAAACCCAGTAACATTGCCTGACCTGGGATTCGAACCTGGACCTTGTGCTCAGCAGTCGATACATTACACATTATATTGGCACAGTTTTATGTTATATACACATCTATTATATATTACAATATTGTACTTATATACAATTAAACGATAATATATTTCAGTCATTACGCCTGTATTCTCCAAAAGGGTAGGCAGAGGTGTACAATTGTATAGTAGACTTAGTTCTCTAGTTATCTTGCCTAATGTAATAGGGGGCGAGCCTATTGCCAATATTTTTTTCCAAATCCAGACTGTGCTTTGAATTATGATGATCATAATGTTAAACCTATTGACCGCTCGTGTCGTATTTCTGCGACAGAGAACATGCATGATATTTTCGTTTTATTTTCGTCCTATTAACTGCGTGGTACAACTAAATCTAATAATAAATAGAAGCTATTATTTACAACAATTATTTTAAATTATGTTTCATAGCTCTGAAAAAAACTTAACAAAAATAAATAATTTTATCGATTTGTAGCCGGGCGCTAGGGGCACGGCTATTGATATTTAGCCAAGCGCTTAAAAGGTTAATTGAAATAACATGGCGCTAGTCTTAGGTTCAAGCGATGTAGGACGAAAGTGGCAGACGTAGGAGACCGTATTTCCAAACCCAAGTGGAGTTGGGCAGGTCATTTAGCAAGATTTGGTGATGGCTGGTGGAGTAACGCCCTCACAGAGTGGTGGCCCAGAGGATCCTGTAGAGCCTGGCAGACCTCCAGCAAGGTGGACTGATGATGTTGTTGCTGTACAGGGAAAGACCTGGATGCATGGCCCAAAACAGGAATCAGTGGCGTTTAGGCCTCCCCTAAACGCCGAGGCTTATGCCCAGCAGTGGGTCATTAACAGCTGATGATGATGATGATGTTAAGTTTAAGAGAAACTTTCCAATTCCAATGCAATTTGGTTAGAATTGGAGAGTAAGCTTAAAGACATAAAACATACATACATAACATCACGCCTGTATTCCGAAGGGGTAGGCAGAGGTGCACATATAGTACACCCACAATTCGCCAGTTATGTTTTTAGGTCCCAATGTAATAGGGGGCGAGCCTATTGCCATCAACCGGGCACAAATCCAGACTCCGTGCTGCCACTGAGAATTACCTAATGGAAAAACCCAGTAACACTTCGCCCGACCCGGGATTCGAACCTAGGACCTCGTGCTCAGCAGTCGCGCTTAGCAACCACTAGACCAACGAGGCAGTCCAGCTTACAGACGAAGTTCTGAATTCTTTATTGTACACAATAACATACAGATTAATAAACGCTCAATATAATATTAGAAAACATTCGGCTGCCTTTATCTTGGGAGTACAATATACCTATATTAATTAAACACATCGCCTGATAGGTGCGGGTTTGTTTGGACTATTATTGAATCTTGTAGGTCAACATAAACATAATAGAAATAAGCTATAAAGATAGGTTCTTCGTTTTATTTAAAACTTAATAAGATTGTAAATAATATAATATCAATTCTCAACAATATAAAAGAATTGGTAATCGTAGATTCCAACAGATAATACCTGACGTCACCCTTAAGACGTAAACACTAAAAGGGAACTTGAAATTTGATGGATGCGAGCAGACACAGTGGCTCAGTTGGCAGAGCGGCGCCACGGTACGGCGACTGTCGCGGGTTCGAGTCCCGCTCGTGTCCATCATTTTTCAAGTTTCCCTTAATCAATTTGAAATATAAAAGAACACAACATCACGCCTGTATTCCCCGAAGGGGTAGGCAGAGGTGGAGAGCACACCCACATTTCGCCAGTTATGTTTGAGGTCCCAATGTAATAGGGGGCGTGCTGGCCATCAAGGCACAAATCCACTCCGTGCTGCTACTGAGAATTACCTAATGGAAAAACCCAGTAACACTACCCAACTCCGGACTGGAACCCAGAATGTTATGGCCAGCAGTCACGCTTAGCAACCATTTAAGTTTATAGATACCTTTATCTAGTTTCTTCAACGGATTCTGACCTCTATAGCATGTGACATGACTAATGCCTGCATAGTTGGGCACAGAATAATGTCCTCCTGACCGACAGCCACGGCGGTCATCTCAGCTGAGACTAGCCAACTACGAAGATATTATAGTGCACAAGTATGCGAACACAGGTGCACTCCTTATTCCTCTCTCATAGTCCAGGACGGTGAGACACGACCGGAGAGAGATCAGGCGCAGGATCACCGGCTCAACGCGCCGAAGCATCAGGGTCTCGACTTTAGAAAACGGTCACCCATCACAAGACTGACCGCGGCGAGCACGGCTTAACCTCGACCTCAACCTTACAATTCCCTCCTGAATATTCTACATACGTTATGCAGTTATTACCATCCTTATTACCAACAGAATAAAGTTCAAAATCCATTGAATAAACTGTATTTGTGTTTGTAAAATATCACTAATACAACAAAATTCGAATATTTATTTCATAAATAAAATATTTAAAAGTAAAAACATTATATAATTATATTGTAAAGCAAGGTACTTTAGTTTAAGATAAACATTTATAAAAAAAATGACTAAATTATTATGAATAAAATTCTTATCAATCTATACCCGACAGTTCGACATGGCAATCGGGGTATGAGGCGACGCGCGGGAGCGGGGACACCCCGCACACCGCCCGCCATCTTAGTCAGAGCTGCACGAGTCCGCATCAATCGTTTATCGATATAAAACTCGCTTAAATTGTTCTTTATTCTCACTAGCTGCGCCCGCGGTGTTACCCGCTACATTTTCGGGATAAAAACTAGCCTATGTGTTAATCCAGGGTGTCAGCTACCTCCATATGAAATTTCATTAAAATCCATTCAGTAGTTTTTACGTGAAAGAGTAACAAACATCCATCTATATATACAAACTTTCGCGTTTATAATATTAGTAGGGATATCTCATCAGATGTTGGCGGTAGAATGCTATAGCGACCCCGCCTCCCCGCCAATTATGCGCTGATGCAGGCAAAGTGTGAGGTTTTTAGTGGGTATGGCCCTGTGGATCTTATTGGGTTCACGGGGGAGAGTCCCACATATCCCCGTCGCCTCCCAGCGGCGGGGGATGCGTAACGCATTTCCTTCACGTTAAAAAAAAAAAAAGAAGGGATAATATCTCATCAGATAACATAGACAATACATCCGGGCTGGAGGCCTTTTATTAGGTCTCGCCAAACGACCGGTTAAGCAGTAAGAGCTCCCTTAGAGCTAACTGCGAGAGACAAGTTCGAAAAAAAAAAAAATAGACATTACATTTGTAATCCCCATACTTTTTATCCCGAAAAAATGTAGCGGGTAACACCGCGGGGTGCAGCTAGTTTCAAATATATTTTATGATTATTTTAACCAAGCGATTTGCCAGTTATCTAGAACTGGTGTTGTATATTACGAAGGCCGTTTGTCTCTCGCTGTAGTTAAAGATAAAGATACATTTATTTGTGAGAAACATGATAAGCTGTCTGTGTCTTCAAGTGACACACACTACTACAGGGCCAAGTCTGCTATTTTTTATAAATTCGTCATTCCAACACGATGCCATTGTCATTTTGTTAAAAGTTCGTAATCTGCTAAATTCATAATGGCCGATCATTGGTCAGTCAATGGTCTCAAATTCAAATTCAAATTCAAAATGTTTTTATTTCATATAAACCTATTACAGGCGCTTATGAAACGTTAGAATGCTAGTTGCACGGTTCCAAAATGTCATTCCAATGGAGAAGAACCGGCAAGAAACTCCAGTCTCGTAATAGAATGGTGGTAATTCTACCAGATTACCATTCTATGTCATTTATTTCAATGGAGTGTCAGTGGTCGACCATTGGAAAGTCATAATGACGCTTTAGGTTAGCAGATTACCAAACTTGTCAAAATCGACAATTATGAGATCAATGATCTTGACGACCTGATTGGCGCAGTGGCTAAGCGATTGGACTGCTGCGCTATGGGTTGCGGTTTCGATTCCCGCACGGGGCAAAACTTTGTGCGAACTACAGATGTTTGTCCCGAGTCTGGGTGTTTGTGTATGTGATATTTCATGTTTGTGAAACGCACCCACGATACAGGAGAAATTCCTAGTGTGGGAAGACGTTTTAAAAAAAGAAATAAACAAATTAACGACCATTCACACACTATTGTAATAGCAGACTTGAGGCCCAGTACGTGTGAACGCCTGACGACATCCGTAGTCAAACACTTCGTGAGATAGAACAACTATATAAACATAATTATTATTCAACAATTGGTTAAATCAATTCATTTTTATTACAAATGGCACAATTATTGCAAATCTTAACGCTATTACCACGAGGGGGCTGTCAGGGACATGTAATTTTAAAATTAATAAAAATTTGAAAACAAATATACAACTCAATATTGTAATAACTTTCGTGAGTGTTATCCGTATCATCTACTATATATACCGATTATACTCACGTCGATATTCGGGAATGCCCGACTAGTTTCGGACTCTAACGGAGCCCTTATTCATGAGCTGGTGACGCGGCGGGGTCGCGAGCCGAACTGCGCGCACAGCTCATGAATAAGGGCTCCGTTAGAGTCCGAAACTAGTCGGGCATTCCCGAATATCAACGTGAGTATAACCGGTATATATAGTAGATAACTAAATATTGTATACAAAGCAATTTTTGATGTTCTCCATTTTTTTTTAAGTTTTTATTTAGATCAAATCTTGCAATCTAAATTACAACCACTTCTTGACATCTTATTGAAATAAATTTTACCATACTTATATAGATTCAGTGACATTACAATATTATGGTACTTTTGAGCTGGTCTGATGATGGAGTCGAAGGTCGTCATAGAACTCTATATCAGAACCAAAACCCATCGTGTTTGGGCTTGTTTAATTCGCCTTCACAAGTACTTTAGAGCCCCATATTATTAAGTATATTGTATGACTAAAATACCGCCATCTATAATCGTTATCTAACAACAGTTTGATCATTGTTCAGAGGTTCCACCGTGTCCCGGTAGATGGCGTTACTGTGTTCTTGAAGCATTTTCTCCCCTTCAGGCAACGTTTCCGGTTGATTCTTCTCAGCTGAAATAATATAAATATAATATGATAATCAAATAATAATATAACATGTATAATTTTCAGAATTGCCTGTATGTATGTTTCAAATCACCACCCCCTTTCCTCCCGCGGGTGTCGTAAGAGGCGACTAAGAGCAAATCCAGAAGATGGGCAGCAGCGTCTTCTGTAACTTCACCACTAATACTGCGATCCCCAAGCCGCTTGCCAAGCGTGGGGATTATGGCAAGCCCCCTTTATTATTTTTTTGAATTTGTGTCTGTTTGTCTGTATGTATGTTTTAGATTAGCGTAAAAACTACTGAATGGAAACCGTTGAAACTTTGCAAACATATTTATTAAAGGCCGGCGCGTTGGTATGCGAAATATCATCACGGTATTTGCAATAGGGGCTGAGCAATATTGCATTTTGTTTTAACTGTAAAATTGTATATCTATGAGTTTCTTTAAAGTATTAATAAAGTAACTCACCAGCTCTCTTGTCGCTTCTGGAGACCATCTCGAAGAGTACCGCGTGAAGCCCTGAGCCTAGGATGGCTGCTACAGCCAGCACCCTGAACGAGGTCCTACCACCAAGCCAGCTATACAGCTGCCCACCCACTAGCGAGCCTATCGCGAAGCCTGGAGATACGAACAACAATGTATTATAATTATTATTTTCATTTATATATTTTTTCATATTTATTACATTTCAAAAATACATTTAAAAAATAGTCGCCAACCGGCACCGGGAACTAGGGTAATAAATAGGGCAATAACTAGGGTAATAGGGTAATAACTAGGGTAATAGGGTAATAAATAGGGTCCTAGCTGCCGATGGTTAGGACTCCAGAGAGAGGAACCTCCTGACTCCTGACGTGTGGAGGAGTACCGCCTTCTGCATCAAGCCATTATTATTATTAAGAAGAAAGGCCTCCGTACTTTCTTTCCAGAGGCAGACTCAAACGGAGATGTACTGGCCTTCTTTATGGAGGATTGGAAAGTGTACTTCCTTGACCCCCCTTTCCGGGTTGATATGTTGCTATTCGCTTGCTAAATCGTGGTGGCCAAGGTTAACATACCGGATTTGTATGCACAATTTTGCAGGTTCAAGCCCGGGCATATCAGTGTGACTTTTTCAATGTTATAAATACTTTCTTAGTTATTCTAAGACACTGACTAACGGTGACGGAAAACATCGTGAGGAAACCTGGATTTAATTATCTGAAACCGCCCGCAGTGAGCTAGCGTGGTGATCAATGCTCAATCCTTCTCTATACGAGATGAGGCCTTTGTAGCAGTGGGACGGTTATAGGCTGTTATTATTATGTTGCTAGTTTGCTACTCTGTTGTACTCACCAACGCCGTCGTCCATGCCGGCCACGATGCCCTGCACGGTGGCGGAGTACCCTTCAGGAGCGACTTGCGCCGCATACCCGACGATGGTGGAGTAGCACAGGGCGTACGTCGGGCCCTGCATGATGCCCTGCACATAACATATAACATCACGCCTGTATTCCACAAAGGGGTAGGCAGAGGTGCACATATAGTACACCCACATTTCGCCAGTCATGTTTTTAGGTCCCAATGTAATAGGCGAGCTGGCCATCAACCGGGTACAAATCCAGACTCCGTGCTGCTACTGAGAATTACCTAATGGAAAAACCCGGTACACTTTGCTTGACACGGGATTCGAACAGGACCTCGTGCTCAGCAGTCGCGCTTAGCAACCACTAGACCAACGAGGCAGTCAGTGTCCATATTTGACATAATAAATTGTATTTTATCATTATTATGGGTATGTATTGTAAAACGTGAAATCCAAATTATATTTAGCAGTTCCGACATGTGTACAATGTGTGCTATAATCTCACCTCTACAATGACGAGGTGCCAGGGATTCTGTATGAGGGATATACAGATCATCCTCAACCCATAGAACAGGAGGGAGACGGTCAGAGTAGTGCCGTACCCCAAGCGGTTGATAATTTTACCTGAAAATAGTATTTACTTTTTTACTATAATAACTTTCGTGAGTGTTATCCATATTATCTACTATATATACCGGTTATACTCACGTCGATATTCGGGAATGCCCGACTAGTTTCGGACTATAAGGGACTACGCACACTTATTCAGCTCCATTCGCGTTTCGCTGAACGATTTTGGTCACACTTATACAGCTTTGCTGCTATCAGCCGCGTACGGCGTCGTAAGAATGAGAATAGCCGTCATAACGTGCTATCTACTGCGTACGGCGCTGAATACGCTGCGAAGACGGTGAGCTACTCATTTAGTATTGTGCCCGCAACATGGACAGTTCTATGTGCGATATTTATATCGTTTCGCTTCTTGTAGAAGAAATAGAAAACAATAAACGTAAAAAAATTAAACACCAACGACAATGGGTCAACCCACTTTAGAGAAATAGGAATTTGGTTGGAGAACATGCAACATAAAGCACGTCTGCACTCTTTAATCCTTGCGTGCATAATGATTACGCAATAATAAATCAAATCAATGTAGGAACAATACAGGTCGCAACTTGTCGACAAGGAGACGCGAACCATCCCTGTAAAGAGCTGTTCCGCCGCGTTCGACGGCGATTGCGGCGGAACAGCGCTGTACGCGGCGGAACAGCGCCGAAAGCTCTCTATAGCATTCGGATAATAAAAACACATTTATCCTCATTTTATGCTGGTTTGCCGCGAAAGGAGAATGGACGCGGAAAGCTGAATGGACGCGTACACGTCTCCATACAAAATTGTTGTTTTCTATGGACAAAAGCTGAAAGGAGCTGAATAAATGTGCGTAGTCCCTAACGGAACGAACTGCGACCAGTTCGGCTCGCGACACCGCCGCGTCACCTGCTCATGAATAAGGGCTCCGTTGGAGTCCGAAACTAGTCGGGCATTCCCGAATATCGACGTGAGTATAACCGGTATATATAGTAGATAGTATTTACTTTTATTGCACCGTGGGTTTTTGGCCCAATTTGTCATTTTTTTTTCCCTTCTCCTATCAAATTAGTTTACTTTGTTGTCGCATAATGAAACTATGTAAATTTACCAATTTGTACCATTTATTTTAAATGAGTAACCTCTGGAGTTTCTTGCCGGTTCTTCTCCATTGGAATGACATTTTGGAACCGTGCAACTAGCATCCTAACGTTTCATAAGCGCCTGTAATAGGTTTATGTGAAATAAATACATTTTGAATTGAATTATAGTGTAAAAATGTAAATTGTATATAGGAAAATATGAATAATGGTGGATATGAGAGGGGCTTCAAGCCGCGACCTTCGCCGTACCGTGACGGAGCTCTGCCATCGAATTTCAAGATCCCTTTTAGTATTTACGATCCGCAGATGTTTGTCCCGAGTCTGGGTGTTTGTCCCGAGTCTGGGTGTTTGTCCCGAGTCTGGGTGTTTGTGTATGTGATGTTTCGTGTTTGTGAAACGCACCCACGATACAGAAGACATTCCTAGTGTGGGGAGAATATTAACCCTACTAATATTATAAACGCGAAAGATTGTAAGTATGGATGTTTGTTACTCTTTCACGTAAAGACTATAGAATGGATTGTAATGAAATTTCATATGGAGGTAGCTGACACCCTGGATTGGCACATAGGCTACTTTTTATCCCGAAAAAATGTAGCGGGTAACACCGCGGGTAACAGCTAGTTTTTATATTTTATAGTTTATACATACCAGAGAAAAAGAAGAACACGAGTTCTCCTAAGAAGCACTCCGCGGCTATCACTACTCCCTCTATCAGCTTGATTTTAGCCGTATGGCCGGTCTGTTCGGCTAATTCTTCTAAAAACCTAAAAAAACAATAATACAACCTATTGATTTCTGCAAATAGGTGTATAGAAACACATATCAAATCGTAGAGGGGTCGTCCCCGTATCGCCTTCCGCCTTGCCGTCAAACAGACGTCAACCTCACGTAAGCACGCCTATAAATTGTGAATCCCTACTAATATTATAAACGCGAAAGTTTGTAAGTATGGATGGATGTTTGTTACACTTTCACGTAAAAACTACTGAATGGATTTTAATGAAATTTCATATGGAGGTAGCTGACACCCTGGATTAACACATAGGCTACTGTTTATCCGTAAATGTAGCAGGTAACACCGCGGGGCGCAGCTAGTAATAAATAATTCTTACTATATATTGGCTGTGCGGAACAGAAAGCCCATAAAAATGAAATAGATTCAATATTAATTAACGAATGTAATTTATCGACAGTCGATATAAAAATGAACCTCACAGCACTATATGTCAAGAACGCACGCAATTCGCATTTGACTATCTGATTAGCGCAGTGGCTAAGCGATTGGACTGCTGCGCTAAGGGTTTGCCTTTCGAATCCCGCACGGGTCAAAACTTTGTGCGAACCACAGATGTTTGTCCCGAGTCTAGGTGTTTGTATGTGATATTTCATGTTTATGAAACGCACCCACGACACAGGAGAAATTCCTAGTGTGGGGCGAAGCTTTTTTAAAATAAAGAAAGATTTCATTTTTGGTTTTGCCATATTTATTTGATCACCAGTCTAGCGTATATTTAGTCTGAGACGTAACCAAAGCGGGTCAGCTGCTCCGATACGGCTCCGATACGGCTCCGCTACGGCTAAGCGGTATTATTATACTCACCAGAACATATAGTATATGATGAAGCTGTCGAAGGTGCCGGCCACCACGGCGAACGTGATGAAGACTATCACCTTTGGGATCCGCAGCACGGCGCGCAACGCCTTGCCTGAGTCTTCAGGACTTGACAGCGATGGCAACTGAGACACATCACACATAAACATGAAGTTAGAAAGAACATACATAAACATAACATCACGCCTGTATTCCCCGAAGGGGTAGGCAGAGGTGCACATACAGTACACCCACATTTCGCCTGTTATGTTTTTAGGTCCCAATGTAATAGGGGGCGAGCCTATTGCCATCAAACGGGCACAAATCCAGACTCCGTGCTGCCACTGAGAATTACCTAATAGAAAAACTCAGTGACACTTTGCCGAGCCCGGGATTCGAACCCAGGACCCCGTGCTCAGCAGTCGCGCTTGGCAACCACTAGACCAACGAGGCAGTTAGAAAGAAAATCGGATAATTTGACACTAAAAATAATTGATAAAGGAAACTTGAAAAATGATGGACACGAGCGGGACTCAAACCCGCGACTTTCGCCGTACCGTGGCGTGTATACGGTGGCTCAGTTGGCAGAGCGGCGCCACGGTAAAAGTCGCAGGTTCGAGTCCCGCTCATATATATACTTACTGTAAGTGCTCTACAGCTGTATAAGTCGATGGCTGTCGCTACCAGCGCCACTATGAAGGCTGGCGTGAAGTCCTTGTAGTCGGACCCGGAGACGGCGTCTATCAGCCAGCCGCCGAGCAGCGCGGTGGCCCCGTACCCGGCCGTACCCCACGCTCTTTGGGCCCCATACTTAGAACCACGGTCGGGACCTACCATAGACAAGTACGCACAATGTAATATTACTGCTATATGCTGCCTTGCCGAGAGGTATCCGGCATAGAATTGACCACCCCCTTTCCTCCCGTGTGTGTCGTAAGAGGCGACTAAGGGAAAATCCAGAAGATGGGCAGCAGTGTCTTCTGTAACTTCACCACCAATACAGCGATCCTCAAGCCGCTTGCGTTTGCTAAGCGTGGGGATTGTACCCCCCCCCCCCACTTCAAGGGGGGAGGCCTTAGTTAGTTAGTTAGCCAACAGTGGACGTGTTCCGGCCGATGACGATGGTGACTGCTAAATATACTGTTCACCTTGTGCTACGATAAATATTTTTTATAATATATTATAGTAGCTATATGTATATAATATGCAGGTATGTTATATTCATGTTATACTATGTAATTTACTATAATAACTTTCGTGAGTGTTATCCATATTATTTATTTATATATTATCTACTATATATACCGGTTATACTCACGTCGATAGAGTCCGAAACTAGTCGGGCATTCCCGAATATGGACGTGAGTATAACCGGTATATATAGTAGATAAATACTATGTAAGTCATAAGTGCCTAGCTATCGCTTAGTAGTACACACCTAAATGATAAATGTTTACATACATTACATAACATCACGCCTGTATTCCCCGAAGGGGTAGGCAGAGGTGTAAATAAATAGTACCCCCACATTTCGCCAGTTGTTTTGGGTCCCAATGTAATAGGGGGCGAGCCTATTGCCATCAACCGGGCACAAATCCAGACTCCGTGCTGCTACTGAGAATTACCTAATGGAAAAACCTAATAACACTTTGCCCGACCCGGGATTCGAACCCAGGACCTCGTGCTCAGCAGTCGCGCTTAGCGACCACTAGACCAACGAGGCAGGCATGATAAATGTTCAATGGTTTTATTTTTGCAAGTAGGTTTTAAAAAAACACTTTTATACGTCATTTTTTTTAAACTAGATGGCATCGGCATTTCCTAACCGACTACCTCTGAGAAGAAATACCGAAACAAACTCAGGGGTCAAAGTTTTTTTAAAGTCCAGACAAGCTCAATTTATGTGAGAACAGTGTAGGTGTACCTGTAATGCTAGTTTTAATGTGTTAAATAAATTAATTAAACGACTAATTAAGCAGTTAGATAAAGAAAAAAACTTACCCAACACATCAAAGCAGACCGCATCACCGATACAATTGGCCACATTGAACGCGACTGTACCAACACACATCAGAACCACGAACGCCCAAAATGTGCCTGTCATATAAAAACTATCACTTTTAGTATCCACATCACCACTCGCATTAGTAACTCGACTAAAATTCTTATCAAAATCGACTAAATCATTATCTGTGGCATTAGACTTGTCTATGCTCCGTCTAGTGCGGTTCCCTTCTAAAACCAAATCAGTTTCATAGCATAATAAATTGCAATCTTCTTTCGGCTTGCACGTCACTTCCCCGTCGCTGACGTCATTAGGATCCATAAACAGCATCACACAGGAGCTATTTGACACCTCATTATCTATGTACACAGTGTTTATGAATGGCGCGTTTGACAGGTAAACGTCAAACTTCCCGCCCATAGAGCAATTCCAGTGACAGGTATACTTTTCTGAGCCAGTGTTGTTATTATACTGCTTCAGGTATATAGTGTTGTTTAGTCTGTATACTGACTCGATTAGCTTTGAATCGTTAGCCTCTTGCGGTTCGGGCATCGGTAGGAACCACATACCACAGTAGGATGACGTCATAGTTATGATCAGAAGCATGAATACTAATTTTCTATGTGCCTGGAAATAAAAATATATAGGTTAATTTAATATAAGGTCTAGGTCACATCCCGTGATGGTTGTGGCAACTTTTTCCACCCCTCCCCCGTCTGGTGATGCGTGGTGAGGTTTTAGACTAAGGCCCCCCTCTCCCCTACCCAATACCACATTAATTCTTTTTGATATCAAAGTCATTTTTAAAGTGACAAAGTCTCCGTCTTCGGCTATTTCGACATCGCAAATTCGACGAAAAATAAATACACATATATCTCACTGCACCCCCTTGTGATATTTCGTTATTTTTCCGAGCCCCCCCCCCATCTCAAATGACATATGGATGACCACTAAGAAGGGTTTTCTTACAGGGAGTGACAGATAGATTAGGATAGTAAATTCTTTTTGTTAAACAATTGAATTTCAAACGTAAAGATAAACATAACATCACGCCTATATTCACTGAAGGTGTAGGCAGAGATGTATAGTACACTCACATTTCACCAGTCATGTTATAGGTCCCAATGTAATAGGGAGCGAGCCTACAAACAACCAGGCACAAATCCAGACTCCATACTACTGTCAGTTACAGGCGTGATCTTCCATAATATTATAAAAGTGAAAGTAACTCTGTCTGTTACGCCTTCCCGACTAAACCACTGGACGGATTTTGATGAAATTTCGCATGTAGAAAGTTTAAGACCCGAGAAAGGACATAGGCTACTTAACGCGGGCAAAGCCGCGGGCAAAAGCTAGTCTATTATAAAGAATATCATTAGCCTAATTCGTGTGAGGAGAAATAAACGAGAAATCATTATTAATTGTTAATGATCTTACCGGCCAGAAGTCCACCACATAGCCGAACAGGGGCTTCGCTGCAGCCCACAGGAGTGGCAGGATGGCTGTGACGATGCCCATGACGGCTGGAGACACCCCCAACTGGCGCCCATACACATTGATTTGGGGCAGGATCGGCCCTAGCGCTGTAATACAAAGAACATTTGAAATACATAACATCACGCCTGTATTCTCCGAAAGGGTAGGCAGAGGTGCACATATAGTACACCCACAGAGTCTGGATTTGTGCCCGGTTGATGGCAATAGGCTCGCCCCCATTACATTGGGACCTAAAACAACTGGCGAAATGTGGGTGGGCTATATGTGCACCTCTGCCTACCCCTTCGGGGAATACAGGCGTGATGTTATGTTACGTGTGTTTTTTAATACTCTTTGAAAAACTAGTAACTACTAGCTTTTGCTCGCGACTTCGTCCGCATGTCAGAAGTGCGTCCTTCGTCAGAATTTGGGTTTTCACTTTTTTTTTCAGTTTTTATTTTTTGGGAATTTCCAAAAATCCTCTCTTAGTGGTAGCCTACTCCTCCCAACAAACACACATGCCAAATTTCAGCTCTTTACGATCAGTAGTTTCGGCTGTGCGTTGTCAGTCAGTCAGTCAGTAACGGAAGAGTTTTATATATATAGATATCACGTGAGATCTTGCAAAGAGATGAACGAAACTATACCTAGTATAGCTAAGACACTATCATATAATGTTAATTGCTATTGTCACAGCAACGAGCATGTATTTATGATTCACGAGTAAGTATACTTCATTTATTACATTGTAATGCGATGGTATAAACAGTAATTATCACATATACTACTACTGCCTCGTTGGTCTAGTGGTTGCTAAGCGCGACTGCTGAGCACGAAGTCCTGGGTTCGAATCCCGGGTCGGGCAAAGTGTTACTGGATTTTTCCATTAGGTAATTCTCAGTAGCAGCACGGAGTCTGGATTTGTGCCCGGTTGATGGCAATAGGCTCGCCCCCTATTACATTGGGACCTAAAACATAACTGGCGAAATGTGGGTGTACTATATGTGCACCTCTGCCTACCCCTTCGGGGAATACAGGCGTGATGTTATGATGTTATGTATTACTACGTGCAATGAGCAGTTGTAATTGGCATCATCATCATTAGGAAGACGCCCACTATTGAACAAAGGACTCCATATGAAATTTCATCAAAATCGGTCCAGCAGTTTGAGAGTAAAGAATTAACAAACATACAAACACACTCACAAACGTCCGCCTTTTTATATTAGTGTGATTCATATATTTTCACAATAGTCCTTATCCTTCGTTGTTTTTTTTTTAACGTCGCCCCTCACTAGGAATTTCTCCTGTGTCGTGGGTGCTTCACAAACATGAAATATCACATACAAAAACACCAAGACTCGGGACAAACATCTGTGGTTCGCACAAAGCTTTGCCCCGTGCGGGAATCGACCCGCAACCCTTAGCGCAGCAGTCCAATCACTTAGCCACAGCACTAACCAGGTCGTCCTCCGTCCTTCGTGGACTAATATGGCTGGTTTTTTAACGGCTGTGTTGTCCCTAGCTAGTGTCCTATTCCCTAAGTTCAAGCTTCTCAACGGGCCTCTGCGCGTTGGACCTGTCCCCACGTACGCCTTTTAAAAGACCGACATTTTTCGCCTTTATAATATTAGCGAGATTAGTGAAATGAGATGAGATTAGTGATGTGATAGGATGGTAAAACGACTCTTAACAACAAGTCTTAAGTCTGTCGACATCTCCATTGTTTGGCATGCAGACAATGACAGGTATAATCCATGGTTAAACACTCAGTTTTTATATAACGAGGGATTATCGTTATTCTCATGCAATGTGACTTTCAATGTCATTTTGTTGTCTCTTAGTTCAGATTTTATGTGTTTTTTAACCGACTTCAAAAAAAGGAGGAGATGCTCAATTCGACTGTATTTTTTTTTATGTTTGTTACCTCATAACTTTCGCTTGGGTGAACTGATTTTGATGATTTTTTATTCATTTGAAAGCTGGTGCCTCCTGTTTGGTCCCATTGCAATTTGATTAAGATCCGATCAGTACTTTTTCAGTAATTCTTAATAACGCTGTTTTTTTTCACGTTCTCTACTACATTTTTCTATGATTGTTCTTCGATTTCTGCGGTTTTTTTTACTTTTTAGTGCTTTTTAATTTGTTGTGAAATAGTTTTTGTTTTGAAGTCAGTTTTTTTTGTTCAAATTTTTGTTTATTATGCGCTACGTAATATAGTATCATCATTATCAGCCGGAAGATTCCACTGTTGAACAAAGGCCTCCCCCTTAGATGAGAGACGGAGTTGCCATTATCCCCACGCTTGACCCTTAGCCGCCTCTTACGACACCCACGGGAGGAAAGAGGGTGGTCAATTCTAAGCCGGATACCACAAATATTGGCAGCCCTACTTGTAATAGAAAGAGAAACATAAACAACATCACGCCTGTATTCCCCGAAAGGGTAGGCAGAGGTGCACATATAATACACCCACATTTCGCCAGTTATGTTTTTCGGTCCCGATATAATAGGGGGCGAGCCTATAATCATCAACCGGGCACAAATCCAGACTCCGTGCTGCTACTGAGAAATACCTAATGGAAAAACCCAGTAACACTTTGCCCGACCCGAGATTCGAACCCAGGACCTCGTGCACAGCAGTCGCGCTTAGCAACCACTAGACCAACGAGGCAGTCAAAGAAGTGCGTAGAAAGAGAGGTAACATTAAACATGTAACGTCATCTCACTCGTTTGAAAAGGTCAATATCCTTATGCACCAGTGTATATGTATAATCACTAGCAATGTCTTCAGAATCATTTGCATCTCGGTTAAGGATAATGCTGAGGAAAATATACAAAACCATCGTCTACAGAATACCTATGATTATTATTGCGAAAGTTGTTTGTATGTCCTTATTTTAGGTAGACTCCGGCACAAAAAACTCACTATAAAACGCCTGAAGAGATATACGGCTTTATAAATAACTAGCTGAGCCCTGTGGTGTTACCTGCTACATTTTTACGGGATAAAAAGTAGTCATGTTCATCCAGGGTGTCATCTCCATATGAAATTTCATCAAAATCGGTTAAGCCGACTGCCTCGTTGGTCTAGTGGTTGCTAAGCGCGACTGCTGAGCACGAGGTGTCTGGGTTCGAATCCCGGGTCGAGCAAAGTGTTATTGGGTTTTTCCATTAGGCAATTTTCAGTAGCAGCACGGAGTCTGGATTTGTGCCCGGTTGATGGCCAGCTCGCCCCCTATTACATTGGGACCTAAAAACATAACTGGCGAAATGTGGGTGTACTATATGTGCACCTCTGCCTACCCCTTCGGGGAATACGGGCGTGATGTTATGTATATGTTGTTAGTACTAGGTAGACGGTGAGTCATCGGGAACGCTCGTGTCTCACCGTGTCCACGCTTCTGATGTAATGATCGGATATGTCAAACGGGGGCCTTGACAATGAAGGATCGTATTCGTAGCTATAGGGTCAAATAGACTCACTGGATGGATTCATATCAAATTCAAGTTCAAAATGTTTTGATTTCACGTAAACTAATTACTGTAAAACGGGGTGAATCGGAACTTATGGGGGAATAGAAACAACATTTTGAAACTGATTTTAACATTAAATTATTACTTAGGTCAGAAAGGATTTTAGATTTGTCAATTATCATCTATTATATATATATCATCAGCCGGAAGACGTCCACTGTTGAACAAAGGCCTCCCCCTTAGAACGCCACAATGAACGACAGCTTGACAATTCTATCCACTTTTTACTACATTATCTTTACACTTTGCTATAAAATCCAGACTCCGTGCTGCTACCGAGAATTACCTAATGGAAAAACCCAGTAACACTTTGCCCGACCGAGGATTCGAACCCAGGACCTCGTGTTCAGCAGTCGCGCTTAGCAACCACTAGACCAACGGAGGCGAGGTGCAGTGGCTACGGCTCACAGCCTGCGATGTTAAGCCGTCCTCGCCGCGGTCAGTCTTGTGATGGGTGACCGTTTTTACAAGTCGAGACCCCGATGCTTCGGAAGCCACGTTAAGCCGTTGGTCCTGCGTCTCTCTCCGGTCGTGTCTCACCGTCCTGGACTGTTGATGATGATGCGCTACGACCTTCTCTCACTTCTGCCTACTACCACGGGGTATATAGCGTGATGTTATGATAATTAAGACCTACTTTACAGCCTAATAATACATTTATGATTGTTTAATTGCGAAAGCAGCTGATAATGTTTTATAATTGTTCTGGATGTGGGACTGATAAGTAATCTACAATGTTACTTAGATAACTAGTCATTATAATAATCAGCTGGCTTAATATGAACTCTAAAAGCAGACTGCCTCGTTGGTCTAGTGGTCGCTAAGCACGACTGCTGAGCACGAGGTCCTGGGTTCGAATCCCGGGTCGGGCAAAGTGTTATTGGGTTTTTCCATTAGGTAATCTCAGTAGCAGCACGGAGTCTGGATTTGTACCCGGTTGATGGCTCGACCCCCTATTACATTGGGATTTAAAACATAACTGTCGAATATGGGTGTACTGCACAACTCTACCTACCCCTACAGACGTTTTAACTTTTCCCGGAGTTTCGACTATAGGACCTCATGCTTAGCAGTCAAGCTTAGCGATCACTAGACCAACGAGTCGAGTGTCTCGCCTATACGTAATAGATTGATGAAAGGAAATAATACTCCACTCAAGAGATGCTTGACGATAACTCGCGCGGGTCCTATCTAACCGATCAAAACTACTTGTGCGGACTTCGTAGACTATCATCATCAGCCGGAAGAAGCAGTGATCTGTAATATATTCTAAGTCCACCTGGGTACTGTGTGAATGCCATAATGTATTAAGCTTTTTTAATATAATAACTTTCGTGAGTGTTATCCATATTATTTACTGTGTATTCCGGTTATACTCACGGGTGTATTCGTGAATGCCCGACTAGTTTCGAACTCGAACGGAGCCCTTATTCATGAGCTGGTTACGTAACCAGCTATACAGTAAATAATGTGTAAATTAAGCTTTTTGGTTTTTTAACGTAGGAAACAAAATAGGCTATGAACACAAAACGTAGCCCCATACTAGTGGACCAATCACTTCACAGAATTATTATAAAGGCGAAAGTTTGTGAGTGTGTTTGTAACCTCTTCACGCTCAATCGACTAGACCGATTTTGATGAAATTTCACATGGAGGTAGCTGACACCCTGGATTAACACATAGGCTACCTTTTATCACGAAAAATGTAGCGCGTAACACCGCGGGGCGCAGCTAGTATATCCTAAGTCCACCTGGGTACTATATGGAATGCAATAATGTATTGAGTTTTTTTGTTTTTTAACGCAGCCCCACACTAGTATTTCTCCTGTATCGTGGGTGCGTTGCACAACATCATCAGCCGGAAGATGTCCACTGTTGAACAAAGGCCTCCCCTTTAAGCAAAGGGAGGCGTTGCCATAATCCCCACGCTTGGCAAGCGGCTTGGGGATCGCAATATTGGTGGTGAAGTTACAGAAGACGCTGCTGCCCATCTTCTGGATTTTCCCTTAGTCGCCTCTTACGACACCCACGGGAAGAAAAGGGTGTGGTAAATTCTAGGCCGGATACCACACGGCACACGTGCGTTTCACAAACATGAAATATTACATACACAAACACCCAGACTCGGGACAAACATCTGCGGATCGCATAAATTTTTGTACCGCGCGGGAATCGTAACCACAACCCCTAGCGCAGCAGCCTAATCATTTTGTACTGCGCCAATTAAGTCGTCAATTGGACATAAATCGGCGAATATACTTTGACAAGATCGCAGATGTTTTAAGGAGGGTCAATTGAGGAGTACCCTTAACCGACGAGCGTGTACCAGGAATGTGATGCGAGTGAATGAGGCGAAAGTAGTATGCCAGGTTAGCAAATAGAAGTCCGTGGTCTCTGCCTACCCCTCTGGGACATAGCTGTGACTTCATGTATATAAATCTATATAATGTATATAAAACTCTTCAGTTACTGACAGACTGACTGACAGACAACGCACAGCCGAAACTACTGATCGTAAAGAGCTGAATTTTGCCATGTGTGTTTGTTGGGAGGAGTAGGCTACCACTAAGAGAGGATTTTTGGAAATCCCCCCAAAGGGGAGAAAAGGGTGGTAAATTGAAAATGTTTATTTCTCAATGGATTCACTTAAAACTTTGTATGTAGGTTCCACCAGTGAAGCAAGTGAGCATTAAGAAAGGGATAGACCATGGAACGGGCGATAACTAAGTGAAAAACCCAAATTCTGACGGAAGTCATTACTCCACGCGGACGAAGTCGCGAGCAAAAGCTAGTTGGATATATAAGGAAAAACTTCTAACTTGAATATATTATACTACCTAGCATTTAATATTTTAATATGCATTACCACATTTATTTGAATGAACATAAATAAATTATAATTTCAAATCGTACATCTTCCTAGCTAAATTTCAGTTACAGTGGCCAATTGTAATGTTAACTAGCCAACGTAGGAGATATTTTTTTTTTTTTTTTTTAAAAAAACGTCGCCCCACACTAGGAATTTCTCCTGTATCGTGGGTGCATACACAAACATCCAGACTCGGGACAAACATCTGTGGGTCGCACAAAGTTTTGCCCCGTGCGGGAATCGAACCCGCAACCCTTAGCGCAGCAGTCCAATCACTTAGCCACTGCGCCAATCAGGTCGTCAAAAAATATCATAGTGTACAAGTGTGTGAATATAGCTGCATTCCCTTTCCCCTCTCTCTCATAGTCCTGGACGGGGAGACATGACCGGATAGATCAGCAGCAGGAATAATGATGAGAGGTTTGGATCAGTCAGTTTTCTCTGAATCCTACATTGACCTTACTGTCTTCTCTGTTTCCTACATTGACCTTACTGTCTTCTCTGTATCCTACATTAACTACCTTACTGTTTTCTCTGTATCCTACATTGAGTACCTTACTAACTTTATGTAATATATTTATAATGTTGTGGTGGCCTAGTGGTTAGCATACTAGATTTGTATGCACAAGGTTGCAGGTGCAAACCTGGGCAAGTATCAATGTGACATTTTCAATGTTGTAAATACCTTCTTAGTTATTCTAAGACACAACTGACTAACGGTGATGGAAAACATCGTGAGGAAACCTGGATTTAATTATCTGAAACCGCCCGCAGTGAGCTAGTGTGGTGATCAATGCTCAATCCTTCTCTATATGAGCCTAGAGGCCTTTGCAGCAGTGGGATAGTTATTAACTGTTATTATTTTATATTTGTATAGATACCTACAAAATGTAGAATAACTATAAATTAAAATTATTTGAAGTTTATTTCACCAACATAATATTGCTATGGCAAAAGGCAGTCAGTTATAAGTTATACAATGAGTGTAAGACATGCCTAATGTACTATACTTAGTAAACAATAAATACATGAATTTGTATTTACTGTTTTCCCTACCTACATTGTGCACCTAGGTGTAATCAAACATGTGCATGTATAGAATTTGGTTTATATATTATTATTATTTCAGCCATGATCGTCCCACTGCAGGTCAAAGGCCTCTTCTCGTATAGAGAAGGATTGAGCAATTATCACCACACTAGCTCACTGCGGGTTGGCGATTTCAGATAATTAAATCCAGGTTTCCTCACGATGTTTTCCGTCACCGTTAGTCAGTGGTGTCTTAGAATAACTAATAAAGTATTTATAACATTGAAAAAGTCACATTGATACTTGCCCGGGTTTGAACCTGCAACCTTGTGCATACAAATCCGGTATGTTTACCACTAGGCCACCACGACACATATATAACATAACAAAAATATATCAGATAGATACTGGAGACAAAAAAATATCCAAAATGGAGTTAAATAATGATTATATTGTATCTTAAGTTTGCGAAACAGTGTAAAACACTTCTGTGTACCCCAAAGAACTGTGATAAGATAGTATTAATATAATAAAAGTGTTATAACTAACATTATAGGTACAGAGAATACACTCCGCAGATAATATAAAAGGGAGGTCACAAACTCAATTTACTTTTGACCTGTGCTTGTGAAGCAATGTTTGATAAATGATAATATGCATAATAATTATTATTCTTGCTAATAGTTATTATCTAATTTAAATATCATTGAAGGTAATGAGGTAATGCAATAGATAAAGACCATAAAGTGTGAAACACACTTTTATAGATAGTATAAAATTAATTATCTATGATAATATTTTTTTTTATTACACTTACCAGCAAAGAAGAAGAAAAAGTGAGCCTTTATAGGCAAAAGCCCTTTGTCTATTTTGAATTTCATCTTTCCTTAAATATTTTATATACAACAAAAATCCACTTTCTTTTAGTTTAATAATAAGATTAACAAAGCAGAAATTATAACAGCATTATTACGGGTCATTGACCGCACAGCCTTTAAATTTTTAAATTCTACACAAGACTGGTTTGGGCACAAGTATTAACTTTCTCTAAGTTTACTAATTATGATTGAAATCTTAACACTGCGGTCGGTGTACACATAATGGATGACGCGACGAATAAAGAGAATAAGAACATGTTACTTGTTCTATGTTATCGCGCGAAGACGCGACGCAAACTAACAATATTTATGTCTGGCGTCTGACCAGATTAGTAGATAGCTCGATGTCATAATAAAACTGACGTATAATCGTTTACTATTTTTTTTTACCAGCTGACAAGTGTTGTCAGAGCACAGTTTTAAAACTCCGTTATTAAGAAAAATATAAAATAAACTTAAATATTCAGATAATATTTTAAGAACAATTTAATTAAATTCTAGATATTATAACGTCTTATAATCACTGCGATGTTATAAACACCATATACAAAACAGTGACGACCATTGTCTCATGAGAAAATGATATTTTTGGACTAGTTCCTTTTTATTTAATTTTCATGATGAGTTTGATATTATAATTATATACCTTAACTAAAATATTACGTATTTATACGACATGCTTATAAATAAATGTTTTGAAATTGTTCTATCTTTTTTATAAAAGTATAAATATTTACTAGATATTAAGGTAAGTAGTAAATGTTGGCAACAATTGCAAAATGTATTTTGTTACAAATACTATGATTTTACAAATGTGATAGTGCTTTCTCTTGTTATCACACCTGTTTTATAATTCCATCTCGTTCTAATGTTAAAGATGTATAATAAGTGCCTACACTAAACGCAGTATACCATAGTGATGACCAATTTTAGTATACAATCGAGAAAGAATACCTAATAATGACACCGATTTCGTGACATTAAATCAATAATAATATAGTACTTATGCGACTAATGATGGTTATTTTTAAAGTAAGATTATAAGGTTGGTAAATGTTTATTTTAGAACCCTAATTCCAATAATTTGAAATATAAATATTATAGTAATAATTTTTCCGTTCTTTACATATAAAATAGAATCGATCGATTATATAATTAGCCCAACACTAAAACGCGCGATTTTCAATTGTTTTTTTCAATGTTCATTTGTGTTCGAATTTGATAACATGGCCGGCCTCCTTAGTTTGTAAATAAATAAAAATATTCCTATTAAAATGGAGGACGAGGAGTTTGTAGGTTGCATCAGTTGCATGAACACCAACGATTTATGCGACCTATTTGCTTTGTACGCGGAAAACACGGAAACTTATGCGAAAATGTTTGAAACCTGTTTTGATTTAAAGGTTATAAATGCTTTTTTCTTACATATTCATTTAATTTGATTGAAAAAGTACAGCTTATTTCATTTTAACCTTTTTCCGGAATTGTTCATTATTATTATTGTGTATTATCATTCATTAATGAAGTTTGAGAATCATATATCTCATATTATATTTGCGTAGACACCGTTATTTTATATTTCTTGTTAGAAAATATTTTGCTTTCACGGTAAAACTTGTAAACCTATGCCTTTATGTAGCAGAATTAGTACAAAAATCTTTTGAATTGTTGACTGCTTTACTTACATTTTATTTAATTTAGCAATGATAATGGACTCATGGCTTTATATCAATAAAATTTTATTTCTAGGAGCATCGTTAGTTTGTTCGAACAATACTTTTGAAATAATAACACGATTTTTATTTCAAACTAGCTGCGCGCCGCGGTGTTACCCGCTACATTTTTTCGGGATAAAAGTAGCCTATATGTTAAAACAGGGTTTCAGCTACCTCCATATGAAATTTCATTCAGTCGTTTTTACGTAAAAGAGTAACAAACATCCATCCATACTCACAAACCTTCGTTTATAATATTAGTAGGGATTAAATACCAAATATGACTTAACTCTAACTTAACTTATTATATCCAGAGGAGTAGGCAGAGATGTATAGTACGTCAACATTTCGCTATTTATAATAATAATAATAATATAATAATAATAATATCCATTTATTTCAGGCATCAAAGGCCCATAACTATAAATACAATACTATATTAATATAACTTAAAAATACTATAAACACATACAATTATATAACTATACTACACACGAAGTGGCGGCGTCGTGTTTCGCTGACTGGTGTCATTTAGTCGGCCACGAAACCGGCGATAAACAACACCCTTCGGCCATAACTCTTCTTTGAGGAACTTTTCAAGATGTTGAGTCGGAACACGCACCACGAACGAATTGAAGTTAGTGTTGTGACGCGGCTCCAACTTCTCGACCCTCAAAATCGAGTTGGTCTTCACACGCAGGTACTCCACGACCTCTTCAACCTTCGTGGAGTGGTGTAGTCTGGACACGTACAGCTGCGTCGTAGGGATTGCTGGACGAAGCAGCATGTTGGGTCCTACCAGCGCGGTACCGCACTGGTTCCGACAAGGAGGCTTCTTCTTCTTCTTCTTCTCTACCTTTATGAAGCCATCCTTGTCGCACGTGTCCTTCTCTGGACCCCGCCTTTTCAAAACCTTGTTAGGTTTCGACCGGCTTTATGTAGATCTCAATGTAATATGAAGCGGGCTTAACATCAACCGGGCACAAATCCAGACTCCGTACTACTGAGAATTACCTAATGGAAAAACCCAGTAACACTTTCTGTCCCCTACATCTGACTAGATCGACGAAGGCGACGAGTTTTTGAAACTACATCAATAATTAAAACTATTAAAACATTATTATTGATATTATATATGTATATAAAATTTAGTATATTGGCTGCCTCGTTGGTCTAGTAGTTGCTAAGCGCGACTGCTGAGCACGAGGTCCCGGGTCGGGCAGTGTTACTGGGTTTTTCCATTAGGTAATTCTTAGTAGCAGCACGTAGTCTGGATTTGTGCCCGGTTGATGGCAATAGGCTCGCCCCTTATTACATTGGGACCTTAAAACATAACTGACGAAATGTGGGTGTACTGTATGTGCACCTCTGCCTACCCCTTCGGGGAATACAGGCGTGATGTTATGTTATGTTATTTAATTTACCATATTACCCATGCTCAGCTTGAAACCTAATTTGATTAAGGAAATTTGACACGAGCGGGACTTGTACCCGCGATCTTCGCCGTACCGTGGTTCCACCAACTGTGCCATCATGTCGCTGCTCGCACCTATCAAATCAGTCATATTTATTTCGCTTAAAACATGGGTATAGAGACCAAAGTCTTATCCTAGACATTTTGCCTAGTGCGGCCTGCGAAAATGACAGTGCATCGATATTCAAGTTCCCTTTTAGCGGTACTATTTATTCTTAACTTATATAAGTTAATATTAAAATATATCTTTAACACAAGCTTTTAAATCAAAAATACCATAATATTGTATTGTCACCAAACCTATTTAAGTATGTAAAATTTCATTTCAATCGGATGTCAGGAAGTGTTTCTAATTAAGATTGTACATAACATAACATCACGCCTGTATTCCCCGAAGGGGTAGGCAGAGGTGCACATATAGTACACCCACATTTCGCCAGTTATGTTTTTAGGTCCCAATGTAATAGGGGGCGAGCCTATTGCCATCAACCGGGCACAAATCCAGACTCCGTGCTGTCACTGAGATTTACCTAATGGAAAAACCCAGTAACACTTTGCCCGACCCGGGATTCTAACCCAGGACCTCGTGCTCAGCAGTCGCGCTTAGCGACCACTAGACCAACGAGGCAGTGTAAGATTTCATCTAAACAAACTCACCTTCATACAAACATTGCAAGTTAAATAAAAGCTTGTAAAACCCAGTGTCTTCTTTCTCTCTCCTTCTTGATCTATGCTATCCGACAAGGTCCATAATCTGTGACTTGTTTTTAATTTCCCTACCAACTACGCAAACATGGCGTCGCATTATAAAATTGTAAAATTACTGTTTCATAGGTTCCGAATCACTTGAAGTATATATGTTCGGACTGTGTCGAGAACTTGGAGAAGGCGCTCGCGTTTAAAGGCCAGACAACTAAAAGCATGTCCATGTTGCAGCATGTTAAAGGTACCCAAAAAAAAAACTTAGAAGTTAGGTTATGGTCTTTGATCATCATCATCAGCCGGAAGACGTCCACTGTTGAACAAAGGCCTCCCCTTGCTCCTCCAGTTGCCATAATCCCCACGCTTGGCAAGCGGCTTGGGGATCGCAGTATTGGTGGTGAAGTTACAGAAGACGCTGCCGCCCGTCTTCTGGATTTTCCCTTAGTCGCCTCTTACGACACCCACGAGAGGAAAGGGGTCAATTGGAGGAATGGTCAATCCTAGGCAGGACACCACTCTGCTCGGTTTGATGGTGAATTCATTTAATTGCTATTGCCATCAACCGGACACAAATCCAGGCTCCGTACTGTTACTGAGAAATACCAGTGACAAACGTACAAGCCCAGTAGCGCTTTGAACAACCTGGGTTTCAAATCCAGGACTCCATATTCAGCAGTCGCACTAGATCCAAAAAACAGTCTTCACACATCCATAAAGTCAAACTTATTTCCCAGAGGGGTAGGCAGAGACCACGGATTTTCGTTTACTACGATCCTGGCATACTTCTATATAATATATTTTTAGATGAAGAATATTTGGACGAGTCTATCTTGGAAGAAGCGGAAAGCATTCCAGATGAGAACAAGAAGATGGTGGTCCTGAAAAATGTGGGGTCTGATGGAGAAGATGATGATCTAGACGGTGAGTAAGAATTGAGAAATTCAGTTTATATTACACGAGGTGTGCCCCGCGGTTCTACCCGCGACAAATTTTGTATTAATGCAAGTAAAATCATAGCTAGTATCGTCATAATTTATAGCCTATTTATTATTCTGATGTGGAAGCTATATAATTGAAAAGTTTGATCAAAATTCGTCGAGCAGTCTTTGCGTGAAGGAGTAACAAACATACAAACCAGCTCATAGACTTTCACCTTTATAATATTAGTGACAAATCTGCAGTGAGCTAGTCAAGGTATTTAATATTGTGATTTTTGGCTAGCGTGGTTATCAATGTTTCTCTTTGAGAAGCCTTTATCCCGCAGTGGGACTGTTATCATTATTATTTATATATACACATATATATATATACATAAGGTGATTAGTGATGAGATTAAGTGGTAGATGTCTAAGTGGCCTAGTGGTTAACATACCGGATTTGTATGCACAAGAATGCAGGTTCAAACCCGGGCAAGTATCAATGTGACTTTTTCAATGTGATAAATACTTTCTTAGTTATTATAAGACACTAGACTAACGGTGACGGAAAATATCGTGAGGAAACCTGGATTTGATTATCTGATATCGCCCGCAGTGAGCTAGCGTGGTGATCAATGCTCAATCCTTCTCTATACGAGAAGAGGCCTTTGTAGCAGTGGGACAGTTATAGGCTGTTATTATTATTATAGATAAGGTAACTTAGCCAAATCCGTCCAGCCGTTTTCAACTCATGGCGTGACCAAGGGAAACAGGGACTCATTTTTATTAAATAAGTTAATATAGATAGTAAAAATAATAGGATAACAAGGTACTTCCTTGCACAGAGGACTTGGACGACGAGCACGCGATCCAAGCTCTAGATGAGACTACGTGCATCTACTGCGACCTCCAGCTGCCGACCGTGGAAGACGTACACGACCACATCCGGACGGTCCACGAGCTGGAGCCGAGGACTGGCCTGCCTCTGAGAGAGTGCTCGCTCTGTGGCGTCGCCCTGAGGGATCCAGCTGACCATCATAACAGGTAGAACAATTTACTAGGTCATCATCATCAGCCGGAAGACGTCCACTGTTGAACAAAGACCGCCCCCTAAAGGCGGTTTGCCATAATCCTCATTCTTGGCAGGCGGCTTGGGTTATCGCAGTAGTGGTAAAGTTACAGAAGACGCTGCTGCCAATCTTCTGGATTTTCCCTTAGTCGCCTCACGACACCCACGGGAGGAAAGGGGGTGGTCAATTCTAGGCCGGATACCACTCGGCAAAACCATAACTGCAACATTACTAATTTATAATTTTACTAGCTGCGCCCCACGGTGTTACCCGCTAAAATTTTTCGGGATAAAAGTAGCCTATGTGTTAGTCCAGGGTGTCAACCACCTCCATATGAAATTTCATTAAAATCCATTCAGCAGTTTTTACGTGAAACAGTTACAAACATCCATCCATACATACAAACTTTCGCGTTTATAATATTAGTAGGGATGAACCTTTTTTGTATTATATAGGGATATATGTTGCAGTTGTATATTATCCCTTAATACATACATACATAAAGTCACGCCTGTTTCCCTGAGGGGTAGGCAGAGACCACGGATTTCCATCCCTTAATAATAAAAATAAAAGCAAAACATGTATCGTTATTGAAATAATAGGTAAATAAAATAAAAATAATGTAGGTACTTAGCTTTCTTCTATTAAATACTAGCTTTTGCCGGTGACTTCGCCCGCGTTAAGTTATCTATATTAAGTTAGCTATACTTTCTACATGCCAAATTTCATTAAAATCCGTCCAGCGGTTTAGTCGTGAAGGCGTAACAGACAGACAGAGTTACTTTCACATTTATAATATTTATTATTAGTTTATGCGGCAAAAACGTGGCCTGCGATGGCATTGGACAGGGTTTTATGGTGGAATAATGGGGAGGCCTTTGCCCAGCTGTGGGACACCGGGCAGGCCACATAAAAAAAATAGTTAAAATAATAATAATAGTTTATTTTCTCACCACAATACACATTAAATTACATTAAAGCATCACATTAAAAGATACAGTAAGTATATTGTGGGAGACTGGTGCCTAAGCTAGGCTTTAGGGGCCTGTATTTCAGGTCACCAGGTCTCCATCCTTTAGCCTTTACTTTTATAAAAGGATTATTGCAATAGGTGTCATGGCGTAAAGTCGGACTCAGACGGTCGCAAGTACCCGTGTCACTTCTGTGATAACATCTACGTCAGTAAGAAGGCCTGCTTCACACATTTGCGCATGAAACATGGATGTGAGTATAATTTGTGCATTGCACAGGTACCTGTGTATTGCACAGGTTTCTGTGCAAACGTTTTTTCTTTCATCCTTTCATCATTGCATCAATCACTCTTGTGCAACCAAATCTGGATTTCTATAAGGAGTGACTGCCTATCTGGGTTGCTTAACATAGTTACTGGGCTTACCCCGGCGATACTCTAAGGGTATATTTAAATATTTAATTAATTAATATAAATAAGAAAGTCGTGGTGGCCTAGTGGTTTTACCGGATTTGTATGCACAAGGTTGCAGGTTCAAACCCGGGCAAGTATCAATGTGACTTTTTCAATGTTATAAATACTTTCTTAGTTATTCTAAGACACGATGTCTAACGGTGACGGAAAACATCGTGAGGAAACCTGGATTTAATTATCTGAAATCGCCCGCAGTGAGCTAGCGTAGTGATCAAATGCTCAATCCTTCTCCATACGAGAAGAGGCCTTTGCCCTGCAGTGGGACAGTTATAGGCTGTTATTATTATATTACTTAAATATTCCCGATCGTACTAAGGTAAGATTGATTAAGACCTAAAACATAACTGGCGAAATGTGGGTGTACTATATGTGCACCTCTGCCCACCCCTTCGGGGAATACAGGCGTGAAGTTATGTTTTTTTATGATTGGGAATGTTTTGGCTTCTGGCTGCTAACGACTGTTGAAAGATCTATGAGTGTTGCGTTCAATGGTTTGCATCATGCATATTTGCATGTCATTTAATAATGATAAAATATGTGAAACTATCTGTAACTCCCTTGAACACTATTGTACACCATATTTTTTTAATTTGAATATACTGTTGGAAGCTCTCCTGAGCTTGATTGCTGTAATTAATGGTTCAGACACGCTGCCCTTTCATTAACATTATTTTTATGGGCGATGGAAAAGCATGGGAAAAGAATTCTATTACTATCACTTAAATTTAGCACATACCTACTGCATTTGATATTCATAAGTGTGTCAGTCGTTAAACATATACACCCATATTTCGCTAGTTATGTTTTAGGTCTCAATGTAATAGGGGGCGAGCCTATTGCCATCAACCGGGGACAAATCCAGACTCCGTGCTGCTACTGAGAATTACCTAATGGAAAAACCCAGTAACACTTTGCCCGACCCGGGATCGAACACAGGACCTCGTGCTCAGCAGTCGCGCTTAGCAACCACTAGACCAACGAGGCAGTCTATGTTTACTTTTTCATATTTATCTTAAGCGTTTCACAGATTAGTAAAAATAATATCCTCCTGACCGAATTTATATAGCGGCTGAATTGTACCGCGTATGAGGTACATACTTTAAGTTTGTTTATACTATACTTTATTTTTAATGTCTTGTTTAAGTAAAACTGTGCAACGAACAAACTCCGAAATACGTGCCCAGAGAGAGGAAGAAATGTCACATGTGCAACAGGGATTTCAGTCAAAAGCAAATACTGAACAAGCATTTGTGGAAGGCGCACGGATTTGAGGTAAATACCAATTATAAATACATACACACACACACACATAACATCACGCCTGTATTCCCCGAAGGGGAAGGCAGAGGTGCACACACAGTACTCCCACATTTCGCCAGTTATGTTTCTTTATGTCCCAATGTAATAGGGGGCGAGCCTATTGCCATCAACCGGGCACAAATCCAGACTCCGTGCTGCTACTAAGAATTACCTAATGGAAAAACCCAGTAACACTTTGCCCGACCTGGGATTCGAACCCAGGACCTCGTGTTCAGCAGTCGCGCTTAGCAACCACTAGACCAACGAGGCAGTCATATAAATACATACACAAAGTTATGCGTTTTCCAGAGAGGTAGACAGAGACTAGGATTTCCATTTGCTACCCTAGTGATATCCAGCCTATAATAGACCACCTCTTCTCCTCGCGTGGGTGTCGTAAGAGGCTATTGCCATCAACCGTGTTACTGGGTTTTTCCATCAGGTAATTTTCAGTAGCAGCACGGAGTCTGGATTTGTGCCCGGTTGGCGTTCTAAGGGGGAGGCCTTTGTCCAGCAGTGGACGTCTTCCGGCTGATGATGATGATGATGGAAATAGGCTCGCCCCCTATTACACTGGGACCTAAAACATAACTGGCGAAATGTGGGTGGACTATATGTGCACCTCTGCCTACCCCTTCGGGGAATACAGGCGTCATGTTATGTTTATGTTTTATGTCTTTCCAAGGTGGAGAAGCGTAAAGCATTCATTTGCCCGCTGTGTGACGAGCGAGTGAGCTATGGGTCTAACTTCAGTGCTCATTTGTTGCACGCCCATAGAGTTCACGAGCAGGTAGAACAATTGGAATTCCACAACATGGATGGTGAGTACTTTGAACTTTTTAATTTTTTTTCAAACCAAGGTATTTGAGACCATCAATCAATTGACATACTTTTTATGGGCTGTTGAAAGTGTTATTGCTTTAGAGATTTTGTGTGGTTGTAAATTGTGATGTCACTGTTATGTCAACTTAATTCGCTTACTATTTATAAATATCAAATCATTATAATATCATACTATTTATAAATAAAAAATCAAAGCAAAATTGATAAAGGGAAACTTGAAAAATAGACACGAGCGGGACTCGGACCCGCGACTTTCGCTGAACCGTGGCGCTGCTCTGCCAATTAAGCCACCGTGTCCCAGCTCGCATGTATAGCTTTTTAATTGCAGCTTAAAATTTCCCTTAAAACAGTCTGATTTTTAGTTTTATGAAATTTTACTTTTTCATTTCTCATTCCTTCATAATATTTTCTTGTAGATTTCATGTTATTCAAAAGCGCTATACAAGAGAAAACTAAGTATCGTTTTCGTAAAACCACTGCGAGCAAGCAAACGATTGAAGGCGTTAGGTCTCACTACATGTGCAGCCAATCAGGCGTGTACGTGTACCAGGTATGGCTCTACCATTTCCCATGATATTTAGACGACTTTATAGATGATGATGATGTCTAAGTACGTCCGTCGCACCCTGGACGGTCAACCTCGCTACCATTCTTGTTGACTGACCAATCTCTACGTGTTTCCATGGGATAATTGGCTCATACCGATGCGAGAATAGGGGAGGAGGCCTTTGTTCAACAGTGGACGTCTTCCGGCTGATGATGATGATGATTAGCGTAGTGGCTAAGCGATTGGGCTGCTGCGCTAGAGGTTACAGGTTCATTTCCCGCACTGGATTGAAATTTGCGCGATGCACAGAGTATTGTCCCGAGTTTCCCGAGTCCGGTTGTTCGTCTAGGAGAAATTCCTAGAGTGGGGCGAGGTTTTAAAAACAAAAAAAACTTTTGGCGTTCTAAGGGGGAGGCCTTTGTTCAACAGTGGAAATCTTCCGGCTGATGATGATGAATGCTTATTTATTGATTTAGTTAGACTGCCTTGTTGGTCTAGTGGTTGCTAAGGGCGACTGCGAAATGTGGGTGTACTGTATGTGCACCTCTGCCTACCCCTTCGGCGAATACAGGCGTGATGTTATGCTTGTAGTAATTACACTGTTGTATTAGGTTATATTACGTATAATGATAGATATAAGTGGTTAATAAATAAATATTAGGGTAAAGGCAAGCGGCCGGCGCCTGAGCGACAGATATACAAGACTGGGAAGGCTTGCCCAGCGCACATGATCGTCACGGAGACCATGGACAGAGTCCTGGTAACCTTCTACAAAACCCACGTCGGACACGGTCGTGAGTATACCTCTAACTACCGTTTACCCGCGGCTTCGTCCGCGTTTAGTAGCCTATGTCCTTTCTCGGTACTTAAACTTTCTACATGCCAAAGTTTATCGGAATCCTTCCAGCGGTTTAGTCGTGAAGGCGTAAGATAGAGTTACTTTCACATTTATAATATTAGTGTGGGTGTAGTAATAATAATAATGTTCTCCTGACCGAGTTTCGGTCACGGCGGCATATCTCAGCTGAGACTAGTTCGCAAGAGATATTATAGAGCACAAGTATGCGAACACAGGTGCACTCCCTATTCCCTCACTCTCATAGTCTGATGGGACGTTTTCCTGCCAGCCTGTCCGTAATTCTAGCCTATTTTTAATTTTAGCCTACCATCAATTTTAGTTTACCATCATTTTTAGCCTACCATCAATTTTAGCCTATCCTTAATTTTAGCTTACCATCAATTTTAGCCTACCAACAATTTTACCACATCGTCAATTTAATTCTGTCTTTAGTTTAAGCATATCATTCATTATAGCCTTTTCTCAATTTTAGCCTATCCTTAAGTTTAGCCTATTCTCAATTTCAACACACCCTCAATTTCAGTCTATCCTGAATTAAATCCTATCCTCAATTTTAGCCTGTCTTTACTTTAGCCTATCCCAATTTCTAGCCTGTCCTTATTTCGAGCCGCGGGAACCCAAAAAGATGAAGACAGAATCTCAAGCAACTACATCAATAGTAATCCATGAAGGACTCAAGTCTGAGATTGAGCCGAAAGATGAAAGTAAGTGTTCTTCTTATCGTATGGTTGATGAACAACCTGGTGTCAGAGTGTAAACCGCCTGTAGGCCTCTGACAGCGACACACACCGTTGAACAATCTCTCAGGTGTGTATTTCCTCACGACGAGGCAGCTATGATCCCAAACTAGGCAGAGCCTTTTGGCAACCAGACAACTGATAAACATACTTATATATTCCTAAATACATACCTATTATAGACTTGTTTTTTCCCGCAGTTTCGCCCGCATTAAGTAGCCTATGTCCTTTCTTGGGTCTTAAATTTTCTATATACCAAATTTCATCAAAATCCGTCCAGCGGTTTAGTCGTGAAGGCGTAACAGACAGACAGAGTTACTTTCACATCACACTTATCTCACACTCATATTTATAAAGGCAAAAGTTTGTGATTGTGTTTGTATGTTTGTTACCTCTTCATGCTCAAACGGCTAGACCGATTTTGATGAAATTTCATATGGAGGTAGCTGACACCCTGTATTAGCACAGAGGCGTACTTTCTATCCCGTTATACCGCGGGGCGCAGTATAATATTAGTATAGATAAATTGACTCAGACACAGAACAATGTTCTTCATCCCTACTTAACGTAGGTGATGCGGTAGAGGAGTCGGCGTGGATGTGCGATGCTTGCGGCATGTCGTTCGGGGATGCTGATAAGTTCAGGGACCATGTAGCGACGCATGGCCTGGAGCTGTTCCCCTGCCAATATTGTGACGATGTAAGTGTTATAATACTTTGACGACCTGATTGGCGCAGTGGCTTAGCTATTGGACTGCTGCGCAAAGGGTTGCGGGTCCGATTCCCGCACGGGGCAAAACTTTGTGCGAACCATAGATGTTTGTCCCGGGTCTAGGTGTTTGTGTATGTGATATTTCATGTTTGTGAAACGCACCCACGATACAGGAGAAATTACTAGTGTGGGACGACGTTTTTTTTAAAAAAAAAAATAGAGCCTACCGCCTACCTCTGTAGAAATAGTTTACTCGTGTTAAGAAACCCCTGTCCGATCTAACAGAGGGGGGGGGGGGGGACAGCTGTTCCATACATTGTGGAGTTAAGTGTGCTTCATCATCAGCCGGAAGACGTCTACTGTTGAACAAAGGCCTCCCCCTTACGTAAGGGGGACTACCTGACGTCACCCTTAAGACGTAAATACTAAAACGGAACTTGAAATTTGATGGATGCGAGCGACACGGTGGCTCAGTTGGCAGAGCGGCGCCACGGTACGGCGACTGTCGCGGGTTCGAGTCCCGCTCATCATTTTTCAAGTTTCCCTTAATCAATTTAAAATCTATAATGTTAATATATAGGTAATTGTATTTCTAGGATTTCCAGAATTTAGATGCATGGACGCGACACGTGCGATTGGAGCATAACATGGGGAGTCTGTTTTAAATGAAAAACTACTCCCATTCTATTGAAACATACAATTTTAATACTCAATTAAGTAAAAGAGATACAGACGCGTAAATGTTAAAAATGCCGATACCAATTTTGTTTTCTTTTAACAGGTTTATAATATTAGTAGGGATATCAATTATTTTATATTTAACACTGACTTTAATCGCGATCGGAAAAAATCCTATTTTGTTATCATCATCAGCTGTAAGACGTCCCCCCCTTAGGTAGAGGGAGGGTGTTGCCAAAATCCCCACGTTTGGCAAGCGGCTTGGGGATCGCAGTATTGGTGGTGAAGTTACAGAAGACGCTGCTGCCCATCTTCTGTTCCCTTAGTCGTCTTACGACACCCGCGGGAGGAAAGGGGGTGGTCAGTTCTAGGCAAACATTTTGTAAGCCTATAACAAAATAGGATTTCTTCCGGTAGCGGTTGCTAGAATATTAAAATTACTAAATAGAATTTAAAAAGACTCATGTAAGAAAACAAAGGGATTTTAGTTTGTTTTATAGAAGACGAATTTATTTTAAAAATGCTAATGATGTGTTTAATTGTTTACTATCAATAAATAAATATATGTACTTTGATATAATTTTGTCTTTTACTTTATATTTTTCATACAATGACTTACGGTGGTGAGACATAGACGCTCACAAAGGAGGCAGTCCATCGAGTGAGGGTATCACAACGGGTCCTGGAGCGAGCCATACTCATATATGAACACTAGCTGCGCCCCGCGGTGTTACTCGCTACATTTTCTCGGGATAAAAAGCCTATGTATTAATCCGAGTATCAGCTACCTCCATACCAAATTTTATCGTAATCAGTCCAGCCGTTTGAGTGTGAAGAGGTAACTAACATACAAACACTCAACTTTATCCTTTATAATATTAGTGTGACGACAAATTCCAAGGTTCGTCCCACAAAATTACCTAAGTCAAGCGCGATTTTTTTTATTTAAAGATCTGATAGCTCCTCAATCCACAAGGATGTAAGAAGAAAAGAAGATAAATTTCCATCGCAGTCGGGTACCTCTTAAATATATTAATTAAGTAGTAGATTTTGAAATAATTAGTAGATTCATAATAATAAGGTATAATTTTAAAATTAGATCGAAAGTTTAAGGTACTGTTTTCTTGACTTTTGAAAATATTACCCTGTTGAACGCCAGAGCGTAAACGCATCGGCGCCACATCTACGCTGAGACGCTAGAAATTGGTAGACTTTTGACGGCATTAGCCGACGGTGGCGCGTTGGGCACGTTTTCATTTGTCGGCTATATCCGACATAAAAGGCACCCAGAAGGAGATGCCGGGACGAGCTCGACTCCTTTAACCCTTTAACCGCTTGGCTAAATATCAATTGTCGTGCCCCTAGCGCGAGGCTACAAATCGACAAAATAATACCTACAATAAATAAGGAGGGGCAATCGTTGTATCGATAAAAATCGCGACTCGTATTCTACAGTGTAACTGTGCGGCGGGCGTCGGCGCGGCGACGGCGCGGTGACGGCATCGTGTGCAGAACGCTTATTAAAGTTATCTTTTTTTTAAAGATAACTCATGCACTAGGAATAATTCCTGTGTAGCTTGGGACTTCACAAACACACAAGTCACGGACACAAAACAGCTACACCCAAACTCGAATAATGATTTATGAAAGAGAGAGAGAGAGAGAGAAAAAGAGACAAACGCGAGTGCGAGTGCCTGTCCGGCTTGGTAGGTACTGTCACAGTACCTTAATAATGGTAAGGACAACATACAACACGGTTCCAAATTTGAACAATCAATAGGATATGTAGGTAGTTAAGTAGGTAATAACAGAATTACATCACAATATTTAAAATACTATTTCGATTCATCAAGGAGTTACCTAAACCCAACGAAAGTCTTATTTATACCTATACCTACTGAATAATGTGCAAATAACCTAAGAAGAAATTGAAATAGGTACTTACCTCTCCATCACTTCTAAATTCTATCGAATCGGATAATTCCAATTCGTCGTTACACTCGTCGTCGTCACCTTCTAATATTCTTAATAATTCCTCAGTAGTCGTCATTGTTGAAAATTGAAATGTGACTATTTTATCGACAATGCACAAATACCAACGAACAACATTAATGGAACTTTCCATTCGTTTGATCCGCTTGTGACGTAGGCAGTGGTCGTATTAATGTGACAGCCGCGCTAGACTAACTAGAGAAATATGTTGCAAGCATAGGAGTCAAGGGATGGGAACTAACGTCAAATGTTGGCATTATACAAAGATCGTGAGGGATATTTTTCTTATGAATAATAAGGAAAAGAATTAATAACACAAGGCAATATGTTAAATTTAACTTTATTTGGTATGACACCGTTTATTTTATGCTGAATGATGCATTATACCTGATTATTTAACTGTTTGTTATTTCGTTTTTAAAATGCGCATTGCATTGTATCCCATCCCTATGGTCATATTTATGCGACGCGCGCGATAGACGCCGAAGAAAATTTCAAGCTGCCAATTACTTATTTTTGTTTAAGTTTTTTGAATGCTTAGAGTTATGACACATAATTTTAAGTAATTGTTGTAAATAATAGCTCTATTTAATAATAGTTTTAGTTGTACCACGCAATTAATAGGACGAAAATAGAACGAAAAAATCATGCATGTTCTCTGTCGCAGAAATACGACACGCGCGGTAGGGACACGGAAATATTTGTCGCATATATGCGACACGCGCGGTTAAAGGGTTAAAGAAAATTGGTCTATTGCAGCTCCCAACCGAGAGGAATGAAGGAAGGAAAGGGAGGCCTTTGCCCTGCAGTGGGACGATCATGGCTGAAATAAATAATAATCCGACAGTGGCGTTCAAAAGGTTAAACTCTTTCTTCAGACAGTAAAGTAAAAAACGGGTAAATAAAAAAAAACAAATGAATTGTTCATACCTTTATTAAGAAAAGTCTAAAATGTCTACATACCTATAAACAATTTTATAACTAACACATATTAATATCACTTTTTTAATTTGCTCTAGCAACACAGATTAAAATATGCTTCTTATATCCATTAATTGTTAACTGCAATTGGCAAGTTGTCGTTCATTGTGGCGTTCTAAGGGGGAGGCCTTTGTTCAACAGTGGACGTCTTCCGGCTGATGATGAATTGTAAACGCAATACTGACTTTCAAATAAAAAAATAACATCACATATGTGTTCCCTGAAGGGTAGGCAGAGGTGCACTTATAGTACACCCACATTTCGCCAGTTATAAGTCCCAATGTAACAGGGGGCGAGTTGGCCATCAACCGGGCACAAATCTACACAGCGTGCTGACTGAGAATTACCTACTGGAAAAACCCAGTAACACTTCCCGACCCGGGATTCGAACTAAAGACCTCATTCTCACCAGTGCATAGCGACCACTAGACCAACGAGGCAGACATTCTATTTACAAGCAATATTTTGACATAATTACTAAGAAACATTTATAATTCTCTAACTCGATAAAAAATCAGTTTCTTATCGATTAACCAAAATTTAATCGATTAAACTAGATAGTGTTGCTATCTTTTAAACTGTGTTGCCAGATATAACGTCAACGCGGCTCAGCCACTTATTGCTTTCAATTTCATACTGAATTAATCCTATAAGTAAGTGCTATACGACAAAATTTAATATATCATCTATAATTTGGTAGTAATTGAGTATTTGACACCATCAATCAATTGACATACTTTTTATGAGCTGTCAAAACTATTCCTCCATAGATTTTGTATGGCGATAGGAACCTGTGACGTTACTAGTTCGCAAACTCAATTGACTTGTTTTTTATCGCCAACCCGCAGTGAGCTAGCGTGGTGATCAATGCTCAATCCTTCTCTATACGAGAAGAGGTATTTGCTGCAGTGGGACAGTTATAGGCTGTTGTTATTATTTATAGATTTCAAAGCAAATAAAAATGTAAAGGGTTTTTAGAGAAGAAAGTGTATTGGAATCATTGATTCATGGTGTCAATTACCCAATTATTCAAATTTAAAATACAGGCGTGAGAATAAAAAAAAGTTGCAATAGTTCATCAAAATATACATGAAACTTCCAAATTGATAACTAAACAGCATGGATGAACAAAGAACTGTATACCTACCACAAACGTAAATAACGAGAAGTTTTTTACGAAATCAACATTTAAAAGGGGGAGGGGGGGACTATTCTTATGTAGGTGGGGGGGGGGCTCAAAAACTAAGAACCATAGTCTTATATTGTTATTATTGAATAAGCTGGATTTAATCATCTGAAATCGCCCGCAGTGAGCTAGCGTGGTGATCAATGCTCAATCCTTCTCTACACGAGAAGAGGCCTTTGTAGCAGTGGGACAGTTATAGGCTGTTATTATTTATAATTAATGAATAGCCAGACAGATTTTTTTTATATTCTTTCTTCATCCATGAATTAGTTGAATAGTATTAATTACTCGAGTCATTATAATGTTAATTGATGTAGCTTAATATGGGAACAGACTGGCGAAGACTTGAAGACGAAACTTTGACTAGAAGGGAGAAGTCGCCTTTAGAATAATTATTTAAGACAGGCACAAAGGTAATAAGGATGATGACTATAAAATTTACATAAAACATAACATCACGCCTCTATTCCCCAAAGGGGTAGGCAGAGGTGCACATATAGTACACCCACATTTCGCCAGTTATGTTTTAAGGTCCCTATGTAATAGGGGGCGAGCTGGCCATCAACCGGGCACATATCCAGACTCCGTGCTGCCACTGAGAATTACCTAATGGAAAAACCCAGTAACATTTTGCCCGACCCGGGATTCGGACCCAGCACCTCGTGCTCAGCAATCGCTTAGCGACCACTAGACCAACGAGGCAGTGACTACATTTTTTTCAATATATCCTGAAATATGGTATAGATATTATATTTAAAACGTCGCCCCACCCGGAATTCCTCCTGTATCGTAGGTGCGTTTCATAAACGTCTCGTCGAAGGGACGGTACAGAGAAGAGTCTCCAAGACATCATAACACTGATGAAGGAGACCGACCCTGACGATGTGCCTGAATTCGTGGCGAAGGACCTGCATAAGCTGCCTCCCGTCACTTTCGATCACGTCGACGTCACTAGGCTGCTGAAGGACATTACATTCCTGAAGCAAAGCCAGGCCGAGATGCAGCTAAAGTTGGAGGTGTCGAATAACACCATAAGTGATCTGCGCGCTGAAGTAGTGTTGTTGCGCAATGCAATTTCTGCAAGTAGGTCACCGACCGGCGCCGCTAACGTGAACACGCGTCGCGGCGCACAAAACGCCTCCATATGCAGTTTTGAGTCAGCGAGCTCAACTGCGTCACCGACTGCCGAAAATGCAAGCGTTGCACTTGCAACGCATGCCGCCGCCGTCCCTGCCTCGACAGCGGTAGAGACAACGCCGTGTGTAGGTGCATCGACCCCCAAGCGAGCCTACGCAGCGATATTAGCCGCTAACAAGCCTGCTGAGTTACAATACTCGCAGGCAAAGCAAGCGCTGACTACAAAAGGGGGTCAACAGAGCCGGTCGAAACCTAACAAGGTTTTGAAAAGGCGGGGTCCAGAGAAGGACACGTGCGACAAGGATGGCTTCATAAAGGTAGAGAAGAAGAAGAAGAAGAAGCCTCCTTGTCGGAACCAGTGCGGTACCGCGCTGGTAGGACCCAACATGCTGCTTCGTCTAGCAATCCCTACGACGCAGCTGTACGTGTCCAGACTACACCACTCCACGAAGGTTGAAGAGGTCGTGGAGTACCTGCGTGTGAAGACCAACTCGATTTTGAGGGTCGAGAAGTTGGAGCCGCGTCACAACACTAACTTCAATTCGTTCGTGGTGCGTGTTCCGACTCAACATCTTGAAAAGTTCCTCAAAGAAGAGTTATGGCCGAAGGGTGTTGTTTATCGCCGGTTTCGTGGCCGACTAAATGACACCAGTCAGCGAAACACGACGCCGCCACTTCGTGTGTAGTATAGTTATATAATTGTATGTGTTTATAGTATTTTTAAGTTATATTAATATAGTATTGTATTTATAGTTATGGGCCTTTGATGCCTGAAATAAATGGATATTATTATTATTATTATTATTATAAACATGAAATATCACATACACAAACACCCAGACTCGGGACAAACATCTGTGGTTCGCACAAAGTCTTGCCCCTTGCGGGAACCGAACCCGCAACCCTTAGCGCAGCAGTCCAATCGCTTAGCCACTGCGCTAATCAGGACGTCATAAACTTTGAAACGCGTATGTAGATTTCAGTTACTAGTCATTGTAATATAGCCATCATCCCTACTACGTGATGGAAGAGAAAATATTTTTTTATAGAACTAAAAATAACTTTCAAATCACCAGTTAATCTATATTCAAGAAAAAGTAAATATAGCAGCCAAATAACAGTCTACGAATAACTAGTTATACATCTAAATTCTAAACTAAAGTCTATCACAATCAATGTTAAGAATAGGTACTAACTATTTTTTTATTGAAAACTGTCAAAAAATTTCTTGGTCAAGTCTAGCGTGGTGATCAATGCTCGTTCCTTCAGTGGGTCATTCACTTAGGCAGTTCTAGTGCAATAGCGATGTGCTTTCGATTTTCTTATCGTATGGTTGATGACCAACCTGGTGTCAGAGTGTAAACCACCTGTAGGCCTCTGACATGTCGACACACACCGTTGAACAATCTCTCAGGTGTGTATTTCCTCACGATGTTTTCCTTCACCGTTTTTAGCGACTGATAACTAATTTATAGTACGCACATGAATTCGAAAAGACATGGGTACATGCTTATTTTAACAACACTGATAACCGAGTGGTGTAAACGTTGAACTGCCAAGTCAAACATCGCAAAGTTCAAACCTCAGCTCGCACCAATGTCTTTTCGAATTCATGTGCGTACTATAAATTAGTTATCAGTCGCTAAAAACGGTGAAGGAAAACATCGTGATGAAATACACACCTGAGAGATTGTCCAACGGTGTGTGTCGACATGTCAGAGGCCTACAGGCGGGTTACACTCTGACACCAGGTTGGTCATCAACCATACGATAAGAAGCTTATGTCAAAGAAAGAGCAATCAGATCCTTAGGTCAGTAAATATCTATAGATTTTATACGAATAAAAAATATGAATTACCGTTTAGAAACTGCATGAATAGCTTGAGTTTAAATATGTGGATACATTGTTAAGATTTCTATAACAAAATATAATCTAAATCCAGGTGTTGTCGACAAAATTATTAACAATATTTCATGCAATTTGTTTATATAATAACTTTGAATGTTATCCATATTATTTACTGAATATTCCGGTTATACTCACGGGTGTATTCGGTAGTTCGGCTCGCGACTCTGCCGCGTAACCAGCTCATGAATAAGGGCTCCGTTCAAGTTCGAAACTAGTCGAGCATTCCCGAATACACCCGTGAGTATAACCGAAATATACAGTAAATAATTTGTTTATATAAGTCTTTGTCGCGTCTTAAACTAGTTTCAAGCATCTAAAAAGCGTTTTAAAGCTAAGAAAATAATATTTTTTAGAAATTTGAACGTCATATTAATAATTGTCAAAGGATAACGCCCAAATCTGGACCTAGCGTTACCAATTTATTTTTAAACATCGCCCCACACTAGGAATGTCTCCTGTATCGTGGGTGCGTTCCACAAACATGAAATATCACATACACAACCCAGACTCGGGACAAACATCTGCGAATCATACAAGCTTTTGTCCCGCGGGAATCGAACACTTGACGCAGCAGTCCAATCGCTTAGCCACTGGTCCGGTGCGAGGCTAGGCGATTACGTTACGATTCCGATTAGTGTGCTGCAGAGAGTTTCATACAAATACTGCACGGCTCGAGTTGATACGGTGACGATCCCTTTTCGGGTTCATAAAGTGTTTACCTATAAGCTGATATTATGATCTAACAACATAACATCACACCTGTATTCCCCGAAGGGTTAGGCAGATGTGCACATATAGTACACCCACATTTCGCCAGTTATGTTTTTAGGTCCCAATGTAATAGGGGGCGAGCTTATTGCCATCAACCGAACACAATCCAGACTCCGTGCTGCTACTGAGAATTACCTAATGGAAAAACTCAATAACACTTTGCCCGACCCGGAATTCGAACCCAGGACCTCGTGCTCAGCAGTCGCGCTTAGCGACCACTAGACCAACGAGGCAGTCTAACAGATTACCCTAATTTGAAACTTTGAATGTTCTGGTCCCACGATGTATTTAAAATGGGCGATGTCCTTTGACAACTATAAACAATTGATACAAGACTTATAATTTAGTTTTAAACTCCCAAATTACCTCTAATATTTTATAAAATCATTGAATTACCAAATCCATGGCAAAATTACTAATAAATATAATGAAAACTTTAAAATAAATAAATTAACAATCAATTCTGAGATATTCGGAACACGTAAAAACAAGTCATCAAAATAATTATATCAATAAGTTGGGCCCAATGTTGGACAAGCTAGTTGGCTCTGTTGGGACACCAGCCAATTTCGAGCATTTGTTCTGAAAAGAAAAAAAAAACTACAAATATTATTTAGCACCAAGAAGCAACACCCGGGATTCGAACCCAGGACCTCGTGCTCAGCTGTCGCGCTTAGCAACCACTAGACCAACGAGGTAGTCAGTTAGGAAATGCCGATGCCATCTAGTTTAAAGAAAATGACGTGTAAAAGTGTTTTTTTTAAACCTATTTGCAAAAATAAAATCATTTAAGTAATCGATATCGATAAAAAAGTGCCGTGTGGTATCCGGCCTAGAACTGACCACCCCCTATCCTCCTGTGGGTGTCGTAAGAGGCGACTAAGGGAAAATCCAGAATATGGGCAGCAGCGTCTTCTGTAACTTCACCACCAATACTGCGATCCCCAAGCCGCTTGCCAAGCGTGGAGATTATGGCAACCCCTCACTTTATTTAGGGAGGAGGCCGTTCAACAGTGGACGTCTTCCGGCTGATGATGATGATCGATAAAACGTCGTAACATCTCTAATCCACACAAAGGTAAAGGTTTTCAGAGCTTGTTGACTTTTATTTCTGTCCCATTTACTACATTTGTATTATGTATGTATTTATATAATTATGTATTATTGAAATTTAAGAAACTATATCTGCGATTAGTCTGCAATATGTACACCGCGACTGCCCGTAAACCGTAATATTTCTATTGTTCTTTTGTCCATCCAAAGGTTGTCTGGAAGAAATCGCCTTGTGCGATAAGACCGCCCTTTGTACATAATTTTAAGTCTGTATTCGTTTTACTCACAGATATAGATCTACATAGATAACGCAAATGCATGTATTTCGCGTGTCCGAACCCCGACCAAGCGTCTAGGTTGGTCGCCGCTAAATGTATGAGTATGAGCGAGAAAATCATAGCGGACGGCTCCAGTTGAATCGTTCGAATCGTGCTGGGCGGATGGGGATCGGCGGCATCGGTGTCTTTGAATCGGTTTGGATTTCCCGTCACTAAATTTTGGCTGTGACGTCACAATAGGTATTAAAAAGTCGGCACGCTTGGTTTCAATACAAATCGTGATACTTGCGTTATCTATGTAGATCTATATCTGTGGTTTTACTCCTTGTAAATTGGTGTACAATAAAGTATATATAAATAAATAAAGGTACCTACTCACTAGAGGTGTTCTATCATTCTGCCACTTTCCTGCAGTTGGGGCACGTCTGTTTCTCTTGGAGCCAGGGCATAATGCACTCCGTGTGGAAGTTGTGAGCGCAGGGCAGTGACGTCACCTCCTGCGTGCGCAACATCACGTCGAAGCAGATGGAACATTCCTCCAAGGTCCATGACCGCTCACGGCTGAAAAGACATTTATAGCATCAGCTATCAGTGAATGTCGCGTCAAAAATAGTTTAGGCGTTTCGGAGGTTAGTCGGGACAAACAAACAGACAAATTTTTTTTATTGTTACAAAAAATTGTAAATTACATTCACAATATGCTTTTAATATAAAACTGTTATTTTGATATTACAAACATCACGCCTGTATTCCCCGAAGGGGTAGGCAGAGGTGCACATATAGTACACCCACATCTCGCCAGTTATGTTTTTATTTATTTATTTATTATTTTAGGTCCCAATGTAATAGGGGGCGAGCCTATAGCCATTAACCGGGCACAAATCCAGACTCCGAGCTGCTACTAAGAATTACCTAATGGAAAAACCCAGTAACACTGCCCGACCCGGGATTCGAACCCAGGACCTCGTGCTCAGCAGTCGCGCTTAGCAACCGCTAGACCAACAAGTCAGTCAAACATTTTCGAATAAACACGCGACAGCCGACGAAATATATTAATATGGGTAACACTCACAAAAGTAACATTAATGCATAAGGCCATACACATGCGAATCGTTTCGATCAGTCGAAAGCAAATCGTGACGATCGATCGTACAGTCAAACGCACACGATCTACCATACGATATCGTCCGATAGCGACGTTCACACACATACCAGTATAAACCCTTTTGTACGTTAACAAACAGTTAATTTCAATGGTTAGTTAAAACTAACACCAGTTAGTAACTTAATTATAAGTTAAACACTATCTTACAACGCTTCCTGTCTCAGATTAGCCAACTGTTGGTCTTCCGACCTGTAATGCACAAAACAAAATGTCGGACTTAATATTAAACTTATACAAGAAAATGTCTAAACATTAAAAAAAAACTATCGCAGCGCCATCTATCGAGTCCAATGTGAATCTAAACCAAATAGGAACTCGCAAAACACAAAAAAAAATAACATAAAAATCGGACAAGCCGTTTAGGAGTTTGGAGACACATACAGAAGAATCAGTTAAAATTTTTAAAAAATATTGTAGGCTGGCAACCGCGCATAGGTTTTTATTTTTACATATTTAGATATAAAAATAAGGTTTGAATTATTTATAAGAACCTATAACTAAAATTTATTTAATTAATATTTAATATTAATTAATTTAGTTTATAAAAATAATAGGTAATAGGTACATGTCGTCTCTGGTTAGCTTAAATTTAAATTGATAAAGGATTTTTTTTTTAATTGAGTGTTGTTTTCAGGGTTCATGTATGTATGTGAGTTTCTTTATTCCACCATAACTTCTGAATGCCTGAACCGATTTCGATGTATGAAGTATCGTTAGAATCCTTACACTGTCGCGAGTAACATAGGCTATAAATTAAAAAAAAAACATATATTTTTTTAGTTTAATTTTTGATATAGCAGTCATGTTTTAAATCTTTTTTTCAGTTTTCTTAATTTCACACCGTATTTTAAAATGAATTAAATTCCTATATATTTTTACGCATAGTAATCATCCATAGGGATGCCAATAGAAGTAACCTCACCTGTTTCGTCTAGGACTAAGCATATTCCCTATCCTACCAAACAACATAAGTAGGGGCGATCTCGGGAGGTCCTCTGGCAATCCAAGCGACGACGTAGTGACATCCCATTCTGTGACGTCTTCATCGGACGCCATGCTTGAAGAGACTGCGTTCTGCAGCGACAAATACCCAGTCTCATAAGTATTATCGCTTAAAAACACGTCGTTTGTTATGCCGAATGAATCGTCCGTCGTGTCGCTGAAGCCGTCGGACGACTGGTCCGAAGATTCGCCAGTTATGTCCGAAGATTCGGCAGACATGTCCGAGTTATTTGAGGTCGAACCGCCATTGTCGGAATAGCTGTCGTTCACGCTCGTGTCGGTCGTGTCGTGTTCGGATATCGTAGTGTACGAGTCGTCGGACTGAGTGAGATGGCTAGTGATGGGAAAGAGATGGAAAGAATGAATGATTTTTGATGGTTGCTCTACAATAGGGATGTTGATTGCATAATCAATTATGTTAGATGCTTCTTAACTGTTTTTTTTCTGTTATTATTTTGTGTTAAAATAAAGTATTTAATCTAAATTGATAAAGGAAACTTGAAAAATGATGGACACGGGCGGTTAGTAATCGTAGATTCCAACAGATAATACCTGACGTCACCCTTAAGACGTAAATACTAAAAAGGGAACTTGAAATTTAATGGAGGCGAGCAGTGACACGGTGGCTAGTTGGCAGAGCGGCGCCACGGTACGGCGAAAGTCGCGGGTTCGAGTCCCGCCCATGTCCATAATTTTTTAAGTTTCCTCTATCAATTTAGATTTAAGCCTAGCATGGCAACCTACAAAAAAGATCCAAAAAGTCATATAAAGTATTTAATCTTAAACAAAAACGAACAAATAAAATGTTGGAATTAACTCATAGCCTTTTCAAAATGTATAAAAAAGATTTCAGTCAACATCCCTAATAATTTCAATAGATGGATTAGTACCATTATTAATAGGTATTAGTTGATATGAATATATTCTTTTAGTAATATAATATTTTTTTAACTAATATTTAATTACTATTTAATATACAAATTAGTGGAATCCCTACTAATATTATACACGCGAAATTTTGTAAGTATGGATAGATGTTTGTTACTCTTTCACGTAAGAACTAGAGAATGGATTTTAATGAAATTTCGTACGGAGGTAGCTGACACCCTGGATTAACAAATAGGCTACTTTTTATCCCGAAAAAATGTAGCGGGTAACACCGCGGGGCTAGTATGAAATATTAGCATATCAGTATTAGTTGGATTACTTATAAATCTATAGAATATTTCTAATATCTTAGTATTATACAATTAAAACCTTTTTTTTAAGTTTATTCTTAATTAAATCATTTAAAACTACAATACTAATTAATTATGGCCATTATATCACCAGAAACTAAAAGCATTAAGACATTCTTTGATATAAAATTACTTATTTATATATACATAAACACTAAATCTAAAATGTATATTTTTTTGTTCTTGAATTTTTTTTATGAATTTTCAAAAAAAGTTACAGTTACAAGGTTTTTTAACAAAAACTTAACCTTTCATCTGTCATAATTCCTTATGGCATCTGGCGTCCATTGTTTTTCTATTGTCTCTGAAATTTATCACTATGTAAAATATTTTATATATGTTCTATTTTAATTTACGTTATTTTAGTTATAATTTTAATTATGATCTCTGTAACTATAAATATATATAACAAAACCTAAAAAAAAAAAAAGCTCCCCCTTACTTTCACCGAACTAACGAAAATATGTTTAATGATTTCCGCAACTCTGGTGTCCAAGATACAAGCTATGCTTAGTTTGGAGACCACTGTTTACGATCACAATGACTGTTACAATTATTATATTAGTTCTAACTAGTAACTAAGCCGATCTGATATTGTATTGTAACGAATATGATAAAAATAAATTTATTCTTATTCTTATTTTAATCATTGTCTACAGAAGTACAATATATGAAAAGTATTTTATTAAGTCGACAACTATATACACACACAATATATTGATCATACTAAACATAATAAAATAAGTTAATATTGAAAATATATTTTTAAATACAAGCTTTTATATCAGCTTGGCTCAAAGTACTTGTAAAGACGAATTAAACAAGCCCAAACACAATGGGGTTACATCATTACATTACAGAGTTCCTATAATATTGTAAGTACCATAATATTGTGTTGTCACCAAACCTATAGTATGCAAAATTTCATTTCAATCGGATGTCAAGAAGTGGTTCTAATTTAGATTGCAAGATTTGACCTAAACAAACTCACATACATACAAACATTGCAAGTTAAATAAAATCTTGTAAAAACATTGAACCAGGCTTTTTAAATACAATATTAATGCTAAAATTAACTGCATACCTACCTACTATATAATAATATCACTATTTACCTACCAATGACAAAATTATACACAATAATGAAAGATATTAAGAAATATTAAGTATTTGATATATCCAATAAATCTCACTATTGAAATAGCTATACTAATTATAAATTCCAATCGTTTAAAATACAATAGCCAAATTTAATTACAATTCAGTCATGTTTTCATGAAAAAATCATAATCACACATAATTACACATAAAATCTAACATTATGATAATATACAGACAAAATATGATAACCACAGAGTATATTTTACATTAATATTAATCGATTTTAAAAGTATAATAAAAAACATACCTCATTGTTACTCGTAAGAAAATATTCTGCGTCCGTATTTTGATATCTACCGCACATTGTGAAATGGAGCCAAGAGTAAGAGTACAAGCTAAAATGAGTCTTAAACCAATACTCACAAGGTCGGTGCGCGCTCGCAGTTCCAATCGCTGGTGGCACCCTCAGAATTTGGATTTTCCTGCCGTTTATTGAAGAAGTAATAGAGAGCGGTGCCGACGCCGACGCCAATCGCAGCGGCGGCAATAGCTAGACCACGGCTTGGGCAACCATTTTTCTGGCGATCTTCTTCACGAACACTCATTGTGATTAAATTTTAATGCGTTCTAATATTATGCTTGAGAAAGTGATTTCTTATTTGTCAAAACCTTCAAATTACGTTCCTACCGTTTTTCAGCGAGTTTATATTCTTTAGCATGAATCAATGATTATACTGCCAGTTATTGCACAAATGAAAGCAATTTTTATATCCAATCAAACATGTTTCATCAAGTTATTGGCGATTGACGTCATGGTTGCTGAAAATCTGTTAATATTTCAATTACGTGCTTAGTATTGCATCTGCATATTCTAGGCTAAATTTAATCGTTACGACATCATGTACAAAGATATGGAACGCTACGAAGATGTCAGACTGACAGTAGTCCAGTAAATATTGCCAAGAGAAAATAAAATAAAAAACAATATAATATATTGTTTTTTATTTTATATATTATATAAATGAAGTCGGTTAAAAAATAACAAAAACAATAATTATTATTGCGTTATTCTTGATCTAATAATGATTATATATGTCAATTCTTGTATAGGTTTCACTTTTTTAGGTTAAAATCTAGTTAAATATTTCTACTTTATCATGAAATAATTTTTTGATTCGAAATAATATTAGAGTTAAAACGTTGCTTAAAATAAACAGAGTAAATAGCAGTTAATTAGATAGCTGTAATAAAACAATGTTGAAGATAATTAAAAACATTACAAATACATGGAATTCATAATCAAATTATACAATACTTTCTGAAGATAATTATTTACAACATCAATAACAGAATAATAAACAAAGATTGTATCATTTGCCATCTTTTGCTTAAAATCAAACGTGTTGTCGACAAACTTATCAATGTCGGTGGCGAAAATTGGTACTAACGTCCACCAAAGCTTTACAAACGTCAAAAATGACAGTATTCGATAAGATGACAGCTACGCTAGCGACACTCTTTTCGGCACAAAGTCAAGTTGGTACAAAGTTTGGCAACGAAATTGTATCTATATCTACTATTCTATCCATACTTCTCACTGTGTCCGTGTCTGTGGGCTATATTATCTGTTTATAGTCCATACTTGGGGAATAACTTGGACTATTACTACCTATTATAACGTGATACGTCAATTTGTTTGTCTTAACGCGCAGGTAAGATAGAGATAGCCGTACAATTAGAATGTGCGATTGTATTCGCGATAATAACAATGTGAATGCGTAACATAATGTAATGTGTTTTTAATAGTCTCCTTGGTTACCTACATTTGCTTGCAGTACCTAGATTTGCGTATTATTAAGGTTATGTTTAAATATAGGCTGTTTATTAGTGTTTATTATACATTACCGCATTAGACGTAAGTTTTTAGTTGTTTTTTCTCGTTTTTTTATAATTTAGCGTATTTAAATATGAATATATAGTGATATACTGTTATAGAGAACCATTATTTTATAAATAGGCATGCATACGTATTACTTTTATAATACGTAAATCGTTGTGACGTTTTATTTGGATTAAAAAATGTTGTGAAAATAAATTTGTTTTTGCGCCTCATACTATTTTATATTGAATAAATATTACTATTATTTACTAATATTGAGTTATTAATGTACTTACTTTAACAAATAAATAAGTTTCTGTCAATAGTGAAATATGATGAATAAAATTCTAGCTGTATTGAAGACGCATAGTTGCAATAAACGACTAACAGATGGCGTGGTAACAAAATATAGTGCAATCATTAATCCATTTATTGCAATCCGATTTCGATTTCATTAAAGATAACATAATAACTGCCAGCTGTAGTAAACGGTTTTATGCTAGTTTCTGGTTCCGAATCTCGAGTCAAGAAATCGAAATTTGGTTTTTCTAGTATGTAGTTCTGAGTAGCAGCACGGAGTCTGTATTTGTCTCGGTTGATGGCAATAGGCTCGCCTCCTACTACATACCTATAACTGCTGAAATAGTACTATACCTCTGCGTACTTCTTTGGGGAATACAGGCTTGATGTCATATTTCTTTTTACACATAACATAACATCACGCCTGTATTCCCCGAAGGGGTAGGCAGAGGTGCACATACAGTACACCCACATTTCGCCAGTTATGTTTTAGGTCCCAATGTAATAGGGGCGCGCCTATTGCCATCAACCGGGCACAATTCCACACTCCGTGCTGCTACTGAGAATTACCTAATGGAAAATCTTTGGGAATGCCCGACTAGTTTCGAACTCGAACGGTCAAAATGTCCTTTCTCGAGTCTTAAACTTCCTACATGCCAAATTTCATCAAAATCCGTCCAGCGGTTTACTCGTGAAGGCGTAACAGAGTTACTTTCACATTTATAATATTAGTATGGATAAAAAAATCATGTTGTATTTTTCAGTTGTCAGGGTAAACAGCCATGGAGGTGTTAATGAAGGGTATTGTCATCGGCGCTGCTGCGTTGGTAGCCGCCTTGACAGTGGCGGTGCAGTGGTGGCAATATCGCCAGGTGCCTGAGCCGTATACCGCCCACGGCCAGCGCCGACCACGTAATGATTGACTAGTAAGTAATATGTGGATGCTATCATGCTATTGTTGTACCATCTATGCGAGTAATTGAAAAATGTTCAGCAGTGGACGTCTATCGGCTGAAATGATGATGATGATAATAAATGTTGAATAAAATAGTTCATAGAATAAAAGTAAATAAACACACACACATACACACTCACACACACGTAAATACACACTCTCTCTCACACACACACTATAAATATGATCTCATACATGCACTGATTCTAAAATGATTAATTACAACTATGTTTGTTAGTATTAGGACATAAAAGTTAATGTAACAATCTGGGCGAAGACACTGACTCCTGTAACACAGGTTATAAACCTAGCACGGGTGTCAGGGTTTCACATAACTGTATCTACCTCTTTGTATGTCAATATAATTTTTACTATTTATTTATTTATTATATAATAAGTCTAATACAAAATAAAAACAATATATACAAAAATAAAAAGTTAAAAAGCATCGATGTCAACCGGTAACGTGCCCAAAAGACTGGCAGCATTGCCACGTTGAATGGCAATGCTAATTCTTTGGCCAAAAAATGAACCAGCCCTTTGGTCACGTGTGGAGTCGACTAGGCGCTTTGCTAACTCTAATAATAAATAATAAGTTAATAAGCTAATAAGTTAATTTTTAAGTACCTAGAATAAGTATTGATAAATTATTGAGTAAATGATTCGATTTTGAAATTGAACCTTACTTTAAAAATCGACAAAGTTTAACAATGATTAAATTCTTCCTGTCGATATCTACATGTCAAGTTGCCATTCATTTATTATATAAGTCGATTTAAGGAGGGGAAGGGGGGGGGGCGACCATGTCTTGTTTTTCCTTACAAGGGGGTGGGAGGGAGTCTTGATAGTTTTTACGTAAGATCAAACCAAAACCGAAGTTTATTGCTACCAAAATCCAAAATGCAATAAACCAAACGTGTATACATTTTTCCTTTAGATTCTTACGTGATTAATATGGAGGTTAGCTTATTCTTTCTAATATGGGGGGGGGGGAACTAGTTGTGTTGAAATTAAAGATTTGAATGCCTTGTTGGTCTAGTGGCTGCTGAGCATGCTGGTTTAAAACCGGGTCAGGCAAATGTTACTGAGTCTTTCCATCAGCTAATACTCATTAGCAGCACAGAGCCTGGGTCTGTGCCCGTTTGATGGCAATAGGCTAGTCCATTCCATTGGTACCTACAATATAACTGGCGAAATGTCTGTGTACCTGCTATACACCTCTGCCTACCCCTTCGGAGAATACAGGCGACCGCCAACCAACAAGGCAGTCTACTACATCGCTCACGGATGTCAGTTTCCTGTCGACACGATAAAAAAATATATCTATTTATGTTACAGATGCTGTATACAAGATAATTATGGGAAACGGATAATGCAAACGATAGAGAATATTAGATTATAACATAAATATTCATCCTTACATTAAAGTAATTAGATTAAATTATTAATGGCTAAAATGTGGTGAATGGAAACTGAAGAGTCATCATCATCTGCCGGAAGACGTCCACTGTTGAACAAAGGCCTCCCTTAGGTAAAGAGGGATTACTATAATCCCCACGCTTGGCAAGCGGCTTGGGGATCGCAGTATTGGTGGTGAAGGTACAGAAGACACTGCTGGTCCATGTTCTAAATTTTCCCTTAGTCGCCTCTTACGACACCCACGGGAGGAAAGGTGGTGGTCAATTCTAGGCCGGATACCACTCAAAGGCTGAATTGAGGCAAACTTTTGAACTGCTTTTATAGCAAAAAGACTATAGATAGTTACCATTACCACGAAACTGCCTCGTTAGTCTAGGGGTTGCTAAGTGCGACTGCTGAGCATGATGTCCTGGGTTCGAATTTCGGGTAGGGCAAAGTGTTACTGGGTTCTTCCATTAGGTAATTCTTAGTAGCAGCACGGAAGTTGGATTTGTGCCCGGTTGGTGGCCAGCTCGCCCCCTATTACATTGGGACCTAAAAACAACTGGCGAAATGTGGGTTTACTATGTCCACCTCTGCCTACCCCTTCAGGGAATACAGGCGTGATGTTATGTTAGTTACCATTAAGGACCCTATACTTTAAATTAAATAGACAACAATGTAGAGTCCTTTCTAACAACTAACAGTAATAACATAATGTTAAAAACAGTTCTAAAGTTTTGTCTCTATCCACCCTAAGATTCGATACATCTCATTTTACAGTAATGTTTAATAATAACAGCCTATAACTGTCCCACTGCTGCAAAGGCCTCTTCTCGATAGAGAAGGATTGAGCATTGATCACCACGCTAGCTCACTGCGGGCGATTTCAGATAATTAAATCTAGGTTTCCTCACGATGTTTTCCGTCACTGTTAGTCTGGTGTCTTAGAATAAGTAAGAAAGTATTTATAACATTGAAAAAGTCACATTGATACTTGCCCGGGTTTGAACCTGCAACCTTGTGCATACAAATCCGGTATGTTTACCACCACGACTGATAGTAATGTATTAGATTACAATTATTCGCCTAATAAAACCAAGCCTGCTCACTAGTAAAGCGGCGTGTGTTGTGACGTCACAGTCTCGCCATATTACACTTTGACAGCCGCTACTTGAAGGCTACTTCCCACTGTGACACATGACGTCATATTACACGAACTGTCAATTTGAGCAGGTTTGATTATAACTTGTATTTATTATTTAGAAGTAGGTATTGAAATAAAACTAGGTTTACGGATTTTATCGCGGTTTTTTCAATGATTTTTGGTCCCGACGTCTCGAATCCTTTACAGCATTCATGGTCACGGGCAGACTCAGGTGTTAAACGTCTAATTTTAACAATTACTATCAACTACCTTACATTTTATTTTTATTAACAATCCGATTTACGCAAAATGAACTCACTGTGTTCGCTTGCAGTGTTACGCTTGGAATTAACTTTAATAGATTCTATGACCTAGTTTTATTTCAATGTCTAATATTCGCGTAAGTGATAGAAATCATTATAGAAGTAGGTACCTAATAGTATTGTTTTATAGACATAGTGGCTAAATGGTTGAACATAAAATAACATCACGCCTGTATTCCCCGAAGGGTTAGGCAGAGGTGCACATACAGTACCCACATTTCACCAGTTATGATATTAGGTCACAATGTAATAGGGGGCGAGCCTATTTCCATCAACCGGGCACAAATCCAGACCGTGCTGCTAGAAAGAATTACCTAATGGAAAAACCCGGTAACACTTTGCCCGACCCGGGATTCGAACCCAGGACCTCGTGCTCAGCAGTCGCGCTTAGCAACCACTAAACCAACGAGGCAGTCAAATGTTTGAACTATTCAGCTAAAGGCTGCGGGCTCGATTCCCTAAGTTATTTAACTCGTATATAGTTATTTTTAATTTTTATATCTTGATAAGTGTAGCTCATTAGTTAGGTCTCGCATTAATTGTAGAACTTATAACTTGGTGCCTTAGCAGACGGCAATATCATGTTGGTAAAATAAACTTAAAAATAAGTTAACATTAAAAATATATTTTTAACACAAGCTTTTAAATCAAAAGTACCATAATCGTTTGTGTGTGTCGCCGTCACAACCGTGAACGAGCGCTCTTCAAGTGACACACACTACAACAGTACATATTGTGCACGCCTTACGACATTCGGAGTCAAATACTTCGTGAGATAGAACATCCAAGCTACGTACAGTTTTGGAAAGGATGTGGAGTTCCTCCAACAAAAAGGGAAGGTTTCCAACCAGGCCGTGGTGTACCAAATGGGCCGCGGCACCCCACTTCTCAAATCGAATGTGATTACTTCGCTAGCGCGATGCAGGATTCGCAACGTCACTCGTCCTTCGACGTGTAGATGTCGCTACAGTACTTCTAAAGGCAAAGCGTACTGCCGCGGGAGTCTTCAGCATTCTGAGGAGTTGAAGCGGCTATGTAGCTATCCCGTAGATTATCAGATCTACTTGGTTATGCAATGCTAGCTGCGATAGGTAAAATTTAAAAAAATATATATTCAGAAAATAAATAAGTTGATATAAAAAATTATTTAATATTAATATTTCTAAATATTTTTACACTCCTTAAAAATAAATACCTATATACAAAATAAAAAAATTAAACTAAAAATAATGCATCAAAGTATTCCTCCTCATCGCTGTCGACTGGTAGGGTGCCCAAAAGGCTGGCGGCATTGCCACGTTGAATGGCAATGCTAATTCTTTCTTGAAATTTTTAACACAAGCTTTTAAATCAAAAGTACCATAATATTGTATTATATATACCTGTTTAAGTATGCAAAATTTCATTTCAATCGGATGTCAAAAAGTTCTAATTTAGATTGCAAGATTTGACCTAAACAAACTCACATACACACATTGCAAGTTAAATGAAAGCTTGTATAAACACAACTACTATGTCAAAAAACAATCTAAAAAGGTAAAAAGAAGGTCCATCGCAGTCGGGGGACAGTTCTGTGGAACAGTCTTATCTCAGAGGTACTCCGACTGCGATGGAACTAGTATTTCACTTTTTAGTTTTTCAACTTAATATTTTAATACTTCACCAAGTAATGTCTCACGAAAAGAACTCAAAATTGAATAAACATTCAAATAAAAGCTTGTTTCTTTGTGAATGTAGTTTTACTTTACTATAATAACTTTCGTGAGTGTTATCCATATTATCTACTATATATACCGTCGATATTCGGGAATGCTCGACTAGTTTCGGACTCTAACGGAGCCCTTATTCATGAGCAGGTGAAGCGGCGGGGTCGCGAGCCGAACTCGGCTTCGAAACTAGTCGGGCATTCCCGAATATCAACGTGAGTAAAACCGGTATATCGTCGTTGATAGTCGAATTCCGCGTAACTAACATTGTTAAATACCGCGTATGTACACTTTCGCTAATTTCACACGAGGGCTAAAAACTAATCGGCATTTCTCCGGACTTGAGTATAAGACCGTTTCGTTCTCTATAATCTTTATTAGATTGTAGGTACTATTTTTAAAATCAATATTCTCAATAGTTAAATTTCGTAATTTAATTTTTAAATTAACTTTTTTTGTACATTCGCGGTTTTGAATATTGTTTCTTACGCGTTATTGGACTATCAACGACGATATATAGTAGACTAGCTTCCGCCCGCGACTCCGTCCGCGTGTTTTTCGAATGTTTTATAGCCTATAGCCTCCCTCGATAAATGGTCTATCTAACACTAAAAGATTTTTCAAATCGGACCAGTAGATCCTGAGATTAGCGCGTTCAAGCAAACAAACAAACTCTTCAGCTTTATAATATTAGTATAGATAATATATGTATTTTTACTTTGTCGTACCATAACTTTTCCACACTGAATTGATTCTGGCCATAATAATAATTGTGTATTTGACACAAATCAATTGACATACTGTTTATGATCTGTCAAAACGATATTTTCTATGCGTAATTTAAAAATGTAAGTCCCTTCCAAAGTAACATGGAAATAGAATATATAGAATTGTTTCTCTCAAATTCCTGTAAGATATTAGAATTGAATGAAACAGGTTATTTATCTAGTTTTATTATAATAGTCAGCATGCATAACATCACGCCTGTACTCCCCGAAGGGGTAGGCAGAGGTGCACATACAGTACACCCACATTTCGCCAGTTATGTTTTTTATAGGTCCCAATGTAATAGGGGGCGAGCCTATTGCCATCAACCGGGCACAATCCAGACTCCGTGCTGCTACTGAGAATTACCTAATGGAAAAACCCAGTAACACTTTGCCCGACCCGGGATTCGAACCCAGGACCTCGTGCTCAGCAGTCGCGCTTAGCAACCACTAGATCAACGAGGCAGTCAATGTTATGTTATAAGCAAATCACAATAATATTATAAAGGCGAAAGTTTGTCAGTGTGTTTGTATGTTTGTTACCTCTTCACGCTCAAACGGCTGGACCGATTTCGGTAAAATTTGGTATGTAGGTAGCTGACACCCTGGATTAACACACGCTATTTTTATCCCGACGAAATGTAGCGGGTAACACCGCGGGGCGCAACTAGTAAGGTAATAGTTATCGTTATCTGCTATAAATTATTGCAATTGGTAGTCGAAGTGGGATTGCCATTGATAAGACAGTGCTTAATTAGTACTTTAGAGATGATAACAATTCTGACAAGTGGCCAGCTGTCGCTAACTTGGTTATAGTACGTCACCCCACTCTAAATAATTTCTCCTGTATCGTGGGTGCGTTTCAAAAACATGAAATATCATAAATTGATAAAGGAAACTTGAAAAATGATGGACACTAGCGGGACTCGAACCCGCGACTTTCGCAGTACATTCGGGTTCGAATCCCGGCTCGGGCAGTGTTACTGGGTTTTTCCATTAGGTAATTCTCAGTAGCAGCACGGAGTCTGGATTTGTGCCCGGTTGATGGCAATAGGCTCGCCCCCTATTACATTGGGACCTAAAAACATAACTGGCGAAATATGGGTGTACTATATGTGCACCTCTGCCTACCCCTTCGGGGAATACAGGCGTGATGTTATGTTATGTATGAGAAAGTGCTTTCTTACGGGCCAGCGCGGTTTTGAATTCGGGCCTAACTTTAGAAGGAACATGTTTAACACATACAAAACGAAATAAAACTAGTAATATTAAAAAATAGACTTTTATTCTTCCTCGTTCTACATTTAGGTATTGTATTATATAACTAACAAGTTACTTAGCAATATAATACAGTATTTTTATACAAAAAGTAGTAAAAACAAATAAAATATGGCCAAAAGAAACTTAACAGAGTTAAAATGGCCAATAACGTACTTATTAATTAAATAATAATTATTATAATAGAGATAATGTTCTGTATTTGTTTTTTTAAAAATGTCGCCCCACACTAGGAATTTCTCCTGTGTCGTGGGTGCGTTTCACAAACATGAAATATCACATACACAAACACCCAGACTCGGGACAAACAACTGTGGTTCGCACAAAGTTTTGCCCCTTGAGGGAATCGAAGCCGCAACCCTTAGCGCAGCAGTCCAATCACTTAGCCACTGCGCTAATCAGGTCGTCAAAATATATATTAATTCATAATAATTTATGAATTAATTATACGAATTGTTGTTATATGAATTAATTATATTATACAACAAATAATACGTATAATAATAATAGCCTATAATGGATAACACACCGGATCTGTATGCACGAGGTTGCTGCTTCAAACCTTGGCAAGTATCCATGTGACTTTCTTTTATAAATACTTTCTTAGTTATTCTAAAACACTTTCTAACGGTGACGGAAAACATCGTGAGGAAACCTGGATTTAACAATTTGAAATCGCCCGCAGTGAGCTAGCGTGGTGATCAATGCTTAATCCTTCTCTATACAAGAAGAGGCCTTTGTAGCAGTGGGTGAGATATAGGCTGTTATTATTATAATTTGAGAATATTTTAACAATTTTTATAGGTTAATCATCGACCTTTAGAGTAGAGGCATCTCTCAATCTGACCATGTAAAGCTACGTAAGTGTGTAGGTTATCAGCAAAATACAATGTCAGGGAAATCCCCTTACTAACAAACATGCATAAGTATATGCCTTGATAAAGATAATTCATAATATGTAAGGATTTAAACCAATGAATATGATGACGTCATCTGGCCATTTCCATTCACCGGTTGCAGCAACTCTGACGATATCGGTCCACGTTTGGGAGGCCTGCCAACGCTGCGTCTTCCGGGTCGTGGACGCTCGAGAACCTTTCTTCCCCAGCGGTTATCGGTTCTTCGAGGGATATGGCCTGCCCATTACCACTTCAACTTGCATATTCTTTGAGCTATGCAGTGATTTCCGTATTTCGGATCCTGTCGTGCAAAGAAACCCCGAGCATAGCTGTCTCCATTATTGTCTGCTTATTGATTGATTCTGACCTCTCTTAAAGGCTAGCGACCACGTCTCGGAGCCATACGTTAAATTTTAATTTTAAGAACTCGCGTTAGGTTCTACCCGTTCGGCTCGCGACTCTGCCGCGTAACCAGCTCATGAATAAAGGCTCCGTTCGAGTTCGAAACTAGTCGGGCATTTCCGAATACACCCGTGAGTATAACCGGAATATACAGTAAATAATAACAATTAACTTACTTTAATGAAAGTCGAGGATTTAACCTTAAGTAAATTTAAAACACAACTATTCAGGTTTCTTAATGATAATAATTGCTTTTAATCCGTACAAGAATATATAAATTTAAAATTGTAAATGGTAGATATAAAATTTATGTTATGTACATTGCAAATAAGTGATATGTGATCTCAAAAGGACTCAAAGTCTAGATATAATTAATTAGTACCTATAAAAAATAACAATAACATTAAGGTCTCCTAGAACATAAGTTATAAATTTGCATGCTTTTAGTTTTTAAGCAAAACATGTATCTTCTCTCACTTAAATAACACCTTTGTATACCATGTTTTTATGCGAATAAATGTATTCAACTTCTATGATTTCAAAGCAAATAAAACTCGTTTTACTATCAACAACCCAATTCTAAGAAATCGTAGAAGAATCACTTTGCGCCAGTGTCTTTTTCTTCTTATGTACCAAATTGTAAAATTTTAGACGTTTTACTCTAGAAGGGCATCTAGTGGGATCATTTAAATACTCCTCAGTCAACTTAATTTTTAAGTTATACAACAACTCGACGAATCTATCTAAATCGTTTCGCATTGCTAAATCGAGTTCTTCCTTTATTTTTAAGTACACTAAATTGCTAACATCGTCAGGGTTGTAAGCAAACACACCTTTCCCCTGTTTTAGCAGCAAATCGGCTATCACAGACCTATTTTCTGTGATTACATTTCTTAATGTTACATTCTCTTTTATTTTATAACTGAAAACATTCCGCACGTTTTTGCTACATTTCAAAAATACCACGTTTAATACGAAGTCCCAAATTGATTTGGTTTTTCTATCAATATACCTATGGGTTTCCATGTATTTACAAATGTGTTGCACGGCGAAATATTCTGCGAATGTCATGTGTAGGAATATCGGTACATCGTTGGATACGCCGCATACGATGCCTGTCTTCTCTCTGGCTGTTTTTATTTCGTCTGTATATTTTATAATATCCCTCATTTCGTTGATACTAAATATTTTATCCGCGTCTTGATGGAACACTGCGTAAGCACCCAGCAGCCGGTGTTTCATGAAAAATTCGTCGCGGACGCGTTCAAAAATAATAATATTATCCGAATTGAACAAACCAATTTTGTTTTTCTCTTCAAAACGTATTGTTTTCAGTTTGGTTTCAAAAAACCGTTCGTATATTGAGAACGCGCTGATGTTTAAGTCCCACTTGAAGAAATCTGGGCCTGTTAATTGGTTCACTAAGTAATCACCAATTAGATAAAGATGTAATGGAGACTCGAAATCTTGCAAGTACATTATAGTGTGTTTGCATTTCCCGAACAATTCGTCAAACATTTTAGCCACGCGGGGCGGGCATTTGTTTATTTCGGCCCTAAGATACTCAATCAGGCTGAGACACGCTTTGAAATATTGTATCTGATGAATCTGCTTCGCAGAGATTTTAGATGTCTTGTTCGAGTAATGTTTCGCCATAAAAGTCATAAATGCACATAAAATATCGAATTGCTTTTCACTGAATTCTGTCAGTAATATCTTGGACTGCCAATACGAGGATAAATACTTGTTCTGTTCTTGTCGACTTAGCTTTTGTAACTCGTACGACGTTCCGAATTCTTCTTCTAAAAAAGATTTCACTTCATCATAAGACCTGCTAGCAATCCACAACTTGTGTCCTTTAGGCAACTCCTTCACTCTCTTCAATAATGTCAGCACTTCCTCCATGTAATGCGGACAGATTTCGTCGAAGCCATCGAAGAGGAATATCAGATTTCTGCTATTGTAAAAGTGTAGGAACAACTTCAGCTCGAATATAGCACTCTCATCGCCGGTACAATGCTCTAGAGACACAGCACCGTGCAATTCTTTTAGCACAATGCTGATAGATTCATCTTCAGATGTAGCTTTCTCGCTAAGCATCGCTCGACACAGGAAGGTCAGACTCTCCAGAGTATCGATGTCAGTCTTGTTGTCCTGCCAACTGCTGAATTCTTCAGAGTGGTCCAATAAGTTTATTCTTACTATCCAGACGGTGGGGTCGACTTCTTTCGCTTGATGTGACAAATGTGTGAGTAGAGTGGACTTGCCCATACCGGGTTCTGCTGTTATAAGGGTCACTTTGTCTTTTGTGTGTTCTCCGTTCAACGTTAGAGAGATAGATCGTGGACTAGGAGGATGACGAACATACCTCTCAATATAGTACTGTTTTGTTTTCTCGAAGTTTATACTACCAACAAACTTACCAATTACTATTGATTCATTGTTTATAACTTTATGTAGAATCTCTCCTGCTACGTATTTCAACGATTCTCCTTCTACAATCAATTTTAGGGCGACTTCTTTTCCTTGGAATTCTGTTTTTGCGTTTTCTAATAGATAATTCTGCATATCTTCTGTCAGATCTGTGAAATTACTTCTTTGGTCGTGTATCACGTGGTTGGCGTGTTCAAACTGCTCCGTCACGAATTCAAATAGACTTGTATTTGTAACCATTACAATATATTTACCACTTATCGCTTTAGCAATATGATTTAATCTGTTCGACCAGTTTCTATTACTTGGCTTATCTTTACATATAATAACGAGTATTGTCTCTTTGTTTGTATCCTTCAGTTCGTCGCACAAAGTGTTGTATTCGTTTGCTTGTAGATTTACCATGTATTCTAAATCTAACACAGCGTGGCCTTGTCTTTCTTTCTTTTCATCCTTTTCTTTCTTCTCTTTGACCTTCAAATACTGAATAATCTTGGCGATAGTTAGGTCGATGGTCTCTGTGACGACAACGGATCCTGACGGCAGCTTCAGGGAGTCGATAGTTTTATTATTGAATGTACATTCAACATTATTTCTTAGCTTTGGTTGATACATCAGACTGATTACTGTCATGAGAGGCTTATCGACGATATTCTTTATAGCTTTTTCATATTCTTTGCATTTTTGTGTAAGAAACGTACCTTTCTTATTCATCCACCACTCTTGAATTTGGTTGTGGTATTTGAGGAATAGCGCGTCAGATGTTACGCGGAAATGGTTAACACTACGACTAATATGGTCTTCTATGTCACCTTTCAAGATGTCTCCTACGCTGGTCTCGTTAGCTTGGCTCGTGTAGAAGACTAGTTTATTTAGAAAATCCGTCGCCCAATTACGTTCATGATCGCTGCTGTCGAACGTGAGAATCGGTAAGTTTTTTACTTTAACATCGAACCTGTATTGGTGCAGATTTTTATTTTTACTTTTCAATTTGTCAAACAATCTTCTGGAAAGTTCCTCCAATGATTCGTAGTTATCAGTGAACTTTAGAAGTTTTGTTTCTTCGTCATGTACCAGTAGGTTGCCCACAAGGCCACCTATCCCACCGCTGGTCTTGAGAAATCCCTCTTTTAGGGTCTCTTCAATATTGACGACATTTATAACAGTAGAATCATTTAGGCGTTCGTTTATTTTCGCTGTTATAAGCTTCAAAGTTTCTCTTTGAGCAATACCTTTGCCATTTACCGTCATGTCTTTATTCCCAAATGCAGCCGGCACTTTGAATTCCTTTGAAGTTAATATTTCCATCGCAGCGAGTGCAGTAGCCTGGTCTACCGCTGACTGAGAAACGTTTACTGAGTTCAGTTGTTGCTGCAAATCATCATTCTGATAAACAAGGTTTAGTTTACCGTTACCATACCGATCATATTCTACAACGCTCCAAATGACCTTGCTCAGAGATGTTATGTTGAAGGGGTCGTGAAGGAATGTATTGATGAATTTTCTTCGGTTATCCTCGTCTAGCGTTTGTGTTTTAAGAACCTGCTTAAAGAGGGTTTCTCTGAATAACTTGAGAATTTCTTCATCCGTCTCGAAGAATTTTTTCCGAAAACTAGCGATGCGATATTCTTTAATTCCCTTTCCTTGTCGAATTTCAGAAACTTCAATCGTCTTTTGCACTAGGATGACAAGATGCAGCAAGATCTGTCTATCGTCCGTTGGCATAGCATCATCAGCTTCTTGGCAAAGAAATCTTGCCAATATTACGGCTAGCTGGGTGAACAACCCCTTCATGGTATCGAACTCGGCATCATCTTTACTGCCCAATGTGAGCTTTGGGAACGGATTTACCTTCACATCAAACCTGTATTGGTTCATAAGATAATTATTTTTGAGAATTTCAGTCTGCAGCCCGTGATACAGGGCTTTGGAATGCTCTTCTAAAGATTCAACGTCATCGGTGAACTTTAACATATTGGTTTGTTCGTCAACAATCAATACATTACCCACAGCTCCAGCTAGACCGCCGCCGAACGTCAGGAGTTCATCTTCCAGAGATTTATCTATAGTAACCATCTTTATAACTTTAGAATTGTTTAGTAGTTCAGTGAAGCTGTCGCTTAAAGTGTTCAGAGTATTTTCAATTTTCAAACCTTTCATAGCTTTTATCGTCAAGTCTTTATTGCCAAACGAAGCCGGGACTTTGATTTCCTTCGATGTTAATATTTCCTTTGCAGCCTTCTGTATCGCTTTATCTATTATAGATGTAGAAACGTCTATCGAGTCTAGCTGTAATTTTAAATCATCGTTCACTTCACATACACACTGCAACTTCCCATCTTCATACTTAACAACGTTCTCAACCAACTTGCTAAGTATTGTTACATCCGAAGGGTTTTTAAATAATGACGTCAATAAGCTTATTATTTCTTCATGTTTCAAATTTCGTTTTCTTAGAATCTCTAAAGAGAGCGTGTCCTTGAATAGTTTTGGGAGTTCCTCTGTTGTTTCGAAGAATTCTGGTCGGAACCGCGCGATGCGATGCTCATTATCTTCGTGTATCCGTCTAACTTCGGAAACATCTACAGCCATGTCCACCAGAACGACATGGTACCGAAATATCAGATCGTCGTTCATCAGCGTCGTATGCTCAATTTCTCCATAAACAAATTTAGCAACAGTTTGAGCTAGCGCGCGAACTTCATGTCTAATTATTTCTTTATCCTCATCTCCTTTACTCTCAATATACAGTTTAGGAAACCTTTCAACGTTTATATTAAAACTGTATTCTTCCAAATCTTTTATATCGTGTTTTATTTTTGCCAGCAATCTTTTAGCAAGGTTACCCAGTGATTCAACTTTTTCAGTGAATTTGATAAGACTGGTGTCGTCGCGCACCAGCAGGTTTCCGACAGCGCTAGCTAAGCCTTGGTCAAGTTGGAGATACTTATCCTCTAAAGACTCATCTATTTTGACGATTTTGTCATCTGAATTTCGCAACAAATCAACAAATTTGTTCTTCAAATCATCTAACACTCCATCGATGATATGGACTTTGCCTTTACTGATTGTCAGGTCATTATTTCCAAATATAACCGGCACTTTGAAATGTTTCGATTTCAATATGTCCTTCGCAGCCTCTTCAACCGCTTCGTTGACTGTCGACTGAGAAACGTTAACTTTCATGAGTTTTTCTTTCAAATCTTCGAACATGTTATTCGCAAACTTAAATTTGCCCTCGTCGTACAGGACGACGCTTCCAATTAATTGGCTGAGAATAGTAACATCAGAAGTATTCTTGAAAAACTCGTCTAGGACGCTTCTTTGTTCTTCATTTTTTAATCTTGGTTTTTTAATAACTTCCCTTGCGAGCGCATCTTTGAAATATCTCACAATTTTATCGTTATTCTCAAAGAAGTCTGTTCGGAAGCTAGCGATGCGGTGTTCGTTCGTTTCATTTCTTTGTTCAATATCAGAAACATCGACAACGTATAGCCGCAAAATGACATGAAAGCGGAGCATCAGATCATTATTCATGGGCATCACACTATCATCGTCTTTACGAAGAAACTTTCCCATCAGTTCCGCCAGCATGGTGAGCTGTTCCTTCAGAACAATGTCACACAAAAACTCCACATCCTGGTGTTTGTATCGCGGCTGTCGGCCAGGATCGCCAGTAGATATCAGATCGTTCAAATAACTGGAGATTGGGCTCTTATACGATCTGTTGTTGGCGTCTCCGTCGTGTTTAGCTGTCGTGTACATAACAAACACACATTCTGTAGCGCCGAAGCTACCTTCAAAGAAGCCTTTGATACCTGGTTTGAAAGTGCGTCGTATGTTCAAGTAACTGTAAAAATATTGGGCCAAATCGTTTCTACTGTTGAGTGTTAGAACCGAGTTGTCGTTCTCTCTATGTTTAGCTTGTAGGAACACGGCGACGGGTCTATCGAACCCCTTGAGTTTTAGTCTCAAGCAAATGTCATCAAACGCTCCTACCTCGTCCATATTTGTTGCTAACAGGTACTCGTTCACAAGGATGTTATGTTTTGCTCTAAAATGAATTAAGCTTATAAGTTTAGTCTCATACAGTTGTCCTCGAATGCCCGAGGTGCCGTGGCGTTTTGTGTAAGTCGTGTTTGACATCGTCTCGTTGATATTTCCGTCTTTCTAGTCTTCAGGCTGATGTATACAGCTGATGCGTGTGACGTTGGCCCAGTTGTTGCTAACGATAATCTGGAATATGAACATTAAGTTATACCCACAGCATAGGAATCTCCGTTTATCACAGGTGGTTGTCCATATTTTTTAACAGAACACATTACATAACATCACGCCTGTATTTCCCGAAGCGGTAGGCAGAGGTGCACATATAATACATCCACATTTCGCCAGTTATGTTTTAGGTCCCAATGTAATAGGGGGCGAGCCTATTACTGAGAATTATCTAATGAAAAAACCCAGTAACACGTTGCCCGACACGGGAATCGAACCTAGGACCTCGTGCTCAGCAGTCGCACTTAGCAACCACTAGACCAACGAGTAAAAAATTGTATAATATTTTATCATTTACCGTGCAATATCTTTAATTACATAATATTCAGTTAATCTCAACTACAGCTAATATATAAATATATAAAGAAAATAAATAATAACAATTAATACATAATTTAGAATACAACTATTAATAATGAATAAATATATGAATAAACATAACATAACATCACGCCTGTATTCCCCGAAGAGGTAGGCAGAGGTGCATATACAGTACACCCACATTTCGCCAGTTATGTTTTTTTAGGTCCCAATGTAATAGGGGGCAAACCTTTTGTCATCAACCGGGCACAAATCCAGACTCCGTGCTGCCGCTGAGAATTACCAAATGGACAAACCCAGTAACACTTTGCCCGGCCCGGGATTCGAACCCAGGACCTCGTGCTCAGCAGTAGCGCTTAGCAACCACTAGACCGACGAGGCAGTCACGATGTATGTAATCAGTTTTAAATATTAAGGTGACCACACTATCGCATCAGGTATAACCTGTAACGATAGGGGTGTTGAAATAAATAAATATAAATTGACACATTATAATTAATATTACTATTTTACAAATATACACAACTTAATTCTAATACAAAATAAAAACAATATATACAAAAATAAAAAGTTAAAAAGCATCAAAGAATTCATCCCCGTCGATGTCAACCGGTAACGTGCCCAAAAGACTGGCAGCATTGCCACGTTGAATGGCAATGCTAATTCTTTGGCCAAAAAATGAACCAGCCCTTTGGTCACGTGTGGAGTCGACTAGGCGCTTTGCTAACTCTTTAAACAAAGCGCAAGCGCTCGGACCCCATGGCCCAAATGTTTCAATCCCAAACGGCTCAAAAATACAATTACCTATCAGGTTATTGTATTTCCGCCGTTTGAGGGTCTCCGCAGCAGCAGCATTATAATTGATTGCTCACATCACTTAGTTAAAAAATGTGAGCCGTCATGGGACGCCTGGCAGATGTGAAACACGATTAAATGAAACGCAGGTTATGTATACCGTACTAAACAACAACGTCGAACTGAGGGAGAAGCCACACCGTACACTCTACTACATATAAAATATATGTATATATATATAAATGTTTACGTAAACATGCGTATTAAGTATTAGTTACAAATTTGGCCAAGAGATGGCGTTGTTAGTTGAGCGCCGGTTTCTGAATCGCGGTGTTAAGATTTTCCGGCGCTTAACTAGTTCAATCATTTAAGTTTGTTCTTGTGAGCATCAAGCACTGTGGTCATATATATTACACGCGCTTAATATAAAGTCCAGTGTTTCATTCCTCTCCAAGTCGACCTTCGTTCATGGTCCTTCGAGCCGTCGCCACGGCAAGCGTCGCCACGCCAACAATTCGGTTTACAAGTGAGCCTATAGATGTTTCACATCAAAAATGTAAAAGGACATAAATGGATCTACAAGAAAACATTATTTCATAGCGCGTGATATTGCGGACGGACGCGGATCAGCTTGCACCAACGCACCGCATGAAGTGTGCCGTCCGTATTAGCGGAGACACGCGCGTCGCGGTGCGCGCGATCCCCGATAACTTCTTAGCTCCGCTGCGAGTTCTTCAATATGCATTTTAGAATAACGCTCGAATATATGCTTCGGATCTATCCTGTCTTCCAACTGCGTGAGGTGCGTGGCTGTCCGTGGCCGTCGTCCCGCGTGTTCCGCGGAATACAGCTTTACCTTGTGATCTACATAATTATGTACCTAAATGATCACAACTCCAGTTTCTGAAGCTGAGCCTTTAAATTGATAGTAATACTGTACAACACATCTACGAACTTAGATGCATCACCAGACGTAGCTTTATGTAGATATTCTTTCAATTTTAGATACATTTCTCTGCTATCTTTTGAGCTAAGGTTCGACAAAATCCGCCTGCCATAGTCTAACAATGACTCCAGTATTATTGGTTCATTATTTTTGATAATAATTTTCAACGCGTCATCCTCCCGTATATTGTAAATCAGTATATCGTGAACGTTCTTACATTGAATGAGCATCACGTTTATAATGAAGTCCCAAATCGATTTCTGTTTCTCCTCGTCCTCCTTGTGTGTTTTCAATACGTGACAAATGTGTCGGACGGCGAAGCATTCTGCGAATGCCATGTGTAGGAATATGGGGACGTCATCCCGTACGCCACTGATGATTCCAGTCGTCTCTTTCCCTTCTTTTATTTTAGCCGTGCTATGTACTATTGCTCGTACATCTTTCATTGTTAAGATTTCGTTTAAATCTTCAATGTAATGGTAAAAAGAAGAGTATGCTCCTAATTGTCTACAGTTGGTAAAAAAATTGTCGCGTTCATTTTTATATATTTTGGTATTATTCAAGTTGCGTGAGGCGATTGCGTTCAGTTCGATTTTAATGAAATCATCGTACATAACGAATCTCTCACTTGTAAGTAAGCGTAACTTGGGAGGATTGTAATAGTAATGTGTTATGGCACTGACAAAATATTTAAATGCCAAAAAAATTTCCAACGGACTGCATTTTCGTTCAAACAAACGATACATACATATATTGAAAGTGTAGCGAATTGTTTGACGAAGAGTACCTACGCTCTTCGGAATCTGAGTGATAAAATAATGTCCGCACTAAAAGATCGTCTATTAAGCGGAAATATTGTCCAAGAACGCCCGATTTGTCATTTCTGCACATATCCATAAAAATCATCATAATTTTCGAGTCCCAATACATCATATTAAAATATGTCTCCATGTCCCGATGGTTAAGCGTATCCAAGCGGTAAGGGTCACCAAATACATTTTCGAGAATTGATGTAACTTCCATATTCGACCCGCTTGCGATCCATAATTTAACTTTCTGCATTATGGTGTCCGTTAAGCGGGGTACCTTACCGACATGCTTCCTAACAACCTCGCAGAGCTTCTTCACAACTTTTAATAACGTCAACACTTCCTCCATGTCAGAAGGTCAGACTCTCCAGTAAATCGATGCAAGTTTTGTCTTTCTGCCACTTGCTGAACACCTCACAGTGATCCAACAGGTTCACTCGTACTATCCAGAGCTTGGGATCGTATTTTTTCGCTCGATGTGACAGATGAGTGAGTAGAGTTGACTTGCCCATCCCCGAGCGCCCTGTTACAAGAATAACTTCGTCTTCAAGATCATAGAGAGACATTAAGAGAACCGGGTTTCGTTGTCTAGGGTGAAGTGCTTGTCTGTCGACATACAGGTGTTTTACTTTATCGTAATTCAAACTACCAACGAACTTGCCTACTATGACCGATTCATTACTTATAACTTTATATAACACTTCTCCTTCTACATACTTCATCGATACACCATCTAGGATCAAGTCCAAACTAACTTCTTCGCCCTGATATATAACTTTAGCATTTTGTAAGATGTTCCTCTGAGTCTCTTCTGTCAGATCAGTCAAATTACTCTTTGGGTCGTGCACGATGTTATTAACCTGTGCAAATTGTTCCCTCACAAAGTCAACTAATGTCTTCTGAGTGACTACTACAGTATATTTATCCCTCACCACTTCAGCAATGTGTTTTATCCGGTTCGACCAGTTTCTATTACTTGGCTTATCTTTACATATAATAACGAGTATTGTCTCTCTGTTCGTATCCTTCAGTTCGTCGCGCAATGTGTTGTATTCGTTTGCTTGTAGATTTACCATGTATTCTAAATCTATCACAGCATGGTCTTTACACTTCGAAAACTGAATAATCTTGGCAACAGTTAGGTCGATGATCTCCGTGACGACAACAGTTCCTGGAGGAAGCTTGAGGGCATTAATGACGTTTCTTTTAAAAGGACATCCAATACTGCTTCCTCGCTTCAGTTGATACATCAGACTGATCACTGTCATGAAAGGCTTGTCGACGATATTTTTGGCAGCCAGTTCATATATTTGGCTATGTTTCGTGAGACACGTCCCAATTTCTTCCATCCACCATCTCTGTATGCTGTCGTGGTATGTTACATACAGTGCGTCAGACGTAACTCTGCAGTTGGTAACGCTGCGACTAATATTGTCTTCTATGTCACCTTTCAAGATGTCTCCTACGCCGGTCTCGTTAGCTTGGCTCGTGAAGGAGACGAAATTATTTAAAAAATCATTTACCAACATTCGTTCGTGATAACTACTGTCAAAAGTGAGGATCGGAAAGTTGTTTACTTCAACGTCAAACCTGTAATCATGCAGATTTTTAACTTGATTTTTCAATTTTTCAAACAATTTTCTGGAAAGTTCTCCCAATGATTCCTGGTTATCAGTGAACTTAAGCAGTTTTGTGTCTCCGTCATACACTAGGAGGTTGCCCACAAGGCCAGCTATCCCACCGCAGAGCTTGAGAACTGCATCTCCTAAGGATTCATTAATAGTAACGGTATTTGATGTGTTTAGCAGTTTGGTTATGTTCTCTGTTAAATGCTCTAACTGAAGCACCCTCGATGCTTCACTATCGCCTTCTATCGTCAAGTCTTTATTGCCGAATGCCGCCGGAACTTTGAATTGTATCGATGCTAACATGTCCTTCATCGCTAGTTCAACAGCCTGGTCTACCAATGATTGATATATATTCACTTTAAACAATTCCTCCTTTAGATTTTCTTCCATATTATTTACAAACTTTAACTTTCCATCTTCATAGATGACTACGGTTCCGATCAACTTGCTAAGATATTTAATGTTAGAAGTATTCTCCAAGAACGATGTCAAGTAGCAATACATTTCATCTTCTTCTAATTTCCGTTTTTTTATTATTTCAGTGAAGAGCCTGTCTCTGAACAGCTTGACAAAGATATCATTGTTCTCAAAGAAGTTTGGTTGAAAGCTAGCGATGCGATGTTCGTTCGTTTCATTTGTTAGTTTAATATCAGAAACATCGACAACGTATAGCCGCAAAATGACATGAAAGCGGAGCATCAGATCATTATCCATGGGCATCACACCATCATCGGCTTCACAAAGAAACTTCCCCATCAGTTCCGCCAGCATGGTGAGCTGTTCCCTCAGCACTTCATAACACAAAAACTCCACGCCCTGGTTTTTGCAACTCGCCTGTAGGTTACCTTCGCCAGTAGATATCAGATTGTTCAACAGATTGGATATTTGGCTCATAAACACTCTTTTGGAGTCTCCGTCGTGTTTAGCTGTCGTGTACATAACAAACACACATTCTGTAGCGTCGAAGCTACCTTTAAAGAAGCCTTCGATGCCTGGTTTGAAAGCGCGTCGTATGTTCAAGTAACTGCGAAAACATTGGGTCAAATCGTTTCTACCGTTAAGCGTTAGAACCGAGTTGTCGTTCTCTCGATATTTAGCTTGTAAGAACACGGCGACGGGTCTATCGTAGTCCTTGAGTTTTAGTCTTATGCAAATGTCGCCGAACGCTCCTACCTCGTCCATGTTTGAAGCTAATAGGAAGTCTTCTACGTCTGCGTCATATTTCGCTCTCAAAAATATTAAACTTATTAGTTTCGACTTGTGTAGGTGGCCACGAATCACCGCTGTACCTTGACGTTTTTTATAGTTTGGGCCCGACATTTTCCTGAAGATTTTATTCTTGATTCGTTATTTGCAATTAATAGTTCTTGTTAATAATTCCAGACATAATGTTCCACGCTGATCTGTAAAAATAAATAATCATATATAATATGGCGAAAAGGTGCTAATTCGACCCTGGGCAGTAGAAATAGGACCTATTACATATAACATAGCTGGAGAAATCAAGGTATATTACACACCTCTGTTTATCAGCGACCGGCGAAGCAACAAAGTAACACGTTGTATTAGACATTAACTTGTGAAAACACAATTTTGTCTGACCTTGACCTTGAGGTCCCAATGTAAAAACTGGCGAAATGTGGGTGTACTGTATGTGCACCTCTGCCTACCCCTTCGGGGAATACAGGCGTGATGTTATGTTGACCTTAAGCATGCATGACCTTCACCTTACGGATGTCATTGACCTTAATTATTCATAGAAAACATGTAAGAACGCGCAGCGTTACCCTACCCATCTATTAAATTCACCCCGCTCGAGGATCGGTCCAGGCGTCCTTGAGAAATCGAGGGACATACATAAAAATAATTAAAAAAAATTAACAAAAAAAAACCGACTTCAAAACAAAACTATTTCACAACAAATTAAAAAGCACTAAAAAGTAAAAAAGGTTCATATAAAAACCGCAGAAATCGGAGAACAATCATAGAAAAATGTAGTAGAGAACGTGAAAAAAAACAGCATTATTAAGAATGACTGACAAAGTACTGATCGGATCTCAATCAAATTGCAATGGGACCAAACGGGAGGCACCAGCTTTCAAATAAATAAAAATTATCAAAATCGGTTCACCCAAGCGAAAGTTATGAGGTAACAAACAAAAAAAAAATACAGTCGAATTGAGAACCTCCTCCTTTTTTTGAAGTCGGTTAAAAAAGATTCCGACGAATTGTAAACCTTCCTCCTTTTTTTAAGTCGGTTAAAAACGATTCTTATGTACTAAATTTGGCCCTGGGTGAGGGTAGTGCTAAAACCGGCTCTGTCCCTCATCATGCCCCAGTATTGCTACTTCAAATGCGCACACAAATTATATGAAACACTATATTAAAGTCAAAAAATTGTAAATACAATAAACGATTGAATAAATGATGAGAATTACCTAATGGAAAAACGCAGTAACACTGCCCGACCCGAGATTCGAACCCAGGACCTCGTGCTCAGCAGTCGCGGTTAGCAACCACTAGACCAACGAGGCAGTGGCTCGTACGAGTCCTCGAGACTACCCTACAGTGGGTACTTGAGCAATCTCAATGCGAATGAAGATAAAGTAATACTAAGTATTAACCTTTCGGGCGCTCGTCTTGTATAGCAGACAAACGTTCGCGTCTCCACGCCACAATTTTATTACATACATACATAACATCACGCCTGTATTCCCCGAAGGGGTAGGCAGAGGTGCACATATAGTACACCCACATTTCGCCAGTTATGTTTTTAGGTCCCAATGTAATAGGGGGCCTATTGCCATCAACCGGGCACAAATCCAGACTCCGTGCTGCTACTGAGAATTACCTAATGGAAAAACCCAGTAACACTTTGCCCGACCCGGGATTCGAACCCAAGACCTCGTGCTCAGCAGTCGCGCTTAGCGACCACTAGACCAACGAGGCAGACTAGCTACTGCTTGCCAAGCGTGGGGATTATGGCAACCCCGCTACCTAAGGGGGAGGCCTTTGTTTAACAGTCGACGTCTTCCGGCAAATGATAATGATGATGAAATTTGTACAAATTTAATTTAATGAATTGAAATCTTTTAAATACGACATCTTACCAACCTTTCGCTTTGGGCCTGGCTGCAGGTCCCTCTGGTCTCGTTATTTAGTTTGGATATAGTTTACTTATTTAAATACATACTTACAGCTACCTTTACAGAATGATCTCATTTATTGAGTTATAGTATGGATTTAAAGGAAGAATTGTACGTGCACGGTAATCGATAAATAATTGAGAGGTGGAACAGGTATTTGGATCACGTATTTCTAATAATAATACTAGATTAGGCGCAACTAGTCCAAAATCCACCTAATACAACCTCAGACTACAACCCATCTCTAAGTATTAGCTCGGTTGACAGTTTTGGTTTGACGTTTGAAGTCCGTTCGGAAATTTCCGGTCGTTTTGAACACTTGCCTTTTAAGAAAACCCAGCAAGTGCATCGAGAATTAATAGGATTTGAGTCGCTGTGTTTTTATAGGTTTTTATATTATTATTATTATTTTCCTTCTTGACTTATTTCATATAATATTTTTATTTTATTTCTTGTGTCTCATTTTATGATACGGGTTATTTTATGCCTGAAATAAATGGTTTTTTTTTATATATTTTATGTTTGATTGTTTTGCTTCTCGCTCTTCTTTATGTGCTTCTGACGTTTAGTGATAATTTCATAAATTTACGCTCAACTTTGCTTCAAGTGGCAGTCGATGCCAAATCTCAACATTCATTAACTAGTACATGTGCTTTACACTTTGTTAGTATGTAGTTTAAATGCCAAACAAAGCTATTAAAAAAGCGAACGCATATGACTTGGGAACGTATATAACGCACCGACTTCCACTTAAAGTAATGTGATATGAAAAAAATATTATTTTTTATGTAAGTAAGTAAATAAATAATTTATTTGCATAAAACATGGTATAAAAGGTGTTGTAAATAATTATGGATAAGTATATTTACGTGGAGTAGGAGTTTTTTGAAGACAGTTTTTTTCTAAGATATTTTTTTAAACACTTGTGTCCTTGGATGACAGTATCAAGTTTTGCTTACTCACCTCTTTGCCAGCATGTACCTCATTTATATTTAACCAAGTTGTAAAGCAAAACATAAAGGAATCAATGAATCTAGAATTCATAGTAATTAAATATACTGTAAAATTAAGGACTGCCTCGTTGGTCTAGTGGTTGCCAAGCGCGACTGCTGAGCACGAGGTCCTGGGTTCGAATCCCGGGTCGGGCAGTGTTAATGGGTTTTCCATTAAGTAATGCTCAGTGGCAGCACGGAGTCTGGATTTGTGCCCGGTTGGTGGCAATAGGCTCGCCCCCTATTACATTGGGACCTAAAAACATAACTGGCGAAATGTGGGTACATGTGCACCTCTGCCTACCCCTTCGGGAAATACAGGCGTAAGTTTTGTTTTTTATGTAAACTTTCTTTTATGTTATGCCAAGCGCGCCAAAATGGCGGGCGTTTAAAGTGTCCGTATTTAGAGAATTTAAAAAAAAATTGTTCTCCGTAAATTTTCGTAATTTTGCGGCTGATTTTTGTTTGCCAATTATGCTAACGATGTAAGGTATCGTATAAAAAAATACATACATATTCCCTATTGCCCATAATTATGATCAACGTAATCCCTTGAGACTAGTGCCTTTCCTACCGCTTAGAAAAAGGCCCTAGTTCAGATTTAGATTGGAACGAAATCAAATTTTGGCGCACCTTTGTTTTTTTTTTTAAAACGTCGCCCCACACTAGGAATTTCTCCTGTGTCGTGGGTGCGTTTCACAAACATGAAATATCACATACACAAACAAACACCCAGACTCGGGACAAATATCTGTGGTTCGCACAAAGTTTTGCCCCGTGCGGGAATCGAACCCACAACCCTTAGCGCAGCAGTCCAATCACTTAGCCACTGCGCTAATCAAAAAGCACCTAAAAAAAACTACTGCGCTCCGCCTTGTATAAGTATAGAAACAGTTACAAGAAAAAGACCCCTGGCTGGAGGCCTTTTATTAGGTCTCGCCAAACGACCGGTTAAGCAGTAAGAGCTCCCTCAGAGCTAACTGCGAGACCCAAGTTCGAAAAAAAAAAAAAAAGAAGACAGTCGCCCACCGCCTTCTGGCGACCGCTGTATCTTACGGCTCGCACCCGAGCAAACATCTCTTCAACCAGCGGTCGGCGAGCCGTAAACGGGCGTCGTAAAGGCGTCGTCGCCTAGCCGAGGCTCCGGCGACGTGTCGGAACAGCTGATCTGCTTTGTTGGATTTGGCACCGACTTCAACTTTGTGTATATAAAGTGAAGTGAATAAAATATTATTTAACACTTTTAAGATGCGAGTTTTTTGAAGGTGGTGTTGGGTGGGGGGGGGGGGAGTTACGCACCCCTTCCCCCTTGTTAGTCTATTGTAAGACAGATATTTGAAATCCTTAATAAAAGCCCTTTCAAACGATACCTCACACGATAAATTTAATCTTAGAAAGTGGTAGGGGGTGGAGTAGACGCACCCTCTCTCCCTTATTGCTGGTCAGTCATTAACTACACGTTTGAACAAAGCAATATTACTTATTACGACAACTCTACTAAGATCCTATGTGGAGTTCCGTTCCATATCTCCGAAGTTCATCATCAGATCCTAACTTGGTAACAATGGGACCTCCTGGAGAGTATACTCTATCGATTACAAAAAGAATTTCTTAAATCGGTCCAGGCGTCTTGGAGAAATCGGGGGACATACATAAAAATGTTTCCGACGAATTGTAAACCTCCTCCTTTTATGAAGTCGGTTAAAAATTATGTATGTGGCCTTGAAACGGCAGAATTATATTATCTGTGAAGTTTAATGTTTGCAAATTAAGCTTGCAATTTTTTTTTTAATATAGCTATGTATTATGTAATTAAAGTCTAATCTAATATTACATTATTTGTGAACAACGGGAATGTTTTTACCTGAAAGAAAATGCTTTGGAACCTTTTTTAAGAATATTGCGCGCGGAGCGGTGATATTTGGCATGGTTAGGTATAGTAGATCTTAAATTATAATACGTTTGTATTTCAACTATTATTGAGGCGCGGATTGCTTGTTAATTTCGCAGAACTAAAATGGCCGTATTACTACAAGAATCATTGGGATATAATGCCTAAGAATCACAAAATTTTCACTAAGTATACATAATTATAATGACTTTTACGAATATTAGTAGGATTAGGTACTTGACTGCTGTGTTATAAAGAAGGCAGTGCAACAAGTAAATTGAAATTGTCGCAGAAGCAGCATAAATATATATATTGTAGATATCTGTTATTGTGTAGGTGTGGTTAAACTAAAAGAAATGGCTATTATTTGTACATTCATTATACATTTCATATTTACGTAAAGTCACGCCTTCCCAAAGGGGGCAGAAACAATTCTAAGGTCAAACATAGGATTCACGTTGTAAATGTAAAAGATATGAGAGGAATTATTGGGAATTCAGGAAATGATTGAGGTTAACAACAACCATTTTAGCTCTGCTTGTAGTTTTCCTGTTCGTCAATACTTCGATAATATATCACATCTGTACTCTCTGAAGAGATACGTAGAGGTGTATAGCACACCCACGGTTCACTGGATGTGATTTTAGTCTCAGTGTAATAGGGTCATCCTTATCGTCAGCCCGTTACTCTCCACTGGTGGTTATAGGTCTCTTTCAAGGTGCTCCACAGATCCCAGTATCACCGGGCACAAATCCAGACTCCATACCGAGAATGAGCTAATGAAATACCCAATAACATGACTTTTGCTGTCATTTTAACATGTTGCCTCTCATCACCAGCCTGCTTCAGTCCACTTCTGGACATAGGCTCAGCTTAAATCTAAATTGATATGGGAAATTGGAAAAAAATAATTTCAAACCAAAAATCTTTAATAAAATTCCGGACGTGATAAAAAATCTACCTTTTCATAAATTTAAAAATCAAATTGTATCATTACTACTAGATAAAAGTTATTATTCAGTACAAGACTTTTTAGTTTGTAAGCTAATTAAAATTTAAGTAATTAAGATGTTTGGTTGTTCCAAATTTTATATTCTATTTAATATGTGCATGCTACATTGAGGCAGAATTGTACAAGGATCCATATAACATAACATCACGCCTGTATTCCCCGAAGGGGTAGGCAGAGGTGCACATATAGTACACCCACATTTCGCCAGTTATGTTTTTAGGTCCCAATGTAATAGGGGGCGAGCCTATTGCCATCAACCGGGCACAAATCCATACTCCGGATAGCGGGTAGAATAGAATAGAATAGATATCTTTATTTGCATTGAATGTAGGTACAATAATAAGGTATTAATATATGGACTGCCTCGTTGGTCTAGTGGTTGCTAAGCGCGACTGCTGAGCACGAGGTCCTGGGTTCAAATCCTGGGTCGGGCAGTGTTAGTGGGTTTTTCTATTAGGTAATTCTCAGTGGCAGCACGGAGTCTGGATTTGTGCCCTGTTGATGGTCAGCTCGCCCCCTATTTCATTGGGACCTAAAAACATAACTGGCGAAATGTGGGTGTACTATATGTGCACCTCTGCCTACCCCTTCGGGAATACAGGCGTGATGTTATGTAAATATACCATTGTGCATGTGATGGGTATGTTATAGTGGTCTATATGTAATAATTTTAAGAACTATCTTCCACCTTTGACAAACAATAAATGAATGAATTCACATATTTATTTATTATTTATGTTACAAATGACATTAAACTTAGCTAGTTAGTGACATGATTGAATGACAAAAAATACTCAAAAATCACTATAATCACATAAAACATAACATCACGCCTGTATTCCCCGAAGGTGTAGGCAGAGGTGCACAAACAGTACACTCACATTTCGCCAGTTATGTTATTTTAGGTCCCAATGTAATAGGGGGCGAGCCTATTGTCATCAACCGGGCACAAATCCAGACTCCGTGCTGCTACTGAGAATTACCAAATGGAAAAACCCAATAACACTTTGCCCGACCCGGGATTCGAACCCAGGACCTCGTGCTCAGCAGTCGCGCTTAGCAACCACTAGACCAATGAGGCAGTAAAACTAAATACTAAACAATAATTAATAATAACATTTAATAATGTATTAAGAAAAATTATTTTTTATTGTATTGCACACTTTTTTGTAATGTATACATATATTATTGCGGCGAATACTGCTTCATAGTTGTCGCAAAGTGTGACTTCTGCGTTAGATTTTACATCAAGTAATTCCCAGCAAGGTGGACTGATGATGTTGCTGTACAGGGAAAGACCTGGATGAAAAAGGCCCAAAATCGGAATCAGTGGCGTTTAGGGGAGGAGGCTTATGCCCAGCAGTGGGCCATTTAAAAGCTGATGATGATGATGATGAATTCCCAGTAGCGGCACGGAGTCTATTTATGCTCGTTTGATGGCAAATACTTGCGTCCTATTTCCTTGGGACCTTAAGTGGTAGAATGTGGGTGCAGTATTCATCTCTCTCATAACACGGACTTACTTATATACAAGTCGGAAAATATTTTCACACTGCAACTAATGCGATTGTATTTTAAATTCCAGAAAATCGTTGAAGAAAATATGAAAGTACAAGATTAAAATCTTCAGGAGAATGTCGGGCCCAAACTATAAAAAACGTCAAGGTACAGCGGCGATTCGTGGCCACCTACACAAGTCGAAACTTATAAGTTTAATATTTTTGAGAGCGAAATATGACGCAGACGTAGAAGACTTCCTATTAGCTTCAAACATGGACGAGGTAGGAGCGTTCGGCGACATTTGCATAAGACTAAAACTCAAGGACTACGATAGACCCGTCGCCGTGTTCTTACAAGCTAAATATCGAGAGAACGACAACTCGGTTCTAACGCTTAACAGTAGAAACGATATGACCCAATGTTTTCGCAGTTACTTGAACATACGACGCGCTTTCAAACCAGGCATCGAAGGCTTCTTTAAAGGTAGCTTCGACGCTACAGAATGTGTGTTTGTTATGTACACGGCAGCTAAACACGACGGAGACTCCAAAAGAGTGTTTATGAGCCCAATATCCAATCTGTTGAACAATCTGATATCTACTGGCGAAGGTAACCTACAGGCGAGTTGCAAAAACCAGGGCGTGGAGTTTTTGTGTTATGAAGTGCTGAGGGAACAGCTCACCATGCTGGCGGAACTGATGGGGAAGTTTCTTTGTGAAGCCGATGATGGTGTGATGCCCATGGATAATGATCTGATGCTCCGCTTTCATGTCATTTTGCGGCTATACGTTGTCGATGTTTCTGATATTAAACTAACAAATGAAACGAACGAACATCGCATCGCTAGCTTTCAACCAAACTTCTTTGAGAACAATGATATCTTTGTCAAGCTGTTCAGAGACAGGCTCTTCACTGAAATAATAAAAAAACGGAAATTAGAAGAAGATGAAATGTATTGCTACTTGACATCGTTCTTGGAGAATACTTCTAACATTAAATATCTTAGCAAGTTGATCGGAACCGTAGTCATCTATGAAGATGGAAAGTTAAAGTTTGTAAATAATATTGAAGAAAATCTAAAGGAGGAATTGTTTAAAGTGAATATATATCAATCATTGGTAGACCAGGCTGTTGAACTAGCGATGAAGGACATGTTAGCATCGATACAATTCAAAGTTCCGGCGGCATTCGGCAATAAAGACTTGACGATAGAAGGCGATAGTGAAGCATCGAGGGTGCTTCAGTTAGAGCATTTAACAGAGAACATAACCAAACTGCTAAACACATCAAATACCGTTACTATTAATGAATCCTTAGGAGATGCAGTTCTCAAGCTCTGCGGTGGGATAGCTGGCCTTGTGGGCAACCTCCTAGTGTATGACGGAGACACAAAACTGCTTAAGTTCACTGATAACCAGGAATCATTGGGAGAACTTTCCAGAAAATTGTTTGAAAAATTGAAAAATCAAGTTAAAAATCTGCATGATTACAGGTTTGACGTTGAAGTAAACAACTTTCCGATCCTCACTTTTGACAGTAGTTATCACGAACGAATGTTGGTAAATGATTTTTTAAATAATTTCGTCTCCTTCACGAGCCAAGCTAACGAGACCGGCGTAGGAGACATCTTGAAAGGTGACATAGAAGACAATATTAGTCGCAGCGTTACCAACTGCCGAGTTACGTCTGACGCACTGTATGTAACATACCACGACAGCATACAGAGATGGTGGATGGAAGAAATTGGGACGTGTCTCACGAAACATAGCCAAATATATGAACTGGCTGCCAAAAATATCGTCGACAAGCCTTTCATGACAGTGATCAGTCTGATGTATCAACTGAAGCGAGGAAGCAGTATTGGATGTGCTTTTAAAAGAAACGTCATTAATGCCCTCAAGCTTCCTCCAGGAACTGTTGTCGTCACGGAGATCATCGACCTAACTGTTGCCAAGATTATTCAGTTTTCGAAGTGTAAAGACCATGCTGTGATAGATTTAGAATACATGGTAAATCTACAAGCAAACGAATACAACACATTGCGCGACGAACTGAAGGATACAAACAGAGAGACAATACTCGTTATTATATGTAAAGATAAGCCAAGTAATAGAAACTGGTCGAACCGGATAAAACACATTGCTGAAGTGGTGTGGGATAAATATACTGTAGTAGTCACTCAGAAGACATTAGTTGACTTTGTGAGGGAACAATTTGCACAGGTTAATAACATCGTGTACGACCCAAAGAGTAATTTGACTGATCTGACAGAAGAGACTCAGAGGAACATCTTACAAAATGCTAAAGTTATATATCAGGGCGAAGAAGTTAGTTTGGACTTGATCCTAGATGGTGTATCGATGAAGTATGTAGAAGGAGAAGTGTTATATAAAGTTATAAGTAATGAATCGGTCATAGTAGGCAAGTTCGTTGGTAGTTTGAATTACGATAAAGTAAAACACCTGTATGTCGACAGACAAGCACTTCACCCTAGACAACGAAACCCGGTTCTCTTAATGTCTCTCTATGATCTTGAAGACGAAGTTATTCTTGTAACAGGGCGCTCGGGGATGGGCAAGTCAACTCTATTCACTCATCTGTCACATCGAGCGAAGAAATACGATCCCAAGGTCTGGATAGTACGAGTGAACCTGTTGGATCACTGTGAGGTGTTCAGCAAGTGGCAGAAAGACAAAACTTGCATCGATTTACTGGAGAGTCTGACCTTCCTGTGTCGAACGATACTTAGCGAGAAATCCGGACACGAATCTATCAGCATTGTGCTGAAACAATCGCACGGTGCTGTGTCTCTAGAGCATTGTACCGGCGATGAGAGTGCTATATTCGAGCTGAAGTTGTTCCTACACTTTTACAATAGCAGAAATCTGATATTCCTGTTTGATGGCTTCGACGAAATCTGTCCGCGTTATATGAAGGAAGTGTTGACGTTATTGAACATTGTGAAGGGCTTCCCAAAGAGACATAGGATATGGGTTGCAAGTGTGTCTAATAATAAATTGAAACCCATTTTAGATGCACAGTTCGGGGCGGCGTACGAGATCCAAATGTTCTCGCGTCCCGAGCAGAATCAATATTTGTATTTCTATTGGAAGTCGAGATTATCAACAACTGAGCTTAGTAACAGGGATCTTCGAAAAATGCGCCGGGTCCTCAATTTTATAAAGCACGGTCTAGAAAAATATAGGACTTCGAGGGAGTATTCAAAGCTGAAAGAGCATCGCTACTCCGATGAGCTGATACGCCATGCTTTTGCATTCTTTGACTACCTAAAGAGGGCTATCAAGCAATGTCCGGTCCCTGTCAACAGCTCCGTGATTATAACCATCATTAACGACTTGATACTCTTCCTGATTCATTACGTGAAAGATTTTTATACTCCCTTTCATCTGTACTTAGTGTCTGATTATGTGCTGAACCAAATACAGGAAGTTGACAATGGGTCCAACGAAATGAACTTTGAAATCAACAGTGAATTTACAATTTATGAGCAGTTTGTGGAAACGAGTCTACGTAAAATCAGTTTTGATATTAGCATTCAAAAATTGTACAACTTCAATAATATTATTGAGAAAAATGAGCGACACGAATTTTTCTTAACGCATCGGCAATTAGGCACGTACGCTGTCTTCCAAGATGATTTAGAAAGAGTATTGACAATGAAAGACTTGCGAGCAATAGTACATAGCACGGCTAGAATAAAAGAAGGGAAAGAGACGACTGGAATCATCAGTGGCGTACGGGATGACGTCCCCATATTCCTACACATGGCATTCGCAGAATGCTTCGCCGTTCGACACATTTGTCACGTATTGAAGACTCACAAGGAGGACGAGGAGAAACAGAAATCGATTTGGGACTTCATTATAAACGTGATGTTCAGTCAATGTAGTAGGAACGTTCACAATATACTGAGTTACAAAATACGGGAGGATGACGCATTGAAAATTATTATCAAAAAGAATGAACCAATAATACTGGAGTCATTGTTAGACTATGGCAGGCGGATTTTGTACAATCTTAGCTCAAAAGATAGCAGAGAAATGTATCTAAAAATAAAAGGAGAGATTCATATAGCGATTTCTCAAAATATATCTGAGTTCGTAGATGTGTTGTACAGTATTGCTATCGATTTAACGAGAAGTTCATATGTGACGAAATATGCGTCGCGTATTATCGGTCGCGTAACGCCAGAACAGACACATGTACGAGGGTCAAACTGAAAGTTCTTAGAACTGGCCACTTATAAACAATATAATAAAAAAATAATTCTAAAATTTGAAAATAGAACTCTTTGCCAATATTACTGAGTATATATTTCATTAATTTGTCATTTGTTTTACGATTTGGCGGCAAATTGAAAATTGTCTGTGTCACGTCAACATGAATTTAACACGAGAAAATTTTCGTGCCATGATTTTTTATGACTTTCGATGTCATTTAAGTCAACAAGAAAGTTATGATAGACTACGATTGGCCTTTCACGATGAAGCCCCATCTCGTGCGACAGTTTACAACTGGTTTAATGAGTTTAAACGTGGTCGCACTAATCTCACTGATGATTTACGTGAGGGACGGCCTTCTACGGCGACGACTGAAGATAACATCTGTGTTGTGCGGCGTATGATAGAGACTGACAAAAGAGTGACCTATCAGCAGATTCGGACAAGCTTAGGCATCGGTATGAGTCAAGTGCACAAAATCCTCCACGAACATTTAGCAGTCAGGAAGCTTTGCGCCCGGTGGATACCTCATAATTTGACTGAGGCTCAAAAACTCCATCGTGTGGATTGGTGCCGTAAAATGATTGAAAGATTTAACGGAGGTGACTCAAATGCTGTGTTCGACATACTAACAGGTGACGAAAGCTGGATTTACTGTTATGATCCTGAAACCAAAAGACAATCTGCTCAGTGGGTGTTTCCTTTCGAGAGGTTGCCAACTAAAGTGAAGAGAGATCGAAGTGCGGGAAAAAAAATGGTGGCCTCGTTCTTTGGAAGGATAGGTCATTTCGCAACAATTGTGTTAGAGGATCAAAAAACAGTTTCTGCAGAATGGTACACTACCAATTGTTTGCCACTTGTCTTGGAAAAAGTTCGAGAGAAACGACCTCGCAGTAGGATCCTCCTTCACCACGACAACGCCTCGTCGCACACCGCTAAGCGAACGATCGACTATTTGGCGACATCAAACGTTGAATTACTGGGTCACCCGCCGTATAGCCCCGACCTCGCCCCTTGTGATTTTTATTTATTTCCAAAAATTAAAGAAAAACTTAAAGGAAAGCGGTTTATGAATGCTGAAGAAGCGGTGGCTGCGTATCGCGATGCCATTGAAGAGAACCCTAAAGACGAGTGGGCAAAGTGCTTTTCCCAGTGGTTCCATCGCATGCAGCGGTGTATTGACGTGAATGGACAATATTTTGAAAAGATATAATAAAACTAATAACTGGCTAATGTAATCAGTTTTTGATTTTCTAAGAACTTTCAGTTTGACCCTCGTATAGACAAACACTTGACCGTTCACACTCAACCGATGATATGTTAGTGCGTTAAGCTTGAACGGTCAAGTGTTTTTCTATACATTTGTCTGTTCTGGCGTTACGCGACCGATAATACGCGACGCATGTTCCGTCAGATATGAACCTTCCCTAAAGGCTCAGCTTCAGAAACTGGAGTTGTGATCATTTAGGTATATAACTATATAGATCACAAGGTAAAGCTGTATTCCCGCGGTGCGGGATTCCGCGGAACACGCAGGACGACGGCCACGGACAGCCACGCACTTCACGCACTTGGAAGACAGGATAGATCCGAAGCAAATATTCAAGCGTTATTCTAAAATGCATATTGAAGAACTCGCAGCGGAGCTAAGAAGTTATCGGGGATCGCGCGCACCGCGACGCGCGTGTCTTTGCTACTATGGATGATACCTTTGATGCGGTGCGAGCTGATCCGCGTCCGTCCGCAATATCACGCACCATGGTATAATGTTTTCCTATAGATCCATTCTAGTCCTTGTAAACCTTTTAACTAAGGGGTATGAATAATTATCTCCGACGACTTGATTGGCGCATTGACTAAGCGATAGGACTGCTGCGCTACGCGTCCGATTTCCGCACGGGACAGACATTTGTGTGTTCCGCAGATGCTTGTCCCGAGTCTGGGTGTGCGTTAAAGCGACACCTTCACGTCGAAGTCGAGAGACGCGAATCCTGCATCGCACTAGCGAAGTAATCGCATTCACTAGCTATATACACAGCTGCCTCGGGTTGAGAAGTGGGGCGCCGCGGCCCACCAGGCACACCACCGCCTGGTTGGAAGATCTTCCCTTTTCGTTGGAGGAACTCCACATCCCTTCCTCCACAGTGTGTGTATATTTCATCTTTGTGAAACGCGCCCACGATACAGGAGAAAATGCTAGGGAGATTTAAAAAAAATGTAAAACCAAAGTATACCTTAAAAATGTTATTGTATTATACAATTTACTCAAATATACTGTAAATACGTCAGTTTTGTTTCATTTGACTACTAATACAATATGATTGTACTAATTTTTAAACCTATCGCGCTGCATAATTATAACACGGGAATTATCATGAACACAAGTTTAGTTTTGGCTTGACGTTTCGACCGGGTTGCACCGGCCGTGGTCGCAAGCAGGCTGAAGTACTTGCCGGTGCTTCTTTGCGCGACAGGATCCGTAATACGGAAATTCGCCAAAGAACTAGTCACTGACAGCTCAAAGATTAGGTATTTCTCAGAAGCAGCCCCGAGTTTGGATTTGTGCCCGGTTGATGGCAATAGGCTCGCCCCCTATTACATTGGGACCTACAAACATAACTGGCGAAATGTGGGTGTACTATATGTGCACCTCTGCCTACCCCTTCGGGGAATACAGGCGTAATGTTATGTTAAGACCATTCCTAAGATTTCTTATCATCACTGAAGTACATTAAGCGTTGTCTTATGAATGCCACTGAGTGCCAATCTAACTAATTTATAGTAGATAATAATTAATAAATAAATATCACATTATTACTATGTATGGCAACCAAAAATTTCTGCGATCCGCAGATGTTTGTCCTAAGTCTGGGTGTTTGTGAAACGCACCCACGATACAGGAGAAATTCCCAGTGTGGGGCGACATTTTAAATAAATTCATATTAAAAATATATTTTTAACACAAGCTTTTAAATCAAAAGTACCATAATATTTTATTTTTCTATATCTATTTTACAACTTCATTCTAATACAAAATAAAAACAATATATACAAAAATAAAAAGTTAAAAAGCATCAAAGAATTCATCCCCATCGATGTCAACCGGTAACGTACCCAAAATACTGGCAGTATTGCCACGTTGTATGGCAATGCTGATAATATTGTATTGTCACCAAACCTATTAAAGTAGGCAACATTTATTTTCAATCGGATTTAAAAAGTGGTTCTAATTTTTAGATTGCAAGATTTGACCTAAATAAACCCATACACACATACATTGCAAGTTAAATAAAAGCTTGTAAAAAAGAATTAGGAGTCATGTTATATGTATATCACAGGGCCATAGGTAAAGAAAAACACTCTAGCAACTTTATTACAATATTTATTATTGAATAAAACGTATGTACCACTTCAATTTCAACCGAATCGTTAACACGACACTATGTTATTTGGGCGGGAACATTGACAGAACTGTCACAACTTCTAAAACCATCCTCCAATCATACACCGGTAAATAACTAAAATACTATCATGATTGGTCGCAACAAACTGACATTTCACAACGACCAATCATAACATTCCCTTTGACAGCTGCTGTCACTTCGACAGATTGACAGTTCGTGTGTTATGACGTCATGTCTCACAGTGGGAACTAGCCGTCAAGTAGCGGTTGTCAAACTGACAGTGACGTCACAAGACACGATTTTGAAGTGAGCGGGCATTGTATTTACCGATTATTATTCGAGGTTGATTCTAATAGTTTTAAGGAATTTACACACATTTCTATTTGGCTTATACAGTTGTACTATACCTGTATAATAAAAATATATTGAATATATATATATATAACCGTCGTGGTAGCCGAGTGGCTGTCGGACGAGATTTCTATACACAAGGTTGCAAGTTTAAATAGACATGAATGTAATTTTTTTAATGTTATAATATCCTATAGGCTCCAATACTCACAACCTTGTCCATATAAATCTGATACATAATGTAATCCTAACTTTCCAAATTCCTTTCAAAACGTAAACACGTCTGCTTCAAAAAGAAAATGTGTGTAGAAATGCAACATGTAGGCTGATGTTACACTGAGACGATGAGAATTCGTTTAAATTTGTACTATATACTTGATAATGTCCTCCTGCATCTAAAAAGTGAGTTTCTGACCGTATTTCTGTCACAGCAGTCAACTACGAAGATATTATAGTGCACAAGTATGCGCAAACACAGGTGCACTTCCTATCCCCTCACTCTCATAGTCCAGGACGGTGAGGCACGACCGGAGAGAGATCAGGCGCAGGACCAACTGCTTATAGGCCTTCCGGAGCACATATGAAAACGGTCACCCATCGCAAGACTGACCGCGGCGAGCACGGTTTAACCTCGCCAGCGACCACGTAGAATATTTTTATGCAGCGATCTATGTATGTATATAAAAATGAATCCCTGTTTCCCTTGGTCAAGCCATAACTTGAGAACGGCTGGACCGATTTGGGTAATTTTGGTTTTGAATTTTTTCTGGAAGTCCAGGGAAGGTTTAAATGGTAAGAAGGCGGTACGAAGTTCGCTGGGTTAGCTAGTATTGTATATAAAATGAGGCTGATATATTTCTAGTGCAGGGAGGACTCGGAAATGTCTGAGAGGGAACATTTTGTCAATAAAAGCTAAAAATTTTATTATTACATCATTCATAACTAAATAAATGCATGTTATTGAAATGGTACCTTTTAAAATCAACGAAATATCACACAAAAACAGTTAAGAACCTCTTTTTTCAAAGTCGGTTAACAAGGTAAATGCAAAGTTCCTATTGCCATACAAAATCTATGGAGTAATAGCTTTGACAGCTCATAAAAAAGTATGTCAATTGATAGGTGGTGTAAAACACAAAATTGAAATCGTGTAACCACAGATTCGTGTCATAGGAGAGGCCTATGTCCAGCAGTGGACTGAGATAGGATGATGATAATGAACCACAGATTAAAATACACCTGTCACTGTCTGCGTGACAGCAAATGTCATTTTTTTTTTATTTAGTATTCAATGTCAAAGACGGTAGAAGGTACAGCGACCTGTACCACCTTAGGAGGTCTTCCAGTTATAACTTTTCGACGACATGTCCACAATGACGCTATAGCTTGCTACCAAAAACTACACACAATTAATTTCATCACTACTAAATAATCTCAACATGTCTCAGCAACATCAGCCTAATACAAAAAAAAAGTCGCCCATATCTATAAAATACTTAAAAAAAAAACATGCTTTACTCTACCTTAACTCTTAGAATAGGTCGCGAGATGCGAATGAACAAAAAAAAGCGCTTCCACGACACGCCGACAACATTATTCACAAGTAATAATGCCTAAAAGCTTGTTAAGATCCTAAAGGTTTAATATTAGATGAATCCGTGTGTTATTGTAGCGAAACACAATTTTCTTACGTTATTCTGCCATGCGACATCTGTATTACCAGATTTATGGCCATAGGTCAGGCTAATCATGTCATGTATACATTAAGTTCCAATATATGGCAACACTGAAATAAAACTAGGTTTACGGATTTTCTCGCGGTTTTTTAATTGATTTTTGGTCCTGACGTTTCGAATTCGGTGTTAAACGTCTAAAGTCTTTGTTCAAATTAGACGTTTAACACCTCAGTCTGCCCGTGACCATAAATGCTGTAAAGGATTCGAAACGTCGGGACCAAAAATCAATTAAAAACCGCGATAAAATCCGTAAACCTAGTTTTATTTCAATGACTAATATTCGCGTAAGTGATAGAAATCATTATATGGCAACACTATCATATTAGGGACCTATAACTGGTGTAATGTAGATGTACCTACACTTCTGCCTACCTTCAGGGAAATATAGGCGTGATGTTGGTCTTGGTATTCTGCCAAACTGAACGTGAGAGGTACGTTAGCCCGTTACTGGATTTCTGCATGTACAGTCTGAATTTGGTGTCAATATTGCACACGGACGATATCGTCAGAATTGCGGGCAACCGGTGGATGCAATTGACAAGCTGTCTGCCGGCGTTCTATGGAGGAGGCCTTTGTTCAACAGTGGACGTCTTCCGGCTGATGATGATGAAAAACATAACATCACGCCTGTATTCCCCGAAAGGGTAGGCAGAGGTGCACCTACAGTACACCCACATTTCGCCAGTTAAGTTTTTAGGTCCCAATGTAATAGGGGGCGAGCCTATTGCCATCAACCGGGCACAAATCCAGACTCCGTGCAGCCACTGAGAATTACCTAATGGAAAAACCCAGTAACACTTTGCCCGACCCGGGATTCGAACCCAGGACCTCATGCTCAGCAGTCGCGCTTAGCGACCACTAGACCAACGAGGCAGTCGTGTGGCTATTATATATATGAAGTGTTGAATAGCAAAAACGAGTAAGAAAATTGTGATTTCGTTAGTGTTCACCTATAAAGCTATAAGTCCGCTGGCCGTATGCACACACGCCGCGTGACGGGGAACCGGAACAATCTTAGGCTCACATGTCACCGAGATGGCAGCGAAGCGGTGAGCAGTTTTACTTTCATATTCTTCTTCTTATCGTATGGTTGATAACCAACCTGGTGTCAGAGTGTAACCCGCCTGTAGGCCTCTGACATGTCGACACACACCGTTGGACAATCTCTCAGGTGTGTATTTCCTCACGATATATTCCTTCACCGTTTTTAGCAACTGATAACTAATTAGTACGCACATAAATTCGAAAAGACATTGGTGCGTGCCGTGGTTTAAATTAAAATTAGTTATCAGTTGCTAAAAACGGTGAAGGAAAACATCGTGAGGAAATACACACCTGAGAGATTGTTCAACGGTGTGTGTCGACATGTCAGAGGCCTACAGGCGGGTTACACTCTGACACCAGGTTGGTCATCAACCATACGATAAGATTGCTTGAGAAATTTGACCGCGAGAACTCGGACGACTCACGCAGCGAGAGTCAAGCGATATTATGTCTTATTTTAATGAAGATAAAGTTCAAAATCATATGAAACTAAATCTGCTCCCATCTTCGCTATCTCAGAGCCTTACAATCAAGCAACACTCCACAAGGCGACGCTCTGCTCTCTAACATCACACAAACACACCTACAGTTAATTCAGGCGATTTTGAACTCTATTCTATATGCATAAGGATGGTAAAGAGCAAAAATGTTTACAATACCAACTGTATATAGCAACCATTTGTTAAATCTCAGCCATAGAGGTCAAACTCGCTTGCACGGACCGTAGATGCGTATTTGTTGACGTATAAAATTATTTGAAGTAGTTTTTATATATAATACATTCCATTATGTTTTAATGTGTGGCAATTGATACCATTAAACATTATATCCAAGACGCTACTTATAGAAAAATGCTTTGTATCAACACTGAAGAGCAGTTGAAATTTTATTTCACATGTTATATTCGTATTTGCTTTGAAATTAATAAATAGAGATATTTTGGACATTTTATTTACTGTATATTCCGGTTATACCTCACGGGTCTATTCAGGAATGCCTGACTAGTCACCCGTGAGTATAACTGGAATATACAGTAAATAATATGGATAACACTCACGAATGTTATTATAGTAAAATTTGGAATATTACTCAAAATATTATAATAATAGCAGTACTCCTTGACGCGGCACGCATTGAGAAGGTTCCTCTCTCTGGAGCCCTAGCCACCGGTAGCTTGGACCCTGTGTCTGCTAACTGGGCCGTATGCTTTATATTTTGAAATATTGTATTTATTTGACTTTTTGTATTTTTTATGCATTTTGCAATGCTAGGCTCAAATTTTTAAATTGATTGAGGGAAACTTGAAAAATGATGGACACGAGCAGGACTCGAACCCGCGACAGTCGCCGTACCGTGGCGCCGCTCATGTCCATCATTTTTCAAGTTTCCCTCAATCAATTTAAAAATATTGTATTTATTTTTAAAGATATTTATAAAAAAATAGTATAAGTAAATGAAATAATTGTTTGCTTTCGTAAAATGTAGGTACATAAATGATAATCAATAATACAACCTGTGAGATATACAACATTCTGTCGTACGTATAGATAGATGTTTATTACTCTTTCACGTAAAAACTACTGAATGGATATTAATGAAATTTTATATGGAGGTAGCTGACACCCTAGATTAACACATAGGCTACTTTTCATCCCGAAAAAACGTAGCGGGTAACACCGCAGGGCGCAGCTAGTATCCTTTCAACTTAGACATTAAATCCTTTCAGTAGTTTTTACGTGAAAGAGTAACAAACATCCATCCATACAAACGTTCGCGTTTATAATATTAGTAGGGATATATAAATAATTTATAGTTTAATGTAAAGTTATCCCATTTATACTTAATTTGTCTATACTCAATTCTCGAATACTAGTAATGGTTAATATGTGGATACCATGCCATCTATGTACCCATATTTTGCGAGTAAATGATATAATTTGAAATAATGTTTTTTTTTTATGTAGGTGTCCCACTGCTGGGCAGAGGCCGACCAAGAAGGCGATGACGAAATAGTTTGGACATCTTTGCGGGAAAGACGTGGCCTGAAATGGCATTGGACAGGGTTTTGTGGAGGAATAATGGGGAGGCCTTTGCCCAGCAGTGGGACACCGAAATAATGTTATTCGAACTAAAATACCGGTATTTGAGTAACATTCCAAGTTCGTGTTTATACCTGCATCTCTCACAAAACACGAAACAATAGATAAAATACATTCCCTCTGACTTAAAGACAGATTTTAATGTTTAATATTCTACACAACATACAGCATATAGTACTTAATATCATTTGCATAATGCAACTTTAAACATACAAAAAAAAAAGAATAAACACAGACAACCAGAATCAGCGTAATTTTTTTAGAGATGGCAACATTACTCACCTGTCACTTTTGACACTGACAGTGACAGGTGTCAGTAGAGGCCGCAGAGCCGTCGGGTCGCTTCGTGTCGCCGCCCGGCCGCCATCAGCGGCACTACGGCGGATATGGTGCCAGCTGACACTATGGGACTACGGGCGCTATCAGTTTGCACGGGCGTGTGTAGCGTACTGTTTACTCGCGCAACTTGAGCGCGTGATCCTTGATGACTCCGCCGTCGCCTTCGGAGACGAACCTCTTGCGTCCCCTGAAAGAGTTCATTAATAATATAATTCAATTTATGTTCAACACTATATGTATACCTATAATTGTCATCTATATTAGTTCCCTACGTGTTAAATATTTGTAAGTTACAGAGTGTGATATGGATGCTGTTGGAGTACCTATTGAAAATAAATAAATAAACACTGTTTTCTTTAAGTCTAATGGTCGCTAAACGCGACTGCTGAGCACTAAGTCCCGGGTTCTGGTCTAGTGGTCGTCAAGTGCGGTTGCTGAGCATATTACTGGGTTTTTACATTAGGTAAATCTAAGTAGCAACACGGAGTCTGGATTTGTGCCTGGTTGATGGCCATAGGCTCGCCCCCTATTACATAGTGACCTCCAACATAACTAGCGAAATGTGTAAGATAATCTCGACACCCTGGAATGCCTCATGCGGGAATATTATTTTAGCTAGTCGATAAACGGTCGACGGCGCCCTTGGCCAGCACCCCAATGGCGCCTAGCCGCGTTTCTAGTAAAACTACATGGCAGATACGTAAAGTAAAGGCGCGCGCATCCAAATAGACCCGAAAACAGATTACTCCCACACACCTTGATACCCTCGCACCCCTCTTGGTACCCGCAACCAACGGTACCCCACACTTTCGTACCCCGCACCCCCCTTGCTACGCCCAAACCTTGGTACCCCCGCACCCGTTAATACCCCCGTATCTCTAGGTACTTGGTACATTACCTGGTGGGCATACGCTTGAGGACGCCCTCCCCGAGCCTGAACCTCTGCTGGCACCGCTCCATGAACCTATCCAGCATGATGTAGGCCAGTGGCACGTCTAACACTATGTCACTCATGTCTTCAAGCACTCGGAGGAAACCCTGCAACATTAACAGAGTTTGACAACCCAATTGGCAGAGTGGTTAAGATTGGACTTCTGTGCTTGGGGTTGCGGGTTCGAGTCCCGCACAGGACATTACTCAGCAAACATGGTGATAATAGTATTATAGCTAATGCTATATATATACATAATGACCGAAGTCCGTACGAAATGTAAAATATAGACTGCCTCGTTTGGTCTAGAGAGGTCTAGAGGTCGCTAAAAGCGACAGCTGAGCCTGAGGGCCTGAGTTCGAATCCCAGATCGCGCAGATTTCTTATAGTATGGTTGATGATGACCAACCTGCTATCAGAGTTTAAACCGCGTGTAGACCAGATTGTTCATCAACTATACAGTAAGAAGAACCTATTATAATGTCATGTGAGGCTTACCCGGTCCATCTGATCCGGGGTGACTATCACACATCTCCGCAGCTCAGCCAGGAACGTGCACAGCTGCTCTTCAACGCTGGAGTTGACTGTTTCCAGCGCTAGCAACACTGTCTGAAATTATAAAATATTAACACCATACAATACAATATGACGTGAGCTGTCAATTGCGAAAGATGGCGGCGTACCGAATCTAATTTATTTAAAAATTAATTACTTGTTCAATTTTTTAATATTTATTCTGCTATTCGGGGCTTAGACGAACCCAAAAAATCAAATACTATGAAGATCCAGCAGTTCTAGAGTTTTAAGTGTGTAAACAAAGCCGATTTTGTTTTACATATGTGGAGGAAGGGATGTGGAGTTCCTCCAACGAAAAGGGAAGATCTTCCAACCAGGCGGTGGTGTGCCTGGTGTGCCGCGGCGCCCCACTACTCAACTCGGGGCTGTGTATATAGCTAGCGAATGTGATGAAGCAACGTCATGCGTCCTTCGACGTGTAGATGTCGCTACACATAATATAAAATATGTAATGAAATACCTAGAAATATATAATAGAAAGGTATATAAAAAAAAAAATGATTCCATTCTATTCTTGGCCTGTTTTTCGGCCAAAGAATTAGCATTGCCATTCAACGTGGCAATGCCGCCAGCCTTTTGGGCACCCTACCAGTCGACAGCGATGAGGACGAATATTTTGATACATAATTTTTAGTTTAATTTTTTTATTTTGTATATATTTATTTTTAAGAATTGTAAATAACCTTGTAAATAAAATATGGAAAAAATAAAGATATAATTTACGATTATGATTCTAATAATGTATTGACATTTGTAACTTTACAAATAGAAGATTATAATAATATGCACATTAAATAAAATTCTTTAGTTTTATGGGCGATATTACCTCGTAGACTAGCTCGTGGTGGAAGTGCGGCACTTCCAGCTCGCGCACGCAGCGCATGGCCTCGGCGAGGTCGTTGGACGTCAGGTACTCCTTGAGGAGCAGCTGGATCTGGCGGATGAGGGACTTCACTGGCCTATTGGGACAAAAATATATTATTTTTATTAAACTTATTAATATACACTGCCTCACTGCGTTGACTGCCTCGTTGGTCTAGTGGTCGCTAAGCGCGACTGCTGAGCACGAGGTCCTGGGTTGGAATCCCGGGTCGGGCAAAGTGTTACTGGGTTTTTCCATTAGGTAATTCTCAGTGGCAGCACGAAGTCTGGATTTGTGCCCGGTTGATGGCAATAGGCTCGCCCCCTATTACATTGGGACTTAAAACATAAATGGCGAAATGTGGGTGTACTATATATGTGCACCTCTGCCTACCCCTTCGGGGTATACAGGCGTGATGTTATGTAATATACACTGCCTCGTTGGTCTAGTATACTGGCGAAATGTGGGTGTACTATATGTGCTGGAGGTATTTGGGCGTGCAAAATATGAGGACTATTGTCTGCTAATAGTTTTAAGCTTGGAAAAGCTTTTTGTTTTTTTTGGGACAAGCCCACCACTCGTGCCCATCATTGCGACTCCTGTAAGCCAGGATCAACAATGATAACCGTTGAGAACCATAGCAATGAAGCTCGAGGCGTCCCAGAGAAGACTCGACTGTCTTGGAACCCGCATCGAAATTAATCATTAAAGAATATATAGGAGGAGTAGGAATATAAATTTTTGGAGAAGCTTATCGTTCATGATGCGTTCCCGCGGTATTCCCCAAAGGTGAAATAGTGTGCAAAACTCAGAATAGAAAGAAACATTTGTTTGAAAGAGACACATACAATCCCTACTAATAAAACGCGAAACGCGAAAGTATGTAAGTATGGACGGATGTTTGTTACTCTTTCACGTAAAAACTACTGAATGGATTTTAATGAAATTTCATATGGAGGCAGCTGACACCCTGGATTAGCACATAGGCTACTTTTTATCCCGAATAAATGTAGCGGGTAACACCGCGGGGCGCAGCTAGTAAATAATATTTGCTTATGTACAATGTACTGACTGCTTCGTTAGTCTAGTGGTTGCTAAGCCTACTGCTGAGCACGAGGTCCTGGGTTCGAACCCCGGGTCGGGCAAAGTGTTACTGGGTTTTTCCATTTGGTAATTTTCAGTAGCAGCACGGAGTCTGGATTTGTGCCCGGTTGATGGCATTAGGCTCGCCCCCTATTACATTGGGACCTACAACATAACTGGCGAAATGTGGGTGTACTGTATGTGCACCTCTGCCTACCCCTTCGGGGAATACAAGCGTGATGTTATGTACAATTTATTTACCTGATGCCGCCGCCGACGCCCCAAATGTTGTCAAGCCTCACTAGACCTTGCTTCATAGACAACAGAGTCTCCGCCCTGTGTATAGCTTGTCTGTGGACAACAACAATAACGTTAATAATAATAATTAAAAAACTTCACCCCACTCTAGGAATTTCTCCTGTACCGTGGGAGTGTGCTCATATTATATACATACATAAAGTCACGCCTGTTTCCCTGAGGGGTGGGCAGAGACCACGGATTCCCATTTGCAACGATCCTGGCATACTTCTTTTGCTTCATTCATAAACATGACATATCACATACACCCAGACTCGGATCAAGCATCAGTAGTTCATCATCGAACCCGCAACCCGCGCAGCAGTCTAGTATAGACTAGTGTAGACGACCTGTGAAGCGCAGTGGCTAAGCGATTGGACTGCTGCGCCAAGGGTTGCGGGTTCGATTCCCGCACGGGGCAAAACTTTGTGCGAACCACAGATGTTTGTCCCGAGTCTGGGTGTTTGTGTATGTGAATATTTCATGTTTGTGAAACGCACCTACGATACAGAAGAAATTCCTAGTGTGGGGCGACGTTTTTTTTTTAAAAAAAAAATGTATCTTAGCGACTGCGCCCGAGTGCGCCCATCAGGTCATTAAAAAGTCAGTTCTTACTTGGCATGAGCATTAATATCAGTCTTCTCGTTGGCTGTCTGCACGAAGCGCGGCGGGAGGCAGTCGTCGGCCACGCAGCGCGCTATGAAGTTGGACAGGAGGGTGGCGGCGTCCGGGGTGTCCAACACCAGGTCGGGCAGCTTCTCCAGGAGGCGGTCGAACGCTGCGAACAATATCAATATTATTTACTAGCTGCGCCCCGCGGTGTTACCCGCGACATTTTTTCGGGATAAAAAGTAGCCTATATGTTAATCCAGGGTATAACCTATCTACATACCAAATTTCAACCAAATCGGTCCAGCCGTTTATGCGTGAAAGAGTAACAAACATCCACACATCCATACATCCATACTCACAAACTTTCACATTTATAATATTAGTAGGATAGTAGGAAGTAGGATTGTATCCGACGAAATACTAGATGCCCTGCGGCCAAAATATGACCATACTAACTGCGCCCCGCGATGTTACCCGCTACATTTTAAAACATAACACATAAAAACGTAACATAACATCACGCCTGTATTCCCCGAAGAGGTAGGCAGAGGTGCACATATAGTACACCCACATTTCGCCAGTTATGTTTTTAGGTCCCAATGTAATAGGGGGCGAGCCTATTGCCATCAACCGGGCACAAATCCAGACTCCGTGCTGCTACTGAGAATTACCTAATGGAAAAACCCAGTAACACTTGGCCCGACCCGGGATTCGAACCCAGGACCTCGTGCTCAGCAGTCGCGCTTAGCAACCACTAGACTAACGAGGCAGTCACATTTTTACGGGATAAAAAGCCTATGTGTTAATCCAGAGTGTCAGCTACCTCCATATGAAATTTCATCAAAATCGGTCGAGCCGTTTGAGCGTGAAGAGATAACAAACATACAAACACACTCACAAACTTCCACTTTTATAATATTAGTGTGATACTATAATACCAAATTTTTGCTTCCTACAATTATCACTTGACTGTCTGTCTCTCATCTAAGAGTAGCCAACTACGCAGAACATATTATAGTGCACAAGTATGCGGAGGACCAACGGCTGAACGTGCCTTCCGAAGCAGCGGGGTCTCGACATGTGAAAACGGTCACCCATCACAAGACTGACCGCGGCGAGCACGGCTTAACCCCGATCGATTGATCTATACTGTAGCTACACATCTACAAGCCCCTTTAAATCAATATTATTATTTATCATCATCAGCCGGTCAACTGTTGAACAAAGGCGACCTGATTGGCGCAGTGGCAAGCGATTGGACTGCTGCGCTAAGGGTTGCGGGTTCGATTCCTGCACGGGGCAAAACTTTGTGCGAACCACAGATATTTGTCCCGAGTCTGGGTGTTTGTGTATGTGATATTTCGTGTTTGTAAACGCACCCACGACACAGGAGAAATTCCTAGTGTGGGGCGTCGTTTTTTTTTTTTAAAAAAAGGCCTCCCCTTGAAGGGGGGGTTGCCCCACGCTTGGCAAGCGGCTTGGGGATCGCAGTATTGGTGGTGAAGTTACAGAAGACGCTGCTGCCCATCTTCTGGATTTTCCCTTAGTCGCCTCTTACGACACCCACGGGAGGGCCTCTAGGCCGGATACCAGGCGGCAAGTATTATTATTATTACTCACCAAATCCGATGTCTTTGGCAGAGAACACTCTCCCATAGAGGTCCGATATGAGCACGGAGGCCATCTCACAGTGGGACGGCTTATGGTCCAGAGCAATCTCTACAATCGTCTCGCAAACCTGTTGATAAAAAAATTACATTTTAGTATGTAGAAAATATAGATAGGCTGCCTCGTTGGTCTAGTGGTTGGTAAGCGCGACTGCTGAGCACGAGGTCCTGGGTTCGAATCCCGCGTCGGGCAAAGTGTTACTGGGTTTTTCTATTAGGTAATTCTCATAGCAGCACGGAGTCTGGATTTGTGCCCGGTTGATGGCAATAGGCTCGCCCCTATTTCATTGGGACCTAATAACATAACTGGCGAAAAATGGGTGTACTATATGTGCACCTCTGCCTACCCCTTCGGGGAATACAGGCGTGATGTTATGTTTTAAAATTATCTTTATCTAATTAGTTTAACTATTAAACAAACGGATAATATTCTTAACTAACCGCAAACTGACACTATAACCGCGTTCTTCTTTTATTCCTATGGAAACTAAATTAGTTTTGAAATTCAAAATATCCTAAGTTACTCCTAAAAACATCAGCTATCTGCAAAGGATAGTCTCTTCAAAGTCGATAGAGCCGTTTCGGAGATTAGCCGGAACAAAGAGACAGACAAAATAAATAAATTTAGTTTTTTTTTTATAGTGTTATCTTATACACTTTTATATGCATTTAGTAAAAGGCTGGTATTTAACACTGACCGTGCGTGAAGCAAACACAATAGTAAAACAATAAATTGACTGTCATATATACAGTACTAGCTTTTGCTCGCGACTTCGTCCGCGTGGAGTAATGACTTCCGGCAGAATTTAGGTTTTTCCCTTTTTTTTTTAATTTTTTTTTTTTGGGAATTTCCAAAAATCCTCTCTTTGTGGTAGCCTACTCCTCCCAAAAACACACATGCCAAATTTCAGCTCTTTACGATCAGTAGTTTCGGTTGTGCGTTGTCTGTCAGTCAGTCAGTAACGGAAGAGTTAGATATAGATTTTTTTCTTTTATGAGCGTGTGAAGTTATATTAATGTTCTCCTCCCCGAATTTCGGTCACGGCGGCCTATCTCAACTGAGACTGGACAACTACGAAGATATTATAGTGCACAAGTATGTGAACACAGGTGTACTCCCTATTCCTCTCTCATAGTCCAGGACGGTGAGACACGACCGGAGAGAGTTCAGGCGCAGACAACGGCTTAACGTACACCAGAAGATGTCTTGACGGTCACCCATCACAAGACCGACCGCGGCGAGCACGGCTTAACCTCGTTTATCGACTGATCATGGTGGTAGCCTCTCCCACGAGCCCTTAACAGTAATATCACGAGGAGTAGGCCTCACCAGATGGCTTCTCTTCGCAGTCACGAATTCCAGCAAGTCTTCAGCGGCAGCATTGGTGTCTCCATGCTCGAAGTACTCCAGAATCACTGGCTCAGCCTTGCGCTGTAAACAGAACAATCTATATGTAATAACGAGCTGCGCCCCGCGGTGTTACCCGCTACATTGTTAACCGTGTAATAAATAAACCCTAGTTTCAGTTACCTCCATACGAAGTTATATCAAAATCTGTCCAGCCGTTTCAGCGTGAAGAGGTAACAAACTGTTAATAAATAAACCCTAGTTTCAGTTACCACATAACATCACGCCTGTATTCCCCGATGGGGTAGGCAGAGGTGCACATATAGTACACCCACATTTCGCCAGTTATGTTTTAGGTCCCAATGTAATAGGCGAGCTTACCATCAACCGGGCACAAAGCAAGACTCCGTGCTGCTACTGAGAATTACCTAATGGAAAAACCCAGTAACACTTTCAGTTACCTCCATACGAAATTATATCAAAATCTGTCCAGCCGTTTCAGCGTGAAGAGGTAACAAACTGTTAATAAATAAACCCTAGTTTCAGTTACCTCTATACGAATTTATATCAAAACCTGTCCAGCCGTTTCAGCGTGAAGAGGTAACAAACATACAAACACACTCGCCTTTATATTATTTTTTTTTTTTTTAAAAAAACGTCGCCCCACACTAGGAATTTCTCCTGTGTCGTGGGTGCGTTTCACAAACATGAAATATCACATACACAAACACCCAGACTCGGGACAAACATCTGTGGTTCGCACAAAGTTTTGCCCCGTGCAGGAATCGAAGCCGCAACCCCTAGCGCAGCAGTCCAATCGCTTAGCCTCTGCGCTAAACAGGTCGTCAATAATAGTTGTTCTATGTATTGTACTTCGTAACATATTAAATGGCTAAGCGGATAGTTGGAAGGCGACCCATCGCGTGCGGATGACCTTATCGTGGGGTCAACGACCATCGAGGCCGTGTAAACAGACTGCGTTGAACGCACATACGAGTAAATAATAAATACTTAAATAACTATTATCGTATCAACACAAACATTAAAGGACTGCCTCGTTGGTCTAGTGGTAGCTAAGCGCGACTGCTGTGCACGAGGTCCTGGGTTCGAATTCCGGGTCGGGAAAAGCGTTACTGGGTTTTTCCATTAGGTAATTCTCAGTAGCAGCGCGGAGTCTGGATTTGCGCCCGGTTGATGGCAATAGGCTCGCCCCCTTTTTCATTGACCGAAAAACATAACTGGCGAAATGTGGGTGTACTATATGCGCACCTCTGCCTACCCCTTCGGGGAATACAGGCGTGATGTTATATATATCATTTATCATTTAACCATACGGTACGAAGAATCTAGAAATCTAGTCATATCTTCACTCACCACTATTTGCTCTGGTTCCGCCTCCACGATGATCTGTTTAAACTCCACATCTCCGTTGGTGATGGCTTCTGAATCGTAGTTGGGGTCGTTGGCGTCTTCCACGTACTCCTCGAGGAGTTCAGAGCCAGGAGCACCCCACACACCTTTGCCGCCAGCGCCACCTGGTGGGAAACTTAGTTTTATAGAACATGTCAATTTCCAAATCCTATAATTGTAATTACTATGACTGGCTCGTTGGTTTAGTGGTTGCTTAGCGGCTGCTGGATACGAGGTCCTGGGTTCAAATCCGGGGTCGGGCAAAATGTTACTGGGTTTTCCAATAAGTAATTCTCAGCAGCATGGAGTCTAGATTTGTCTGGTTGATAACAATAAACAAATCCAGACTCCATACTGAGAATTACCTAATGTCAAAACCAAGTAAAACATAGACCGACCCAGGATTCAAACCAATGCGCAGTCTGACTTTGTAACTACTAAACCACGGCGACAGTAAATATAATATTCAATCAATATTTAAATATTAATCTAGCAAATGGAAATTCGTGGTCTCTGCCTACCCCTCAGGGAAACAGGTGTGACTTTGTGTATGTATATAATATGTATGTTTTTATTTTAATTATTTTTTTTTGCATACATCCATATCCAGATCTATGGATATATGCAAAAAATTATCTCTGTTGGGTACCAACTAAAAATCAGCACATAAGTGTTCTACACTCAGCATAATATGCTGAATTGGTGACCTTTTCGATACAGCTCATAGGTTTAATTCCAAAGACAATATACTTCCCTCAACCGAAGAGTGTGTATGAGGAATGTGATGCGTGTGAATGAAGCAAAAGAAGTATGCCAGGATCGTAGAATATGGAAATCCGTGGTATCTGCCTACCCCTTAGGGAAACAAGCGTGAATTTTTGTTTGTATGTAAGTACAATAGACTTCCTAAGCTTGTCCATATAAATAAACATTTGGTAAATAAACATAACTCTTCCTTGGCAAATGGGTATAAGACCACAAACAATAAAAGTAGACAATAAACAGCCTATAACTGTCCCACTGCTACAAAGGCCTCTTCTCATAGAGAAGGATTGAGCATTGATCACCACACTAGCTCACTGCGGGCGATTTCAGATAATTAAATCCAGGTTTCCTCACGATATTTTCCGTCACCGTTAGTCTAGTGTCTTAGAATAACTAAGAAAGTATTTATAACATAAAAAAAGTAATATTGATACTTGGTTAGGTTTAAACCTGCAGCTATGTGCATACAAGCCCGGTATGTCAACCACTAGGCCACCAGGACTTATAAAAATAGATATTTATTTACAATAGTGGTTCCCAAACTTATTTTGTCTACTGCCCACTTTGAGAATAATATTTTTTTAGCGCCCCCATTTTTTCACCTATTTAAAAACCACTATAACTACAAATTAAATTAATTAATTATTGTGACCTATATATGTATATTAACGGAGAATTCTAAACGAAACTTTTACTTTTAATTAGTTTTAATTCATATTAGTTGATGTTCACAAGTTGTTGTTGAGAGTCGAGAGCTCTTGCAGTCGTTGTTTAAGAGGCCTCCTAGCTAAATAAAGCTCCTAGCAAAAAAAACATTTTCTTTCTGGGTCTCTTACCGCCCCCCTTGAGACCTGCAGCGCCCACAAGGGGGCGTTATCGCCCACTTTGGGAAAGACTGATTTACAATAATATAGTTCTTATCTTGTAGAAATAACCTTTGGATAGAAATGAAAGACAAAGGTAAGATAATGGGTGTAATTAGTGGTTACTGATTAAAATAATAATAAAAGAAATTACAATTAATGAAATGCAGCTATCATTTCCATGCCTAGTGTAGGCAGGCATGGAAATGATAGCTGCATTTCATTCATTTTTATTTAATATAATAACAGCCTATAACTGTCCCACTGCTACAAAGGCCTCTTCTTGTATAGAGAAGGATTGAGCATTGATCATCACGCTAGCTCACTGCGGGCGATTTCAGATAATTAAATCCAGGTTTCCTCACTTTATTTTTCGTCACCGTTAGTCAGTGGTGTCTTAGAATAACTAAGAAAGTATTTCTAACATTGAAACTCACATTTCTACTTGCCTGGGTTTTAACCTGCAACCTTATGCATTCAAATCCGGTATGTTAACCACTAGGCCACCATTTATTTTTATTTAATGAAAAGATTTTTTTTTTCATACAAATTGTGTCACGAGAATTTTATATAAGATTTTTCACATGCTATTCATGAAACGTTTCATGCCTGGTGAAGTGTCTATACTACTCTCCTGACAGAATATTGGTCACTGCAGCCTGTCTCAGCTGAGACTAGCCAACTACAAAGATATTATAATGCAGAAAGTATGCGCGCAAACACAGGTGCACTGCCTATTCCTTCACTCTCATAGTCCGATGGGACGGTAGACCGACACGACCATAGATTATGCGCAGGCCCAACAACTTAATGTGACTTCCGAAGTACAGAAGCGTCTCAACATTCGATATTAAGATTAAGACTGACCCATCACAATACTGACCGCGGCGAGCACGGCTTAACCTCGCAAATCGACTGATCTGCGCGCTAGTCCCGTTGCTACGTAGGTAGATTCTTTATTTGTTGAATAATGGTGGAAGTTTACAAAATCAAGTGGAACCGGGCAGGTCATATCTGCCGCAGAACTGGCAACCGTTGTGGGTAACATGTTCTGGAGTGGAAACCACGACTCGGTAAACGTAGTGTAGGACGTCCTCCAGCTAGGTGGGGCGACGATATACTCAAAATGGCTGGCAGCGGTTGAAAGTGGGAGGCCAAAGATCGAGCTCAGTGGCGTGCCATTAGAGAGGCCTATGTCTAGCAGTGGACTGAGAAACGCTGATGATAATCATGTGGAAGTAGAAAGGCATATCATAACTATGGCCAGTTAAAAAAAGATGGGAGTTTATCCCCCTTACGATGAACTCAAAGCAGGACAGTGGAAGCGAGACACCGCACAACTGCGCGTAGTGCCGTCTCGCTTCCACAACGTAGTGTCCTGCTTTAAGAGGTCATGGTAAGGGGGCTGGTGAACTAATTATCCTAGCTCTGACGTGTCACTCTTGAAGCGTGTTTCACGTATCCAATATTCAGACCGGCTCGCGACTCTGCCGCGTAACCAGCTCATGTATAAGGGTCAGTAGGACTGAGAAGAATAATCTTCGCGCTATCATCTTAATTGCCGTGTGGTATCCGGTCTAGAATTGACCACCGCCTTTCCTCCCGTGTGTGTCGTAAGAGGCGACTAAGGGAAAATCCAGAAGATAGGCAGCAGCGTCTTCTGTAACTTCACCACCAATACTGCGATCCCCAAGCCGCTTGCCAAGCGTGGGGATTATGGCAACCCCTCCATATTTTACTTAAGGGGCAGGCCTGTGTGCAACAGTGGACGACTTCCGGCTGATAGTTAGTATTAGGTCACTTGTCAGGGGTCTAAATATGCGGTTTTCCGTGACGTCATGACTTAGATTTTAAAGTATGTGTAGTTTTTATTTATTAGCTGTATTTTTTTATGTCAGGCCCCAAGAGACCCTGAACATCAGCGCATTTTGCTGAGTTGGGGACCTTTCATTGCCTCGTACTTGTACTTTTTTTGTTTATTATATTGTACTAGCTGTGCCCCGCGGTTTCACCCGCGTCATTTGCTTTTGTATAAACTTCATTAGACTTCTGATATCCTAGTACCCGACGTTAAAAAATACTACACGCTGCGAGCAATATTTATTAAGATTAATTTCCATAACACTTCTGTAACCCTGGTACTCAAAACGCGAGCTGTCAAATGTCAACCTATATATTTATTTTAATATTATCACTGTTTCTTTACTATTTAAATCTATTTCTTAATATTTTTTTTCGTAAGAACCATCCTTGGACTTCCACAAACATTTAAAAAAAGAATTATCGAAATCGGTTCAGCCGTTCACACGTGATGCCGTGACAACGCGATACGGGTTTCATTTTTATATATATAGATAGATTGAGACAAAAATAAATCATTTTCTTTCTTAGGCATTTTTTGTAATGCCCAACATTACGCTTATAATATAGCATGCATCTTACAACAGTCATTTAAAAGTTTATAACACAGTGTCTTAAAATAATCCTATAGTGCGCTCCTCTCAGTCAACGCTGAACTTGTCCGGCATTCTGGCACATGAGTAAAACCGACATACCTACGTATACATATTTAGAATACTAGCTGCGCCCCACGGTCTTACCCGCTACATTTTTTCGGGATAAAGAGTAGCCGATGTGTTAATCCAAGGTCAGCTACCTCCAAATGAAATTTCAGTAAAATCCATTCAGTAGTTTTTACGTGAAAAAGTAACAAACATCCATCGATACTTACAAACTTTCGCGTTTATAATATTAGTAGGGAAGTAGGGATAGTATAACTAATCTACGTCTTTCTACTACTAATATTGATATGTATCTTAATTTATATCGCAGATGTACTGAGTGACAGGTGTTGAAAATAAAAACAACTTTGACCTTGAATAGTATTATGCAGCCAAGCAGACTAGACTCGGACATACTTAGGTTACGTAAGTACAAAACAATGTTAAAAATATTGTTTAATGTGAAACATTCGTTAAATTCCTTTTTATTACAGTTATAAACAAAAAAATATACGTAATAAATATGTTTACTATGTCTAAATTACTGATTAGATGTTGATAGAATTTATTGTAGACCACCTGCGCCCCGCTATATTTTTTCAGGATAAAAAGTAGCCTGTGTTAATCTAGGGTGTCAGCTACGCCTATATGAAATTTCATTAAAATCCATTCAGTAGTTTTTACGTGAAAGAGTAACAAATATCCATCCATACTTACAAACTTACGTGTTTATAATATTAGTAGGGATAGCTCAAACAATAGGGTAGAGTTTAAGTTAACTAAAACCGTGTGATAATATTTTACACAAGCAAAGTCGCGGGTAGTAGCTAGTTCTTTGATAATACTGAATACGCCGCAAAAATATGGACGACTTGATGCTATAACAACATTTAGAAAAGCCTATTTAGCTACCTACTGTCCTAACTCGAAAAGTAATTTGTTCAATTTTAATTTCTTATAAATAAAAAATAGTTCACAAACTTTAATACTGAGTTAGAAATAACAAACAATGCGTACGTGATACGACAGCGTAAGCTAAATATGTCGTAATAGCGGTTCTAATACGTGTTTATAATTAATCCGCGTGGTGTCGGCGACGCGTCAAAAATAGCATCCTAACACGAAAGTTGTTTACACGCTGCCATTACGTAATAATTCAACTCGATATCGCACCGCTGAGTCTGGGTACGATAACAATAAGTTAAAATAAGCTACTGCGCATTAACGCGACAACATGACCTTCAAATCGTAGCCCAAATGCCCGGCGCGCTACGTGACCGGATCGGTAGTAAACATTAAGAAATCCCCAAATGCAACTCTGTTCATGTCGTAGAATATTTTCTAGAAATTTCTCCGGCTGCTACCGGTTTGGATGGTGATTCTAGTACGCAGCAAGGCGTGGTGTCGCCTACCTTTCTTTGGCAGCCCTCTGCCATGGCCGTTGCGTGGTCTGCGACTATTCTTCCAGCTGCGGTATTTAGGCAGCGGCGTAACTGCACTCGGGTTTGCAGGGCCCTCCTTGCTGTTAGAGCGCCAAAACTTCTTGTTTTTGCGACGCAGACGGTCCGAGTGGGAAGCGGCCGCATCTCCGGCGCCTTCGTCAACCACCGGCTTTTCGTTATCACCCGCCGCCACGTTTTCAGAATCGGAAGCGAAGCGTTCGACTTCCATTGCGGCGGCGAAACGACCCTTTTATTGATTCAATCAAGTCTGAAATCTACAATTAACTCGAAATAGATTCTAATGGGACTCTTACAAAAAATCTGGGTCAGGTTTATTTTGTTTTTATGTACGATAAACAACAGCTTGAACGACGCACGTATTTGTTTTGGGAGCACACCGACATGAAGTTAGTCAAATAACATAGCGACTGATTTGGATTACTTTTTTATTTTCATCGAAACGAACTCTTGTCTTTTAGGAGTAAGTAAGATATAAGGGTTGAAATAATACAGTATAAATAAAGTTTTCCCTTTTGCTAAACTATCCATAACAGCTTAAAAAAATTATAATTAAACTATTTCTCAATACTAAAAGTACATTCAATAGATTGTGAATTGATATTTAAGTGTGCACATTTTTTTTATGAATTATCATTAAAGTTATTACGATGTAAGAAGTATCTTTTTAAATTAAATAAGCTAATATACAATATAATAATTAAATGTTAGTGATTAGTTTTCCTAAAAACTCCGTTTACAAATATTTACTTTCTTCACTGACATTTGAACTTGATATAATCTATGGTCTATTATTTTAGTTTCAAGTTTGTAAACAATCACCAATAATATGAAAACTATTAATGAGTAAAAAATATAAAATAAAGAAACATGGATATCGAATTAGTAGCGGCAGCTGCAATCTATTTATACACTACATATACTAAATATATAGCCGAATACCGGCGACACTTTGCTATTAAAAGACGAACTCGTAAAAGGCGATGCTGGATGCAGGCTATTCATCAAGAAAGAACGAGGTATCAGGAGGTTTATGGTTACTAATCATCAGGCCTGTACCCCTCGAAGGGGTATGCAGAGGTGTATAACGCCTCGCATGTCGCCAGTCATGTTATAGGTCGCAATGTAACAGGCTTAACATTAACCGGGCACAAATCCACACTCCGTGCTGCTACTAAAAATTACCTAATGAATACGGAATGGACGTGAATCGTCCTACACATAAACCTACTCCTGCAGGAAATACAGTTCTGAGGTCATGCTACATTAGTTTTACGGTTCTTACAAAATATATCTGATCGACCTGATAGGCGCAGTGGCTTAGCGATTGGACTGCTGCGCTAAGGGTAGCAGTTTAGATTCCCACACGGGACAAAAATTTGTGGGATCCGCAGATATTTGTCCCGTGTCTGGGTGCTTATGTATGTGGTATTTCATATTCGTGAAACACAGACACGATACAGGAGAAATTTCAAGTGCCGGGCGACTTCAAAAAAAACATAGTAACAATAATAATATCTCTTTACAGAAACAGCATGAACAACCGCTTAGCCGAACTCCTCACAGAACCTACGGGTCAATACTTCATTCACATGTCCTCCAGCGACTTTGAATATCTTTTGCAAAAGATAACACCAATAATAAAAAAACAAGACACATGCTGGCGGGACTCTATACCAGCTAAAATAAGGCTAGCGGTCACTCTACGGTTCTTGGCTACGGGAGACAGCTACACAAGTTTGCATAAGTTCTTCAAGATCTCGAATTCTCTTGTATCACGTATAATACCCGAAGTTTGTAACGCTTTTAATGTTGTTCTCAAGGATATTATACGGGTATGTATATCAGTTTTTACTATTTAAACTTTTTGTGCGCAGAGATCTAGCGTGGAGATAAATGCTCAATCCTTCTCTATATGAGAAGAGGCCTTTGCCCTGCAGTGGGACAGTTATTGGCAGTTATTATTATTATAAAAATTTGCGTGAGTGTTATATCTATATTATTTACTATATATGCCTAAGAACTGCCTTTCCTCCCGTGGATGTCGTAAAAGAAGACTGAGGAAAATCCAAAAGATGGGCAGCAGCGTCTTCTGTAATTTCACCAATACTGTGATGTCCAAGCCACTTGCCAGGCGTGGGGATTGTGGCAACCCCCCCCCCCCTCTTACAACCCCAACTTTACAACAACAGTGGACGTCTTCCGGCTGATAATGACGATGCTAGTATGCGACAAAAACTCGTCACCAGCTCATAAATGGGGTTTATATTTTAAATGGGGTCTATTATTTAATTTACAGATGCCTGCAAGTTCAGAAGAATGGGTGACGAAGACAAAAGGATTTGGTTTCCCTAACTGCGTCGGTGCGCTTGACGGCAAACATGTTATGATATGGTCGCCCGCCCACACTGGGCCTGAAGATATGAACTACCAGGGCAGTTTCAGCATTGTCCTCCTTACTCTTGTAGATAATGACTACAGCTTCATGTATGTTGACGCTACACAAAGCGCAAATAACGATTACAATGTCCTAACACAAAGTGAATTGTGGGATAAAATATGTATGGACAGTCTAAACTTACCGTCAGACATGTTTTTATATGGTGAGCCAAACATGCCTTATGTATTTCTCTCCGATGGCAAGTTGCCGTTGAGTGAACATATAATGAAACCGTACAGCGGTCACTATGTTAGAGGAACACCAGAATATTTGTATAATAGAACTCTTTTGAACTCTCATGCGGTTGTAGATAATGCCTTCGGTGTGCTCTCAACGGTTTTCAAAGTTCTACTCAAACCGATAAGCTTGGAACCGAAGAAATGTTTAGCTATTATCCGAAGCTGTTTGTTTCTACATAACTTTTTAATTAAAAGTGGTACGTCCAGGGATATTTACATTCCTCCGGGTTCAGTAGACATTTATAATGGTGAATTGGTATCCCAAGGGTCCTGGAGACATGATAACCAGGATCATTTTCTGCCGCTGCAGACTTTGCCATGTTTACCCGAGGAGAACTCTGTACGGATTAGGCAGAATTTTCTTAGCTATATCTTTAGGAATTCCCTGGACAATCATTGATAATCTGAAACCAGGTAATACAGCTGTGATAGCCGAGTCGTATGACTTGGACTGCCAAGTCAAAGGTCGCAATTCAAACCCCGGCACGCACCAATTTCTTTTCGAATTCATGTGCGTACTATAAATTAGTTGCTAAAACGGTGAAGGAAAACATCGTGAGGAAGCCAGCACACCTGAGAGATTTCTCAACAATGTGTGTCGGCATGTCAGAGGCCTACAGGCGGTTTAACTCTGACCCCAGGTTGTTCATCAACCATACGAGAAGACCGAGTAATAGTGGAATCCAGCTACATTTGGCCATAACATCGGAAGCTAACCTCAGCCTTTTGGGCACCCTACCAGCGATGAGAAGGATAGTCGGATTCCTCATATTAGACTTCTAATTTGTTTAATTATATTAAGATGTACATATAATTAGTTTTTTATTTGATGACCCGATTGGTGCAATGGCTACGCGATTGGACTACTGCGCTAAAGTAGCGGTCGCACGGGACAAAAAAAATGTGCGACCCGCAGATGTTGGTCCCGAGTCTGGGTGTTTGTGTATGTGATATTTCATGTATGTAAAACGCACTCATGATACAAGAAATAAGTGTGGTGTGACATTTAAAAAAAAATACTGTAACGAAAACAATTAGGCGCATGAGTGAAATGCCGGTTCCGGCGTCCACATCCACACCCCGCCTTTAATATGTATTTATTTACATGAATAGGGACAACAAACAATAGGGAATATGCATGTAATTTATTTATACGATACCTTACATCATTATTATAATTGTAAAACAAAAATCAGCCCCACTGCCCCAAATAACGAAAATTTGTGAAGAAAAAAAATGTTAGAAATATCCGAAATATCCAAACATGGGCATTTTAAACGCCCGCTATTTTGGCGCGCTTGGCGTAACCTAAAAGTTTAAATATCAAACAACTAGTAAATAGCTATAAAATTGTTGCGCTTCGTAATTTATCAATGTTCTGTATTTTTCAACTAATATACTAAGAAAATTAACATAAAACCAACATAAAGTACCTTAATGTTAATTACACTTTCGATAACATATTGTTTGACGTCACATAACAAGTGACAGCTAGCGTTTAAACTACTTTATGATTCCCGCTCATTTGTGACACTTGAATAAATATTTTTGATAGGTTAAAATTTTATTAAGCAAAAGAGATTATTAAAAAAATATATGGCTCACATTTGAATCACATGCATAATATTCCCTGTTGTACATTGTGGTGTCTAACAGCTTAAAAAAAGTAAGTTAACATAAAATTACAAAATGGCCGACGTATCTTGGCTAAATTTTTTTCGTTTAGCTGTTAATTGTTATACTTATAGCTGTCATGCGCTACATGAACACAATACATAAATCGATTATGTGTACAATATAAATCGGCAAATACAGACGCTATATCAAGATTATACTAAAATGTGGAACATAACCTAGACCTCAGACGAAGTATATGATAGACCGGTTCTCGTGTAAATAAGGCGAGACCAAAAATGAAATGAGTGCGTGTTTGACATATAGTGCTGTGACACGCACTCTCATATTATCGTATGTCGATAAAAATCACAATCATGAAAACAACGAAGTTAAACGAAATTATCTAAAATCAATATAGTAAAACAAAAGAATCCATAAATCATCGTCGTTTATTAAATCTTAACAAAAACATAAACCTTTTAAAGTTAACAAATAGTCAAAAACATGAAATAAAATAAAAGTCGGCGTTGGTTTCTAACGTCATTAATGCAGTAAGCCCAGTGATCAGTGATCACACTGTTAATTAAGATTTCAACTTCATATCGACCCTACCGCGGATTCCCGAAGGCAATTAACATATTACAGAATCAATACATAAATCACTTATTCTGTTGAATAAGTAAGTGTATAATAGTCAATTATTGCAGATTTTCCGTTTTTACTAAACTAACTAATTTACTATTTACTAATGGTAATTTTTATTATCATAAAAAAGTACATATTAAATACTTATAGTCGTATTGTCTAATTTATTAAGTAGTTCTGTGGTAAAAGGTAAATTCATAAAATAACATACCATATTCATAAAATAAGTAAAGTAATGAAAATCGTAATCTGATTGTATTTAGGGCATTTTCTAAAACAAATTTGTTCAAAGTGCTTACTGCAAACTGATGAATATTTTTTGGGAATCCAGTTACCACTATTTAACAGGTTTAGCCATTTTTGGCGAAACTCTTCATTTACAGGAAATCTTCAAAATATTTTTTTACATTATTCTAAAGAATTATAATGTTTCTAAATAATTATTTTGGACATTGATTGATTATAATATAATATGTGTATTAATTTATTTTTACAATAATAATATTATGTACCTATACTAATTAATCAACTTCTCAAAATAAAACATCAAGTAGAATATCGATAAAGTCTCTGTCAAGGTGGTCAATCTCTATTCTATGATATTTGGGTAAAAAATACACAAAATTTACGTACGTGTTATTTCTTTTTATAAAGATCTACAATATTAAGGGTCACTATGTGATTAAACGCGATACATTGGCGTACCGATTGATATACGCAACGTTAGTAAAGGCATTTGTAAACGTATTGTAAATAGCAAAATAACCAATTGTACTTACAAGTGAAAACTATAATTATTTATATTATTTCTATGATTAGTATCACATCCGGGTACTACACACGAAGGCATGACGAAGACAAATAAATAAATATAATTTACACACCAAGCATATATTTTTTCAAATTAAATAACACAATTTATTTTTGACTAATTTGAAATGTGTCATTTGGTGTAAAGTTCAGTCAGTAACACGTCCAACTACCTTTCTCACTCTAACCTACATTGTACTCAGGTCTTTCTGTTTCAATCACCCCATCTATAGTAGGAACTACTTGGATCCTATATCTATGACCTAGACCAAATCGGAGATGTTGTGCAAAAAGGGCCGTGGAGGAGTACCCTCAACCGACGAGCATGTATAAGGAATGTGATGCGTGTGAATGAAGCAAAAGAAGTATGCCAGGATCGTAGCAAAGGGAAATCCGTGGTCTCTTGTTATGGGCAAATTTATTAGTAGGTAGCTAGAGCTAGATTACAACTTACAACATTGTATCAAAAAAAAATGTTGATGACGTGAGGTCGGATAATAAATGTCTTCCTTAAGGTAAATTAAACTCAAATAATGGTTACTAAAAAATCAATTTTACGCTGTGAACGAATTGTTTCAAATACCTAATGAATGATTTAAAAACATTTAGATTTAAGATCTGAATATTTTGCATACGTGGGGCTAGTTTGTTTTTACCTTTATAGTTCATTAGCCCGATACCCGATTCGTATTTCATATCTTCGATAACATCACCTCGATAGATAAGTAAAGTGAGTGATAATAAATAATTGTATGTAGTTATTGACAAAGGAGTATTATTGTTCAATTTATTTGTGAATTTCTCAATGTTTTTGTGGCGGTTGACGGCATTTTTAAAAGGTAAGTACTTAGCTTGCTACTGTACTAGCATATATCTATGTTCTCCTGACCGAATTTCGGTCGCAGCGGCCTATCTCCAGGCGGTGTTTAACCAACAACGCAAGAGATATAATAGTGCATTAGTATGCGCGCAAACACATGTGCACTCCCTATTCCCTCACTCTCATACTCCAAGACGGTGACTCACGACCGGAGAGAGATCAGGCGCAGGACCAACGGCTTAAAATGCCTTCCGGAGCACGGTGGGGTCACGATATGTGAAAACGGTTATCACTTGTGCACTTAATATCTAATGCGTAGTTGGTTAGTCACCGCCTGGAGATAGGCCACTGGCTGGAGGCTCATGCAGTCTCGCCTTTATCCGGTTACGCCCAATAAGACCCCTCTCGGGGTCGTCGACACAAATCCATTTCGAAAAAACAAAAAAAAATGGAGATAGGCCGGATACTACTAGGCAATTTTTTATTTTACCAGCTGCGCCCCTCGGTGTTACCCGTCACATTTTTTCGTGATAAAAAGCAGCCTACGCGTTAATCCAGGGTGTCAGCTACCTCCATATGAAATTTAATTAAAATCCATTCAGTAGTTTTTACGTGAAAGAGTAATAAACACCCATCCATACTTACAAAATTTCGCTGTTAATAATATTAGTAGGGATTAATTCAAACAATTTGTTATGTATTTCTCAAACAAATGCTTCTCTATGAACGGAATACATTTTAAACATTACATATTTTACGTTATGGATTGCAATAAAGAATATGAATATGAATAAACTGCATGCCATTTGCTTTCAGATATCGGTGCGGCCGCCGGCTCCCTTCGGCCGTAACTGCCCCTGACTGACGTAAGTGAACAGCACTCTAACTATTAACTGAACGATGTACAAAAAGCGTCCGGGGACATCGGGGATCCGCGGACACCTGTACGAGACGAAATTAATCAGCTTGCTGCTGTTCAGAGCGAAACATGACAAGAGGATTAAGGAGTTCCATCTGGCTACTAATGTCGACAGCATAGGGGCGTTCGATGACATTTGTTTCAAAGCAACCGTCCAGGGATTTGATCGTCCCCTCGCTGTGTTCATACAGGCCAAACACAGGGAGAACGATCAAATTATATCACTAAACAACAAGAGAGATTTAGCCAAATACTTTGACAGCTACTTACGAATCAGACGCGCATTCCAACCGGCCAACAACGACGCGCTCTTTGAGGGAGTCTTCGATGAGACGGAATGTTTGTTTGTTATGTACACGACCGCAAGAAGTGCGAATCCCGATGGACGCGCAGGCTCGAGTTGCTTTCTCAACTTCCTGAACGATTTGATAAGCACAGGTATCGGCGGCCGTCAGCAAGCTTGTCCGGATGAACACGTCGAGTTTTTATATAAAATGGCCGTGAAAGAAGAACTCTCCCCGCTGGCTGCACAGGTGGCGAGGATTGTTTCTGGCGAAGTCCGCTTCCAGCAGATGCTTGATAACGTGCTCATTCTTCGTTATCATGTCATTTTGGCGCAAAAAGTATTCAAACTTGCTTCAATCCAACCTGAAGGATATCGGAACGCCGTCTTCAGAAAAGACTTCTTTACAACTGACGACGAAAATGTAACGTTTTTCAGAGATGTGTTGTACTCAGAAATACTTAAGAAACGAAAAGTAGACCATAAGGAAGTTATGGAATATTTAAAATTGTATTTCTTTAAATCTCCGAGTCCTAGTCTATTGAGCAAGCTGATTGGCAGCGTTGTATCTTATAACGACGGCAAGTTACAGTTTGTTGATGGTTACACAATGTCTGATGAAGAAGATGGTGATTTAAAGAAAAAACTAAACAAAGTGTACGTGTCGCAGGCGACCGTACTTGAAGCAGTTGAAGACGCTGCGATAAGAATATTAACATCACGGCTGATCAAACTCCCGGCTGCTTTTGGAAATACAGATATGACAATAAGAGGCAACGATGCCAAAATCAACAAGAGGTTAGACCATTTGACGTCCACAATATGCGATCTATTGCACCAATCAGACGCCGACAACATAATCACAATAGACGAGTCTTTAGGAAAAGGGTTTCTGCAGCTTAATGGAGGTATAGCCAGTGCCGTCGGTAATCTATTAGTTTTAGATGAAACCACCAAGCTATTGAAGTTCACGGAAAACTATGAAGTATTAGGGGATCTAGCCAAAAAGCTATTCGACAAATTAACTTGCAAAGTGCACAACTTGCACGAATACAGATTCGTCGTAAAAGTTAACAAGTTCCCAAAACTTACATTTGACTGCAGTGAACATGAGAATGTGATAGTGAGAGACTTCTTAAACAAACTGCTGTTTTACACGAACCAAGCGGATGAACACGAAGTTGAGCAAATGTTAAAGAGCGAGATAGAGGACCAGCAGGGCAGTACTGTTTACAACTTAAAAGTCAGATCGGACGCTATATTCCTGAAATATCACGACGAAGTACAAAAATGGTGGATGTCACCCGATGTGGGACGGTATCTCACAGAACAAAGCGAAACGTACGATGACACAATGAAGAATATCGTCCAAGATCCACTGATGAGCGTCATTAATATGATATACAGAAATAAAATACGGAATGTTGATTATACTTTTAAAGAAGACGCTGTGAGCTCGTTGAATTTGAAGGAGAAACTTTCGACGACTGTTATCGTTTCAGAGAGCGTCGCGCTCACTGTTGCTAAGGTGATACAGAATCTAAAAGACAAGGACCATGTTGTGTTAGATCTAGAATACATTTCGAATTTACCGGCAACAGACTGTAGCGCATTGTGTGCCGAATTTATAAATGCGACTAATGAAAAACTACTGATTTTTGTATGTGAAAATGCAAAATATTCCAGAAACTATTGCAAAGCCCTCGAAAATATAGGAGAAGCCGTCCTCGACAAGCAAACCGTCGTTGTTACGAACGAGTCGTCAGTAGCCATAATACAACAATATTTCACACAAGCCGACACCGAAGTAATATACGATAACAATAATCTCACTGACATGACAGACGAATCACAGAAGACTGTCTTAAACAACGCCAAAGTGATATTTCAGGGCGAGGAAGTGAGCTTACACTTGATCGTAGACGACGTATCAGTGGCATTAATAGAAGGAGACGTGTTGGACAGAATTATTAGAGGAAAAACTATTGCAGTTGGAAAATCAATCAGAAATTCAAGTTACGACGAAATAAAGCATTTGTATGTTGACCGACGTGTCAGGCGCGGCAAGAAACCCAATTACCCTCGACACATTATATTTATTGATCGCAATTTACTGGACAAAGTTGTAGATACACTTGATGACGTAATGGATGACGTTGTCCTCATAACAGCGAAACCCGGAATGGGCAAGTCAACTCTACTCACCCATTTGGCACTTAATACGAAAGAACTCAATCCAAAGATATGGATAGTGAGAGTCAACTTGTTGGAGTACTCGAGAGAATTTAGCAAGTGGCAAGAGAATAAAACAGTGATCGATACGTTGGAATCTTTACATTTCATCTGTCAGCTTATTCTGAGCGAGAAACATGGTAAAGTCAATAAAGTAACAATCGCGCTGGGAGAAGCAAATGGTGTTGTGTATCTCAAAGATTGTACCGGCGATGAAAGTACTGTGTTCGAGTTGAAACTGTTCCTACACTTTTACAATAGAGACAAAGTAATATTCCTGTTCGATGGCTTCGATGAAATATGTCCGCATTACACAAATGAGGTCCTAGCATTGCTGAGAACTGTCCGGAGCTATCCTCGACCGCATAGAATGTGGGTCGCCAGTAGGTCGTACAACATTATAAAATCGATTCTACAACGAGAGTTCGGGACGTCTTACGAAATGGAACACTTTTCTTTCGATGAACAGACCGAATATTTAGACAGGTTTTGGAATTCCAATCTCATAATAAAAGAACTCGACGACGCGCAACTCAAAAATGTGTGTGACTTCGTAAGCTTCATGTCGGAGAAGGAGATATTTTTGATACGGGATTTCCGTCCACTTAATAAACTGCAGTACTTACCACTATACGAAATATATTTTAGTGCCTTAAAGTACATAAAAAACGAATTTTTCTCCTTTCCCTTTTTTTTTAATAAAGATTTACAATTTAGCGCGCAGCAGGGTATGAGTAGCCTTGGACTCTTCCTGCTAGATTGTAACGGTGAGAATAAAGAAATCAACACTATGTGCGAGTTCGTTTCTACTCCTCTGCATCTATTCTTAGTTGCTGATTACTTTCAAAACCAAATAAAGGACATTAACAATGTCAACAAATGGAATTTAGACATTAATATATTCTCGATTTACGAACGTTTTTTGGAAACTAAACTGAAAAGAATACGGTTCCAAGAAAAGAACAAAATAGATATCTACATCCCAGATAATATTATGACCCTTGAAAAAGAACGTATCGATTTCATTGACAAGCATAAGAAATTGGCAGCTTACGCTTTATTTCATAGAAAAAATCATACCTTGTTTAATAGGAAACAACTGAAAGAAATCAAGGAAACGATAAAGTTATTCAAGCGGGGAGGAGAGAAGACCGGTGTCATATTTAGTGTAACAAAAAACATCCCGACGTTTATCCACATGACGTTCACAGAGTACTTCGCAGTTGATTACATCTGCGATTTAGTAAAGAACGAAACTTGCAACGATAAGCTGACATCTATAATCAACTTTATATTTGATGTGATGTTCATTGAGAGTCCTGCAAACGTTCTCAACATCATGGATTCGAAAATCCAACTAGACGAAGCGTTGTTTAGAGTTTTCTTAACAAAAGAGAAAGACATTTTTGATTTATTAATGGAACAGAGTAAAGGATTTATTAATTATGAGTTCGACGATCACTATTACCCAGTAACAAGGTACAATTCCGCATTAAACCGTGCTGTGTCAGAGAATTTACCAAATTTCTTGTCATTTTTCATATCAATACACTCAAGGTATATTAACAAAGGTAATATTGACGATTTCATTACACTTGTTTATGAAACACAAATGACAACGTCTGCATTAACATTCAAATGCGATGAATTCTTAAACTTCGCTTTGGATGTCGTAAGAAAAATAAATAAAAAGAAAATTCATGCATTATTTAATAATAAGTATTTTGTTTCAATATTTACGAAGTATGAAAATATGAGTAATGAAGAAATAATTCAGCTTCACAGCAGGAGTTTGCAGCTGAACATAAGTCCAGTGTATTGCCCTCCGAATCAATTCGACAACCAATTTTAACTTGATTCAAACACACTAATTTGAATCCTGTTGCTTCTTATCGAGTGGATGGCAATTCAATTATGTCAGCCCAGAAATTTTTAACGAGAATTGCATTGTCAGTAGCGTTCATGAGGTCTTCTATTGTACAGCTGTGGTATTCTAAAGACATCACTAACAAACACTTCTAAATCCGCAGTGAATTCACCACTAGCCTTCGATCGACAATGTACCTGATTACCGATCAACGCTTCAAAAACGGCCCAAGGACCAAAGGCCAAACGGACCACAAATAATTATGTGGCCTAAAATATAAAATTTATTGTTTATAGCAATACTGTAAATGTAATGGACATTTTGTTTTTATTGTATGCCTTGTTTGTGTGCTGAACTTAGACTTTAAGCTCTTTTATTCAACTTTTGTACCGCAATTTAAACAATAAAATGATTTATTTCCATTATTTATATAATTTTTCTTATTTATTACAATTTGAAATTCATTTATATGAAAATACATTAAAATATAAAAAATAGTCGCCAACCGGCATCGGGAACAGGATCCTAGCTGCCGGTGGTTAGGACTCCAGAGAGAGGAACCTCCTGACTATACGCGCCGTGTCAAGGAGTGCCGCCTTTTGCATCAAGCCCTTGACCCGGCCGCCTAACGCGAGCCTCCTAAGATGTTGGTCGAGACTCTCAGCCATTAGGCCATTGACCGTAAGAGCTATCGGTACAACGATTGCCGAGTCCACCTCCCATATGTCGGAACCTCGTGCGCTAAATCCAGATATTTAACCTGTTTATCTTTTTTAGCTTTCACGAGGTTCTCGCTTGATGGATGCGAGCAGTGACACGGTGGCTCAGTTGGCAGAGCGGCGCCACGGTACGGCGACTGTCGCGGGTTCGAGTCCCGCTCGTGTCCATTATTTTTCAAGTTTCCCTTTATCAATTTAAAATATGTATTTTCGTTTATTTACTAATTATGCGTAGATTTTTTAGGAGTGTTTAAAATAATTTATTTACAAGTTTACAAAGAAAAGGTTGTTTTTTTTTCATATCCGTAAACTAGCCTAAGTTGCGAAATAGGATTAATAGTTATTTTTTGGAACTCCTAGCGACATCTCTGATTGCATAGGAAACTAATCAACCTTGGCTAACTGTTTTCTTAAGCGATTGCTACTCCTTATATTATTTACTTCATGATAGTAGTCGTCGTAGTCGATGACTGACCACTAACCAGGGAACAGGAGGGACTGCATTTATGCGTTTTCGTATCATTATATATTTTTTATATTATATTTTACTTTTTGTTATATCCAACGACTTAATAAATATTTTTGTTTGATTTCTTGGTATTACTGCCTTTTTACACTAAGGCTTACATTCAGAATTAAAAAATCAAACTGTCAAAATATTTTAGCTCAGATCTGTCATCTGTCAGAACTGTTATAGATAGATATCGTGTTGACTGTTGTCTTATTAAAGTTGTTATGAAACAATAAACATTTAATTCTGTCCGATTAATATAATGCAAAAACAAAAGGACAATTTATTTTTAGAGAAGTTTCGTCTATTAAATTCCCAGGAACATTCGGAAGACATTAAATGGTCGTTAAGTTCGTCCAGTGATTACGAGGATACGTGCAATGAGAAAATTAACAACTCAGATAAATATCGGAATTCGAAGCGGAAGCGTAAGAAAGTGATGTCTAAAAACACATCCAACTTAGACATAACGATTGTAGACACCTGTAAGGATCATAAAACAGATTATCGTAGAGAGAAATCACCAATTTTATCATCAACATGTGTGGAAACTCCTATGTCACCAATACTTACGTCAAACTTCCCGCTCAACAGACCAAGCTCTCCGATTTTAAATAAAAGTTTACACCAAAAAAGTCCTATTTTGAGGCTTAAAATTGCATCACCAAAGTTCTCTACTCAAGCTAAGAAAAAGCTCTGCTACAATCTGCATGAAGCACAAAATAAACTGAAGTGTTACCAGCATAGTTCAAACAGTCATCAGAGCTCTAATGGAACTATTAGCTGTACTATTCCTGAATATCAAGTTGAAAACAAAGAGAATCTACTGAACAAAATTAAAAAGGAAGTTGATTCTGATGATATCAATGAAATTCACATAGATAATCAACTAAATAAAGAGTTTGTTAAAAACATAGATTTAAGTATATCGTCATCAAATGCAAAAGATAATTTATTAAACAATGTAAGGAACTATTTCAACAGCCATTTTAGCTCAGAAAACTCTTCTCAGAACATAAGTGTGTCTCAATCTCCGGAAGAATGTTTAAAACATGAAGAAATTGATATATTGAGTTGTAAAACACAGGCAAACACAAGTGTAACATTAAAGCATGAAAATACCAGCTCTGATTGTTCATCACTAATAAACATTAATTCTTCAAAAAAAGTTAAATACAAAAAAGGTGGGATGTCTTTTAGGCTGAATGTGCTTTTAAAAAAACAACAAGCTTCTGTTTCTCTATGGCAACATGAAAGATTTTTGGCTGCAAATTCGAAATTTGTCATTCCTAAAGGTGAGCCTGCAGTTTTTTGTGTCAAAAATATTGAATTTAAATATGGATGCTTTTTAATTAATGTTATTGATGGTAATAATGAAAAATATAGCATTATTGTAAACAGTTTTTATGTTAATGACAATATTACCACTGAATCAGTTTTTAAATTGTATGAACCTTATTTAATATTAGCTATAGACAAGGATTTGAAAATCATTGTTAATGTAAATAAGTTTGAATGTATACAATTGAAATCCTTATAATATATATGTATGTTGTTGCAGTCTTATGAGTTTGATAGTTAATACATGAAAACACATTTTGACTATGATTTTCATTCAAAATAAAAAATATTTTTGTTATATTTACAAAATAATTGATATGTAACACAACTTTGTTAAAATGGACTTCTTAAAAGTAAAAATTATTTGTAAATAACATATTATTTTACAGTTTTTTTTAGAGACAGTATAGTATCGTAATAATTTTATTAGGTATATTCATTTATTTTTTGTATTTACTTATTTAATAGAAAAACCCAGTAACACTGCCCGACCCGGGATTTGAACCCAGGACCTCATGCTCAGCAGTCGCGCTTAGCAACCACTAGACCAAAGAGGCAGTCGGTACTGAGTAAATCTATATATATTATTGTTTATGGCATAGAAATATTGCATTGATGTTTGTACAATAGTCATTATTATATTGTTTCTTCTGAGTATTATATTTAAAAAAATATATAAATCAACACAACCTGTTTTTTATGTAAACATAAGTATAATGATAACTGTAACTATATTGACAATATAACATTATGTTACTGCTAGAGTATTCGAAGGGATTCAAACAGTTTTCTATAGAAGTTATATATCCGACCTACCACCATTTTGATTTTCTTTTTAAGTTTATATTCTGTATACATTTGAATTAGTTTGTATGGAGTAGTATGGTAGGAAGCCTAAATGTCACATTGATACTTGCCCGGGTTTAAACCTGCAACCATGTGCATACAAATCCGGTATGTTACCCACTAGGCCACCACGCCACTCAATGCAATGCTTTTTTAATAATAATAATATAGTTTATTTATTCAGATAACTGAGATCCATTTTACATTAGTTAACAAGGAACACAATAATAAAATAATAATACTTAAATTTTAATTATTAATTGTGAATTTTGTAATGTAACCATCCCTATTATGGTGATCTTTAATGTTAATCTAAATGTGACAATTGGATATGATAGTTCCATAAGAATATGTTTGAACCCTTTTAATATGACAATAAATATGTATTATTTTATGAATTACATTGATCTTTTAATTTATTTATCAATACTGCTGTCCTGAGATTTCGATGATATAATAATAACAGCCTATAACTGTCCCACTGCGGGCCTCTTCTAATATAGAGAAGGATTGAGCATTGATCACCACGCTAGCTCACTGCAGGCGATTTCAGATAATTAAATCCAGGTTTCCTCGCGATGTTTTCTGTCACCACGGAACTAGCCTGGTGAGTTCTCAATAAGAAAGAGAGCTTTGCCCTACAGTGGAACAACTATACTGTTAAATGACAATTTTTTGTATGTTTATTGCATGTTGCCATGCTAGGCTTAAATCTAAATTGATAAAGGAAACTTGAAAAATGGACACGCGACAGTCCCGCTCGTGTCCATCATTTTTCAGGTTTCCTTTATCAATTTAGAACAGTCTTTCCCAAAGTGGGCGATAACGCCCCCTTGTGGGCGCTGCAGGTCTCAAGGGGGGCGGTAAGAGACCCAGAAAGAAAATGTTTTTTTTGCTAGGAGCTTTATTTAGCTAGGAGGCCTCTTAAACAACGACTGCAAGAGCTCTCGACTCTCAACAACAACTTGTGAACATCAGCTAATATGAATTAAAACTAATAAAAAGTAAAAGTTTCGTTTAGAATTCTCCGTTAATATACATATATAGGTCACAATAATTAATTAATTTAATTTGTAGTTATAGTGGTTTTTAAATAGGTGAAAAAATGGGGGCGCTAAAAAAAATAATTCTCAAAGTGGGTAGTAGACAAAATAAGTTTGGGAACCACTGATTTAGAACTATACTATTATATTGTTATTATGCTACAAACAATCACTGTGAATCTTTATTATTTCTTCATTGCTTATTTCTTCGTCCCTCCTGAATATTGACAAAAACGATTCATTATTAAATAATGCATACATTTTGAATTTATTTATTCTTCTTACTGTACTTAGAGTGAAGTTTAGGAACTCATTTGACTTGACATTCAAAGCAGCAGTTATCATGTCTGTGACTTGAATTATGTTTATAAAATTATTAATATTGTACTTGTTTAAATACTTTGTGAGTATTGTTATGAAAAATGACACGAAATTTGGTAAATTCTCCGACACAGCACGGTATAGAAAGCATTCGTATTTCATTACCGGAACACATTCGTCGTCATCGAATTTATCACAATGTAAATATCCTTTACTCTGTTCTGTAAATACACTAAAAATGTCTTTCTCTTTTGTTAAAAAAACTCTAAACAACGCTTTGTCTAATTGGATTTTCGAATCCATGATGTTGAGAACGTTTGCAGGACTCTCAATGAACATCACATCAAATATAAAGTTGATTATAGATGTCAGCTTATCGTTGCAAGTTTCGTTCTTTACTAAATCGCAGACGTAATCGACTGCGAAGTACTCTGTGAACGTCATGTGGATAAACGTCGGGATGTTTTTTGTTACACTAAATATGACACCGGTCTTCTCTCCTCCCCGCTTGAATAACTTTATCGTTTCCTTGATTTCTTTCAGTTGTTTCCTATTAAACAAGGTATGATTTTTTCTATGAAATAAAGCGTAAGCTGCCAATTTCTTATGCTTGTCAATGAAATCGATACGTTCTTTTTCAAGAGTCATAATGTTATCGGGGATGTAGATGTCCATTTTGTTCTTTTCTTGGAACCGTATTCTTTTCAGTTTAGTTTCCAAAAAACGTTCGTAAATCGAGAATATGTTGATGTCTAAATTCCATTTGTTGACTTTGTTGATGTCCTTTATTTGGTTTTGAAAGTAATCAGCAACTAAGAATAGATGCAGAGGAGTAGTAACGAATTCATACATAGTATAGAGTTCACTTTCTTTACCGTTATATTTTAGCAAGTATAATGCCCAGTTTATAAAGTACCTCGTGTCAAATTGGTTCTTATGCGAAAAAAAGGGACTGCGCATGACTTCATTTTTGATATACTTCAAGGCACTAAAATATATTTCGTATAGTGGTACGTACTGCAGTTTATTTAGTTGACCGGAGTCAAGAAGCAATAAATTCTCTTTCTCTGCCATAAAGCTTACGAATTCACACACATTATTGAGTTGCGCGTCGTCGAGGTCTTCCAATCTGAGATTGGAATACCAAAACTTTTCTAAATATTCGATCTTTTCATTGGAAGACAAGGGTTCCATTTCGTAAGACGTCCCGAACTCTCGTTGTAGAATCGATTTTATAATGTTGTACGACCTACTGGCGACCCACATTCTATGCGGTCGAGGATAGCTCCGGACAGTTCTCAGCAATGCTAGGACCTCATTTGTGTAATGCGGACATATTTCATCGAAGCCATCGAACAGGAATATTACTTTGTCTCTATTGTAAAAGTGTAGGAACAGTTTCAACTCGAACACAGTACTTTCATCGCCGGTACAATCTTTGAGATACACAACACCATTTGCTTCTCCCAGCGCGATTGTTACTTTATTGACTTTACCATGTTTCTCGCTCAGAATAAGCTGACAGATGAAATGTAAAGATTCCAACGTATCGATCACTGTTTTATTCTCTTGCCACTTGCTAAATTCTCTCGAGTACTCCAACAAGTTGACTCTCACTATCCATATCTTTGGATTGAGTTCTTTCGTATTAAGTGCCAAATGGGTGAGTAGAGTTGACTTGCCCATTCCGGGTTTCGCTGTTATGAGGACAACGTCATCCATTACGTCATCAAGTGTATCTACAACTTTGTCCAGTAAATTGCGATCAATAAATATAATGTGTCGAGGGTAATTGGGTTTCTTGCCGCGCCTGACACGTCGGTCAACATACAAATGCTTTATTTCGTCGTAACTTGAATTTCTGATTGATTTTCCAACTGCAATCGTTTTTCCTCTAATAATTCTGTCCAACACGTCTCCTTCTATTAATGCCACTGATACGTCGTCTACGATCAAGTGTAAGCTCACTTCCTCGCCCTGAAAAATCACTTTAGCGTTGTTTAAGACAGTCTTCTGTGATTCGTCTGTCATGTCAGTGAGATTATTGTTATCGTATATTACTTCGGTGTCGGCTTGTGTGAAATATTGTTGTATTATGGCTACTGACGACTCGTTCGTAACAACGACGGTTTGCTTGTCGAGGACGGCTTCTCCTATATTTTCGAGGGCTTTGCAATAGTTTCTGGAATATTTTGCATTTTTACATACAAAAATCAGTAGTTTTTCATTAGTCGCATTTACAAATTCGGCACACAATGCGCTACAGTCTGTTGCCGGTAAATTCGAAATGTATTCTAGATCTAACACAACATGGTCCTTGTCTTTTAGATTCTGTATCACCTTAGCAACAGTGAGCGCGACGCTCTCTGAAACGATAACAGTCGTCGAAAGTTTCTCCTTCAAATTCAACGAGCTCACGGCGTCTTCTTTAAAAGTATAATCAACATTCCGTATTTTATTTCTGTATATCATATTAATGACGCTCATCAGTGGATCTTGGACGATATTCTTCATTGTGTCATCGTACGTTTCGCTTTGTTCTGTGAGATACCGTCCCACATCGGGTGACATCCACCATTTTTGTACTTCGTCGTGATATTTGAGGAATATAGCGTCCGATCTGACTTTTAAGTTGTAAACAGTACTGCCCTGCTGGTCCTCTATCTCGCTCTTTAACATTTGCTCAACTTCGTGTTCATCCGCTTGGTTCGTGTAAAACAGCAGTTTGTTTAAGAAGTCTCTCACTATCACATTCTCATGTTCACTGCAGTCAAATGTAAGTTTTGGGAACTTGTTAACTTTTACGACGAATCTGTATTCGTGCAAGTTGTGCACTTTGCAAGTTAATTTGTCGAATAGCTTTTTGGCTAGATCCCCTAATACTTCATAGTTTTCCGTGAACTTCAATAGCTTGGTGGTTTCATCTAAAACTAATAGATTACCGACGGCACTGGCTATACCTCCATTATGCTGCAGAAACCCTTTTCCTAAAGACTCGTCTATTGTGATTACGTTGTCGGCGTCTGATTGGTGCAATAGATCGCATATTGTGGACGTCAAATGGTCTAACCTCTTGTTGATTTTGGCATCGTTGCCTCTTATTGTCATATCTGTATTTCCAAAAGCAGCCGGGAGTTTAGTTCGCAGGGATTGGAGTATGCTTTCCGCTGCCTCTTCATCTGCTTCAAGTACGGTCGCCTGCGACACGTACACTTTGTCTAGTTTTTTCTTTAAATCACCCTTTTCTTCTTCAGACATTGTGAAACCATCAACAAACTGTAACTTGCCGTCGTTATAAGATACAACGCTGCCAATCAGCTTGCTCAATAGACCAGGACTCGGAGATTGAAAGAAACACAATTCCAAATCATCCATAACTTCCTTATGGTCTACTTTTCGTTTCTTAAGTATTTCCGAGTACAACACATGTCTGAAAAAAATTAAATTTTCGTCATTGGTTAAAAAAAATTCTTCTCTGAAGAGGGCGTTCCGATATCCTTCAGGTTGGATTGAAGCAAGTTTGAATACTTTTTGCGCCAAAATGACATGATAACGAAGAATGAGCACGTTATCAAGCATCTGCTGGAAGTGGCCTTCGCCAGAAACAATCCTCGCCACCTGTGCAGCCAGCGGGGAGAGTTCTTCTTTCAGAGCCATTTCACATAAAAACTCGACGTCTTCATCCAGACAAGTTGGCTGTCGGCCGCCGATACCCGTGCTTATCAAATCGTTCAGGATATTGAGGAAACGACTCGAGCCTGCGTGTCTTTCGGGCTTCGCACTTCTTGCGGTCGTGTACATAACAAACAAACATTCCGTCTCATCGAAGACTCCCTCAAAGAGCGCGTCGTTGTTGGCCGGTTGGAATGCGCGTCTGATTCGTAAGTAGCTGTCAAAGTATTTGGCTAAATCTCTCTTGTTGTTCAGTGATATAGTTTGATCGTTCTCCCTGTGTTTGGCCTGTATGAACACAGCGAGGGGACGATCAAATCCCTGGACGGTTGCTTTGAAACAAATGTCATCGAACGGCCCTATGCTGTCGACATTAGTAGCTAGATGGAACTCCTTAATCCTCTTGTCATGTTTCGCTCTGAACAGCAGCAAGCTGATTAATTTCGTCTCGTACAGGTGTCCGCGGATCCCCGATGTCCCCGGACGCTTTTTGTACATCGTTCAGTTAATAGTTAGAGTGCTATTCACTTACGTCAGTCAGGGGCAGCTACGGCCGAAGTGAGCCGGCGGCTGCACCGATATCTGAAAACTAAAATATACATTTTAAATGTGATTCGTTTAACAAGCGTTTGTGTCCAAAATATACCTATTTACCATCTTGTTGCAATTACTATTTTCAAATAATAAGCATAACATCCCGCAGCCTCGTTGTTGGGGCTGGCCGAGGGCACACTTTGTAGACCTACAAGCCAGTCAGTATAATAATTAATATGTTTGGTTATTATTATTGTAGATTTCTTTGTTCAAACATATTTCTTATTAAAATTACATTTTAAAATATTATTTCCTTTATTCATACATATATCTTATATTTTACATTTTTAAATAATATATCAATATAAAAAATACCAAATATAAAAATGCTGAGTCCACTTCCCACATGTCGACAACCATGCGCCAAATCAAGATATTTAATTTGTTTATCTTTTTCAGCTTACACGAGATTCTCGTCATGGGGGATTGTGATATCAACAATCATTGCACGGCGTTCTAATCGTTCTATCACTATTTCTATAGTAATTAGTTTTGAAAAAAGTCGCCCCACACTGCGAACTTCTCCTGTGTCGTGTGTACGTTTCACAAACATAAAATATCACATACACAATCACCCAGACTCGGGACCAGCATCTGCGGTTCGCACGAAGTTTTGGCCCTTACGGGAATCGAACCCGCAAGATTAGCTCAGCAGGCCAACCGCTTAGCCACTGCACCAATATTATTAATATTGTACTTTAAGTGTAAACTAAATTTTACTATATTCTAACAAATAAATTATTTCTTACTTTCTTTCTAACGTGAAACGAAACGTTGTTGACGTCAATCAGACTTTATCCCTCTGTAAATGTCATAATGTCATTAACATTGACGATTTCTTAGATGTCACCTAAATCTAAATCATAATCATTTATTGAAACAAAAACAAGTTAACAATATAAATTTGTTCGTTAATAGTTACATTAGTTAGGAAAACTGTGTCGCAACTGTTAACCTCCAAGATGGGGACAGTGTTCCAACATAAAATTTAATTTTAGAAAGTGAAATAATTAAGGAAATTACTAAATAATGAGATTAATTATAGTCATACGCTCTTTGTACTAGATTTAATAAATATCGCAAGTTCTTGATGCATGTTAGCATATTTTAGTTAGTTATCATTATTTATTTGTAGATATTTTAAAACAACAGTAATGCGCTACATTTGTTACAACAAAGATACGAGATCTCAGCTCGTAGCATTTTTTATAATTATGTAAGGCTCATTTTTCTTTAGAATATATACATATGGTTTGGTATGTACAGGGTATCTCTCACTAACCGAACCTACTAGTTTTAATAACGTATCGCACGTAAATATACAATGATAAGTACAGTTATATCAAAGTATTTAACCTATCAACTGAATTCGATAGTTAATTTTAAATAAGTACTCAGATAGATGTGTTATTTTATATTAGGTCCATATACCTACCAATTTAAACAATAAATCCAAATATAATATTAGGAAACACCAATTGATCGTACATTAATATTCCTATTGTATGGAAGAGTATTAATAATTGACATATTAACAATATCACTGACAGGAGTTCACAGGATGTTTTTATCAATATACTGTGTTGCCACGTTTTTAAAAATAATAAAATATATGTATTTTTATTGTCAATCTTTCGTTGCATGTTGGCATGCTAGGCTTAAATAGTTACCTAAATCTAAATTGATAAAGGAAACTTGAAAAATGATGGACACGAACGGGACTCGAACCGCCGTGTCTTTCGCCGTACCGTGGCGCCGCTCTGCCAACTGAGCCATCGTGTCACTGCTCGCATCCATCGAATTTCAAGTTCCCTTATTATAGTGTCCATCATGTTTCAAGTTTCCTTTATCATAAGATGACATAACATCACGCCTGTATTCCCCGAAGGGGTAGGCAGAGGTGCACATTTTAGTACACCCACATTTCGTCAGTTATGTTTTAGGTCCCAATGTAATAGGGGGCGAGCCTATTGCCATCAGCCGGGCACAAATCCAGACTCCGTGCTGCTACTGAGAATTACCTAATGGAAAAACCCAATAACACTTTGCCCGACCCGGGATTCGATCCCAGGACCTCGTGCTCAGCAGTCGCGCTTAGCAACCACTAGACCAACGAGGCAGTCAGTTCCTTTATTAATTTACATAATATGTATTTTTAATAAATTCCATGACCTATCGCAGGTACTGTAATCCTTATTTTATTTACCGACTTCAAACAAAAAAGGAGTTTCTTATTTCGCCGAATCTTTTTTTTATGTATGTTTCGTCATAACTCCGTCATTTATGAACCGATTTCAATGATTTTTTTTTCATGTGAAATGGTATACTTTTCTATTGGTCCCCTAGAAATTTTGTCATGACCTGATGATGGACTTCGAAGATATGGAGCGGAACTCCTCATAAGATCATAGCAGACCTGCCGTAACTAGTGGTATTGCTTAAGTAGTAGTCGATGACTGACCACTAACAAGGAAGCATGGGGGGGGGGGGGTAGACCCCCACCTACCACTTTCCTGGATTAAATATATCGTGTGAGGTATCGCTGGAAAGGGTTTTTTGTAAGGATTTCAAATATTAGTCTTATTTATTTATTAAAGGTACTCCAACGACTTATCCACTATTACACATACAAAACAATTAACAACATAATTAATTTCTGATTATGGTGGATTTGTCACTTATAGAAGTACACAGCACTTACAAGAAAAAAGCTAATACTAGTTAATTAAAGTAAAAATTATAAAGTGAGATTCAGATCAAACAAACTGTTAATAGAGAAGACAAACGAAAAACAAACAAACATTCGAATGTGGCGTTAGTTAGCGAGTGCAATATGTACATGCTTAATATTGAGCTATATATGAACCCAGTCTTACAAAAGTTTTGGGTGGATGAATCGTAGACACCACAAAAAATTGTGAAATAAATCATAATCTCTGCACCACTCTAAGGTTGACTGGTAGAGAATGCCTCAGGCATTTAATCCGCCTATATAGTCAGGTGTAACAGGAAGTTTACATATGTATATTAAAATGTTAAAACTCCTAAAAAACAAACTCAGAAGTGAAAAATAATATTTTATTCACTTCACTTTACATAAGCGAAGTGGAAGTCGGTGCCAAATTCCAACATTCATTAAGTGATTCAGATAAAAACTAGGTTTACTGTGTAGTGACACATTTAGGCTCGGTGCCCATTTCTCTTTTTTTAGTAAAAAGTTGTAATCCATTGCTAAAAACGGTGAAGGAAAACATTGTGAAGAAACCTGAAAATGCTGTGCCGATACTGGGCGCTGGGCCTAAGTGTGTCACAAGGTAGTATACTGGGACCTTTGTTGATTTTCTTGATTATATATAAACCAAATGATTTATATAATATACATATTATATATTAACTTACACGTACGCATTCAGGTCCAATATTACGATACATTCTTGTCCTTGTATACGATGTACAATTATGTGACTTTTTAATAAATTGATCGCCGGTTGTAACTGCGGCATTCTACAACCATGATTAACAAAGTCAAATGCCTTGCTCGTGTCAAAGAACATTCCATCATTGGTATTTTTACTTTAATATCGGTTGTCAAATTAATTTCTTCTGCCATGCTGCAAGCAACTACGGTAAAGCTGTATTATTTGTTCATTGCTCATTTCTTCATCCATCAGAAATAGTGAGACAAAATATTTATTGTTAAATAACGCGTACATTGTGAATTTCTTTATTCTTCTTACTGTGTTTAAAGTAAACTTTAGGAATTCATCGGATTTGCCTATTATAGCAGTTTTAATCATGTCTGTAACTTGAATCAATTTGATAAAATTATTAATGTTATCCTTGTTTAAATATTTTGCTAGTATTGAAATGAAAAATGTCACGAAATTTGCTAAATTGTCCCACACAGCTCGGTATAAAAAAGATTCGATCTCCATTCCCGGGATCAATTGGTCGTAATCGACTTTATCACAATATAGATATCCTTCAGTCTGCTTCATAAATAAATCAAAAATGTCTTTCTCTTTTGTTAAAAAAACTCTAAACAACGCTTGGTCTAATTGGATTTTCGAATCCATGATATTGAGAACGTTTGCAGGACTCTCAATGAACATCACATCAAATATAAAGTTGATTATAGATGTCAGCTTATCGTTGCAAGTTTCGTTCTTTACTAAATCGCAGACGTAATCGACTGCGAAGTACTCTGTGAACGTCATGTGGATAAACGTCGGGATATTTTTTGTTACACTAAATATGACACCGGTCTTCTCTCCTCCCCGCTTGAATAACTTTATCGTTTCCTTGATTTCTTTCAGTTGTTTCCTATTAAACAAGGTATGATTTTTTCTATGAAATAAAGCGTAAGCTGCCAATTTCTTATGCTTGTCAATGAAATCGATACGTTCTTTTTCAAGAGTCATAATATTATCGGGGATGTAGATGTCCATTTTGTTCTTTTCTTGGAACCGTATTCTTTTCAGTTTAGTTTCCAAAAATCGTTCGTAAATCGAGAATATGTTGATGTCTAAATTCCATTTGTTGACTTTGTTGATGTCCTTTATTTGGTTTTGAAAGTAATCAGCAACTAAGAATAGATGCAGAGGAGTAGAAACGAACTCGCACATAGTGCTGATTTCACTATTATCACCGTTACATTCTTGAAAAATGGATACAAACTTATCGATATTCTGCTGCACACAAAATTTTAATTTTTTATTAAAAAATAAGGGACTATACGTGTACATGACTTCGTTTTTGATATACTTCAAGGCACTGAAATATATTTCGTATAGTGGTAAGTACTGCAGTTTAATTAGTGGATGGAAATCAAGCGACAATAAATTCTCTTTCTCTGCCATGAAGCTTACGAAGTCACACACATTTTTGAGTTGCGCGTCGTCGAGTTCTTTTATTATGAGATTGGAATTCCAAAACCTGTCTAAATATTCGGTCTGTTCATCGAAAGAAAAGTGTTCCATTTCGTAAGACGTCCCGAACTCTCGTTGTAGAATCGATTTTATAATGTTGTACGACCTACTGGCGACCCACATTCTATGCGGTCGAGGATAGCTCCGGACAGTTCTCAGCAATGCTAGGACCTCATTTGTGTAATGCGGACATATTTCATCGAAGCCATCGAACAGGAATATTACTTTGTCTCTATTGTAAAAGTGTAGGAACAGTTTCAACTCGAACACAGTACTTTCATCGCCGGTACAATCTTTGAGATACACAACACCATTTGCTTCTCCCAGCGCGATTGTTACTTTATTGACTTTACCATGTTTCTCGCTCAGAATAAGCTGACAGATGAAATGTAAAGATTCCAACGTATCGATCACTGTTTTATTCTCTTGCCACTTGCTAAATTCTCTCGAGTACTCCAACAAGTTGACTCTCACTATCCATATCTTTGGATTGAGTTCTTTCGTATTAAGTGCCAAATGGGTGAGTAGAGTTGACTTGCCCATTCCGGGTTTCGCTGTTATGAGGACAACGTCATCCATTACGTCATCAAGTGTATCTACAACTTTGTCCAGTAAATTGCGATCAATAAATATAATGTGTCGAGGGTAATTGGGTTTCTTGCCGCGCCTGACACGTCGGTCAACATACAAATGCTTTATTTCGTCGTAACTTGAATTTCTGATTGATTTTCCAACTGCAATAGTTTTTCCTCTAATAATTCTGTCCAACACGTCTCCTTCTATTAATGCCACTGATACGTCGTCTACGATCAAGTGTAAGCTCACTTCCTCGCCCTGAAATATCACTTTGGCGTTGTTTAAGACAGTCTTCTGTGATTCGTCTGTCATGTCAGTGAGATTATTGTTATCGTATATTACTTCGGTGTCGGCTTGTGTGAAATATTGTTGAATTATGGCCACTGACGACTCGTTCGTAACAACGACGGTTTGCTTGTCGAGGACGGCTTCTCCTATATTTTCGAGGGCTTTGCAATAGTTTCTGGAATATTTTGCATTTTCACATACAAAAATCAGTAGTTTTTCATTAGTCGCATTTACAAATTCGGCACACAATGCGCTACAGTCTGTTGCCGGTAAATTCGAAATGTATTCTAGATCTAACGCAACATGGTCCTTGTCTTTTAGATTCTGTATCACCTTAGCAACAGTGAGCGCGACGCTCTCTGAAACGATAACAGTCGTCGAAAGTTTCTCCTTCAAATTCAACGAGCTCACGGCGTCTTCTTTAAAAGTATAATCAACATTCCGTATTTTATTTCTGTATATCATATTAATGACGCTCATCAGTGGATCTTGGACGATATTCTTCATTGTGTCATCGTACGTTTCGGTTTGTTCTGTGAGATACCGTCCCACATCGGGTGACATCCACCATTTTTGTACTTCGTCGTGATATTTGAGGAATATAGCGTCCGATCTGACTTTTAAGTTGTAAACAGTACTGCCCTGCTGGTCCTCTATCTCGCTCTTTAACATTTGCTCAACTTCGTGTTCATCCGCTTGGTTCGTGTAAAACAGCAGTTTGTTTAAGAAGTCTCTCACTATCACATTCTCATGTTCACTGCAGTCAAATGTAAGTTTTGGGAACTTGTTAACTTTTACGACGAATCTGTATTCGTGCAAGTTGTGCACTTTGCAAGTTAATTTGTCGAATAGCTTTTTGGCTAGATCCCCTAATACTTCATAGTTTTCCGTGAACTTCAATAGCTTGGTGGTTTCATCTAAAACTAATAGATTACCGACGGCACTGGCTATACCTCCATTATGCTGCAAAAACCCTTTTCCTAAAGACTCGTCTATTGTGATTATGTTGTCGGCGTCTGATTGGTGCAATAGATCGCATATTGTGGACGTCAAATGGTCTAACCTCTTGTTGATTTTGGCATCGTTGCCTCTTATTGTCATATCTGTATTTCCAAAAGCAGCCGGGAGTTTAGTTCGCAGGGATTGGAGTATGCTTTCCGCTGCCTCTTCATCTGCTTCAAGTACGGTCGCCTGCGACACGTACACTTTGTCTAGTTTTTTCTTTAAATCACCCTTTTCTTCTTCAGACATTGTGAAACCATCAACAAACTGCAACTTGCCGTCGTTATAAGATACAACGCTGCCAATCAGCTTGCTCAATAGACCAGGACTCGGAGATTGAAAGAAACACAATTCCAAATCATCCATAACTTCCTTATGGTCTACTTTTCGTTTCTTAAGTATTTCCGAGTACAACACATGTCTGAAAAAAATTAAATTTTCGTCATTGGTTAAAAAAAATTCTTCTCTGAAGAGGGCGTTCCGATATCCTTCAGGTTGGATTGAAGCAAGTTTGAATACTTTTTGCGCCAAAATGACATGATAACGAAGAATGAGCACGTTATCAAGTATCTGCTGGAAGTGGCCTTCGCCAGAAACAATCCTCGCCACCTGTGCAGCCAGCGGGGAGAGTTCTTCTTTCAGAGCCATTTCACATAAAAACTCGACGTCTTCATCCAGACAAGTTGGCTGTCGGCCGCCGATACCCGTGCTTATCAAATCGTTCAGGATATTGAGGAAACGACTCGAGCCTGCGTGTCTTTCGGGCTTCGCACTTCTTGCGGTCGTGTACATAACAAACAAACATTCCGTCTCATCGAAGACTCCCTCAAAGAGCGCGTCGTTGTTGGCCGGTTGGAATGCGCGTCTGATTCGTAAGTAGCTGTCAAAGTATTTGGCTAAATCTCTCTTGTTGTTCAGTGATATAGTTTGATCGTTCTCCCTGTGTTTGGCCTGTATGAACACAGCGAGGGGACGATCAAATCCCTGGACGGTTGCTTTGAAACAAATGTCATCGAACGGCCCTATGCTGTCGACATTAGTAGCTAGATGGAACTCCTTAATCCTCTTGTCATGTTTCGCTCTGAACAGCAGCAAGCTGATTAATTTCGTCTCGTACAGGTGTCCGCGGATCCCCGATGTCCCCGGACGCTTTTTGTACATCGTTCAGTTAATAGTTAGAGTGCTATTCACTTACGTCAGTCAGGGGCAGCTACGGCCGAAGGGAGCCGGCAGCTGCACCGATATCTGAAAACTAAAATATACATTTTAAATGTGATTCGTTTAACAAGCGTTTGTGTCCAAAATATACCTATTTACCATCTTGTTGCAATTACTATTTTCAAATAATAAGCATAACATCCCGCAGCCTCGTTGTTGGGGCTGGCCGAGGGCACACTTTGTAGACCTACAAGCCAGTCAATATAATAATTAATATGTTTGGTTATTATTATTATAGATTTCTTTGTTCAAACATATTTCTTATTTAAATTACATTTTAAAATATTATTTCCTTTATTCATACATATATCTTATATTTTACATTTTTAAATAATATATCAATATAAAAAATACCAAATATAAAAATGCTGAGTCCACTTCCCACTTGTCGACAACCATGCGCCAAATCAAGATATTTAATTTGTTTATCTTTTTCAGCTTACACGAGATTCTCGTCATGGGGGATTGTGATATCAACAATCATTGCACGGCGTTCTAATCGTTCTATCACTATTTCTATAGTAATTAGTTTTGAAAAACGTCGCCCCACACTGGGAACTTCTCCTGTGTCGTGTGTACGTTTCACAAACATAAAATATCACATACACAATCACCCAGACTCGGGACCAGCATCTGCGGTTCGCACGAAGTTTTGGCCCTTACGGGAATCGAACCCGCAAGATTAGCTCAGCAGGCCAACCGCTTAGCCACTGCACCAATATTATTAATATTGTACTTTAAGTGTAAACTAAATTTTACTATATTCTAACAAATAAATTATTTCTTACTTTCTTTCTAACGTGAAACGAAACGTTGTTGACGTCAATCAGACTTTATCCCTCTGTAAATGTCATAATGTCATTAACATTGACGATTTCTTAGATGTCACCTAAATCTAAATCATAATCATTTATTGAAACAAAAACAAGTTAACAATATAAATTTGTTCGTTAATAGTTACATTAGTTAGGAAAACTGTGTCGCAACTGTTAACCTCCAAGATGGGGACAGTGTTCCAAAATAAAATTTAATTTTAGAAAGTGAAATAATTACAATAATTAAGGAAATTACTAAATAATGAGATTAATTATAGTCATACGCTCTTTGTACTAGATTTAATAAATATCGCAAGTTCTTGAAGCATGTTAGCATATTTTAGTTAGTTATCATCATTTATTTGTAGATATTTTAGAGCAACAGTAATGCGCTACATTTGTTACAACAAAGATACGAGATCTCAGTTCGTAGCATTTTTTATAATTATGTAAGGCGCATTTTCTTTAGAATATATACATCTGGTTTGGTATGTAGAGGGTATCTCTCACTAACCGAACCTACTAGTTTTAATAACGTATCGCACGTAAATATACAATGATAAGTACAGTTATATCAAAGTATTTAACCTATCAACTGAATTCGATAGTTAATTTTAAATAAGTACTCAGATAGATGTGTTATTTTATATTAGGTCCATATACCTACCAATTTAAACAATAAATCCAAATATAATATTAGGAAACACCAATTGATCGTACATTAATATTCCTATTGTATGGAAGAGTATTAATAATTGACATATTAACAATATCACTGACAGGAGTTCACAGGATCTTTTTATCAATATACTGTGTTGCCACGTTTTTAAAAATAATAAAATATATGTATTTTTATTGTCAATCTTTCGTTGCATGTTGGCATGCTAGGCTTAAATAGTTAAATCTAAATTGATAAAGGAAACTTGAAAAATGATGGACACGAACGGGACTCGAACCCGTGACTTTCGCCGTACCGTGGCGCCGCTCTGCCAACTGAGCCATCGTGTCACTGCTCGCATCCATCGAATTTCAAGTTCCCTTATTATAGTGTCCATCATGTTTCAAGTTTCCTTTATCATAACATGACATAACATCACGCCTGTATTCCCCGAAGGGGTAGGCAGAGGTGCACATTTTAGTACACCCACATTTCGCCAGTTATGTTTTAGGTCCCAATGTAATAGGGGGCGAGCCTATTGCCATCAGCCGGGCACAAATCCAGACTCCGTGCTGCTACTGAGAATTACCTAATGGAAAAACCCAATAACACTTTGCCCGACCCCGGATTCGATCCCAGGACCTCGTGCTCAGCAGTCGCGCTTAGCAACCACTAGACCAACGAGGCAGTCAGTTCCTTTATTAATTTACATAATATGTATTTTTAATAAATTCCATTACCTATCGCAGGTACTGTAATCCTTATTTTATTTACCGACTTCAAACAAAAAAGGAGTTTCTTATTTCGCCGAATCTTTTTTTTATGTATGTTTCGTCATAACTCCGTCATTTATGAACCGATTTCAATGATTTTTTTTCGTGTGAAATGGTATACTTTTCTATTGGTCCCCTAGAAATTTTGTCATGACCTGATGATGGACTTCGAAGATATGGAGCGGAACTCCTCATAAGATCATAGCAGACCTGCCGTAACTAGTGGTATTGCTTAAGTAGTAGTCGATGACTGACCACTAACAAGGAATTATGGGTGGGGGGGGGGGGGGTTGAGGTTGAGGGTTTTTTGTAAGGATTTCAAATATTAGTCTTACAAAAGTTTTGGGTGGATGAATCGTAGACACCACAAAAAATTGTGAAATAAATCATAATCTCTGCACCACTCTAAGGTTGACTGGTAGAGAATGCCTCAGGCATTTAATCCACCTATATAGTCAGGTGTAACAGGAAGTTTAAATTCAAAATTCAAATTCATTTAATTCAGATAACATAATCCATACAATTAAAATAAATTAAATTGAAATAAAATAAAATACATCCAATTAAAATACATACAAATAACAAATTAAATACATTTAAATTACCCGCTTAATAAGGGCTATCCATAACGGGGACGTGAGCCTATCAGCTACAGTTTTCAGAATTCCGTTGGAGCTGCCACGAATTCTGCAGATCAAGGATACAGTTTTCTTGCGGATGACAGCATGAAAACCAGCTGTATGATATTGCGTAAACATACCCGATGCACTACAGAAGCGAGGCAGCCCCAACATCATCCTAAAGATGTTGTTATACTGGACTCGCAGGACATCCAGCGATCTTTTGGTATGCCTGACCCACAGATTTCCCGTATAAAAGCTCTGACAATATGCTTGGAACAGTGTTATCTTTACTTGTTCAGAGCATCGGGAAAACCTACGGGCCAGCATGTTACCTCTGACCGCTAAAGCCCTGCGCTCCCTCTCAATGTCCAGATCGTCTTCAAGACCTTCGGTAATAAGGTGCCCCAGGTATTTAAATTTCGAAACACGGTTTATGCACAAGCCATTTAGGGTAATATTTTGTGAATACCTAGGGCATCCACCACTGGCCCCAAAGACCATATACTCTGTTTTGTGTACATTATATATAAGGCCATGTGCCCTAGCATAGTTCTCACAGACTCTTAACAACTCTCCAAGTCCACTCGCCGTCGGGCTCAGCAGCACCATGTCGTCCGCGTAACTAATGTTATTGACACAGACGCCATCTATCGAACAACCGACACGCTTGCTACTGAGCTCGACGACGAGATCATTAATGTATAAGTTGAAAAGCTTGGGTGACGTCAATCCTCCCTGTCTCACTCCGCTTTCCAACGTATATGCCTCAGAGAGTGTATGATTCCACTTCACAAAATTAGTTTGGTTAGCATACCAGTATCTAAACACATTAAGCACCCCCACCGGTATACCCGTGCTCCCCAACTTTCTCCAAAGCAGATCGTATGACACAAGATCAAAAGCCTTGGAGAGGTCAAGGAAACACGCATACACCGGTGTCCTGCGGTCCACATAGTACTGTACAGTGTGTTTGACACCCACAATGGCAGCTTCCGTGGATAGCCCGGGTCTAAACCCAAACTGCGCGTCATGAATCCTAATGTACTTGTCTAAGTAGGAGTCAAGCACACCATCCAGCACCTTAGCAATTATTGTTGCTAGAGATATGGGTCGGTAGTTTCCCCTGTCCGAGATATCTCCAGTCCTATTCTTCACAATAGGCACTACAATGGTTTTCATTAAGTCATGTGGTATGTATGAGTGACTCATGCACATTGTGAAGAACATGGCCAGGACCCTCGGCAGGTGAACCCCCGCATGCCTCAGATGCTCTACACTAAGCCCATCATGACCCGGAGATTTACCGCCAGTCATCCTCTTTAAAACGCGCCTTACATGGCTACCCGTAAAATGTACAGACAATTCCTCCCCGTCATTTCCGGGCTCAGCCCCAATAAACGACGCTGAGGGGCCCAGCGGGGAGCGCACTGTAAAGTAATCTCTAAACATATTCGCAATATGAGCTGGTTCACCTTCACCATTCACACTCACCGGGAGGCCAGGCTTAACTTCATGCTTTCCAGTAGCTTTCCAAAAACTTGAAAAGTCCTTTGCCATCCTGTGTTTAGCCAGGATGTCCATCTTTAGCTGATCTTGATTATTCTGGCACCACTTCAAGCGACTTTTAAATATTTTACGCGACTGAAGCATTTCGTCATAAATAATGCCAGAAGTGGGCCGGTTGCATGCTACATACGTATATTAAAATATTAAAACTCCTAAAAAACAAACTCAAAAGTGAAAAATTTTATTCACTTCACTTTACATAAGCGAAGTGGAAGTCGGTGCCAAATTCCAACATTCATTAAGTGATTCAGAGAAAAACTAGGTTTACTGTGTAGTGACACGGTGCCCATTTCTCTTTATTTGTAAAAAATAGTAATCCGTTGCTAAAAACGGTGAAGGAAAACATTGTGAAGAAACCTGAAAATGCTGTGCCGATACTGGGCCTAAGTGTGTCCCAAGGTAGTATACTGGGACCTTTGTTGATTTTCTTGATTATATATATACTAAACGATTTATATAATATACATATTATATATTAACTTACACGTACGCATTCAGGTCCAATATTACGATACATTCTTGTCCTTGTATACGATGTACAATTATGTGACTTTTTAATAAATTGATCGCCGGTTGTAACTGAGGCATTCTACAACCATGATTAACAAAGTCAAATGCCTTGCTCGTGTCAAAGAACATTCCATCATTGGTATTTTTACTTTAATATCGGTTGTCAAATTAATTTCTTCTGCCATGCTGCAAGCAACTACGGTAAAGCTGTATTATTTGTTCATTGCTCATTTCTTCATCCATCAGAAATAGTGAGACAAAATATTTATTAATATATATATAATGATGATGAACGCGTACATTGTGAATTTCTTTATTCTTCTTACTGTGTTTAAAGTAAACTTTAGGAATTCATCGGATTTGCCTATTATAGCAGTTTTAAACATGTCTGTAACTTGAATCAATTTTATAAAATTATTAATGTTATCCTTGTTTAAATATTTTGCTAGTATTGAAATGAAAAATGTCACGAAATTTGCTAAATTGTCCCACACAGCTCGGTATAAAAAAGATTCGATCTCCATTCCCGGGATCAATTGGTCGTAATCGACTTTATCACAATATAGATATCCTTCAGTCTGCTTCATAAATAAATCAAAAATGTCTTTCTCTTTTGTTAAAAAAACTCTAAACAACGCTTGGTCTAATTGGATTTTCGAATCCATGATATTGAGAACGTTTGCAGGACTCTCAATGAACATCACATCAAATATAAAGTTGATTATAGATGTCAGCTTATCGTTGCAAGTTTCGTTCTTTACTAAATCGCAGACGTAATCGACTGCGAAGTACTCTGTGAACGTCATGTGGATAAACGTCGGGATATTTTTTGTTACACTAAATATGACACCGGTCTTCTCTCCTCCCCGCTTGAATAACTTTATCGTTTCCTTGATTTCTTTCAGTTGTTTCCTATTAAACAAGGTATGATTTTTTCTATGAAATAAAGCGTAAGCTGCCAATTTCTTATGCTTGTCAATGAAATCGATACGTTCTTTTTCAAGAGTCATAATATTATCGGGGATGTAGATGTCCATTTTGTTCTTTTCTTGGAACCGTATTCTTTTCAGTTTAGTTTCCAAAAATCGTTCGTAAATCGAGAATATGTTGATGTCTAAATTCCATTTGTTGACTTTGTTGATGTCCTTTATTTGGTTTTGAAAGTAATCAGCAACTAAGAATAGATGCAGAGGAGTAGAAACGAACTCGCACATAGTGCTGATTTCACTATTATCACCGTTACATTCTTGAAAAATGGATACAAACTTATCGATATTCTGCTGCACACAAAATTTTAATTTTTTATTAAAAAATAAGGGACTATACGTGTACATGACTTCGTTTTTGATATACTTCAAGGCACTGAAATATATTTCGTATAGTGGTAAGTACTGCAGTTTAATTAGTGGATGGAAATCAAGCGACAATAAATTCTCTTTCTCTGCCATGAAGCTTACGAAGTCACACACATTTTTGAGTTGCGCGTCGTCGAGTTCTTTTATTATGAGATTGGAATTCCAAAACCTGTCTAAATATTCGGTCTGTTCATCGAAAGAAAAGTGTTCCATTTCGTAAGACGTCCCGAACTCTCGTTGTAGAATCGATTTTATAATGTTGTACGACCTACTGGCGACCCACATTCTATGCGGTCGAGGATAGCTCCGGACAGTTCTCAGCAATGCTAGGACCTCATTTGTGTAATGCGGACATATTTCATCGAAGCCATCGAACAGGAATATTACTTTGTCTCTATTGTAAAAGTGTAGGAACAGTTTCAACTCGAACACAGTACTTTCATCGCCGGTACAATCTTTGAGATACACAACACCATTTGCTTCTCCCAGCGCGATTGTTACTTTATTGACTTTACCATGTTTCTCGCTCAGAATAAGCTGACAGATGAAATGTAAAGATTCCAACGTATCGATCACTGTTTTATTCTCTTGCCACTTGCTAAATTCTCTCGAGTACTCCAACAAGTTGACTCTCACTATCCATATCTTTGGATTGAGTTCTTTCGTATTAAGTGCCAAATGGGTGAGTAGAGTTGACTTGCCCATTCCGGGTTTCGCTGTTATGAGGACAACGTCATCCATTACGTCATCAAGTGTATCTACAACTTTGTCCAGTAAATTGCGATCAATAAATATAATGTGTCGAGGGTAATTGGGTTTCTTGCCGCGCCTGACACGTCGGTCAACATACAAATGCTTTATTTCGTCGTAACTTGAATTTCTGATTGATTTTCCAACTGCAATAGTTTTTCCTCTAATAATTCTGTCCAACGCGTCTCCTTCTATTAATGCCACTGATACGTCGTCTACGATCAAGTGTAAGCTCACTTCCTCGCCCTGAAATATCACTTTGGCGTTGTTTAAGACAGTCTTCTGTGATTCGTCTGTCATGTCAGTGAGATTATTGTTATCGTATATTACTTCGGTATCGGCTTGTGTGAAATATTGTTGTATTATGGCTACTGACGACTCGTTCGTAACAACGACGGTTTGCTTGTCGAGGACGGCTTCTCCTATATTTTCGAGGGCTTTGCAATAGTTTCTGGAATATTTTGCATTTTCACATACAAAAATCAGTAGTTTTTCATTAGTCGCATTTACAAATTCGGCACACAATGCGCTACAGTCTGTTGCCGGTAAATTCGAAATGTATTCTAGATCTAACACAACATGGTCCTTGTCTTTTAGATTCTGTATCACCTTAGCAACAGTGAGCGCGACGCTCTCTGAAACGATAACAGTCGTCGAAAGTTTCTCCTTCAAATTCAACGAGCTCAAAGCGTCTTCTTTAAAAGTATAATCAACATTCCGTATTTTATTTCTGTATATCATATTAATGACGCTCATCAGTGGATCTTGGACGATATTCTTCATTGTGTCATCGTACGTTTCGCTTTGTTCTGTGAGATACCGTCCCACATCGGGTGACATCCACCATTTTTGTACTTCGTCGTGATATTTGAGGAATATAGCGTCCGATCTGACTTTTAAGTTGTAAACAGTACTGCCCTGCTGGTCCTCTATCTCGCTCTTTAACATTTGCTCAACTTCGTGTTCATCCGCTTGGTTCGTGTAAAACAGCAGTTTGTTTAAGAAGTCTCTCACTATCACATTCTCATGTTCACTGCAGTCAAATGTAAGTTTTGGGAACTTGTTAACTTTTACGACGAATCTGTATTCGTGCAAGTTGTGCACTTTGCAAGTTAATTTGTCGAATAGCTTTTTGGCTAGATCCCCTAATACTTCATAGTTTTCCGTGAACTTCAATAGCTTGGTGGTTTCATCTAAAACTAATAGATTACCGACGGCACTGGCTATACCTCCATTATGCTGCAGAAACCCTTTTCCTAAAGACTCGTCTATTGTGATTATGTTGTCGGCGTCTGATTGGTGCAATAGATCGCATATTGTGGACGTCAAATGGTCTAACCTCTTGTTGATTTTGGCATCGTTGCCTCTTATTGTCATATCTGTATTTCCAAAAGCAGCCGGGAGTTTAGTTCGCAGGGATTGGAGTATGCTTTCCGCTGCCTCTTCATCTGCTTCATGTACGGTCGCCTGCGACACGTACACTTTGTCTAGTTTTTTCTTTAAATCACCCTTTTCTTCTTCAGACATTGTGAAACCATCAACAAACTGTAACTTGCCGTCGTTATAAGATACAACGCTGCCAATCAGCTTGCTCAATAGACCAGGACTCGGAGATTCAAAGAAACACAATTCCAAATCATCCATAACTTCCTTATGGTCTACTTTTCGTTTCTTAAGTATTTCCGAGTACAACACATGTCTGAAAAAAATTAAATTTTCGTCATTGGTTAAAAAAAATTCTTCTCTGAAGAGGGCGTTCCGATATCCTTCAGGTTGGATTGAAGCAAGTTTGAATACTTTTTGCGCCAAAATGACATGATAACGAAGAATGAGCACGTTATCAAGCATCTGCTGGAAGTGGCCTTCGCCAGAAACAATCCTCGCCACCTGTGCAGCCAGCGGGGAGAGTTCTTCTTTCAGAGCCATTTCACATAAAAACTCGACGTCTTCATCCAGACAAGTTGGCTGTCGGCCGCCGATACCCGTGCTTATCAAATCGTTCAGGATATTGAGGAAACGACTCGAGCCTGCGTGTCTTTCGGGCTTCGCACTTCTGGCGGTCGTGTACATAACAAACAAACATTCCGTCTCATCGAAGACTCCCTCAAAGAGCGCGTCGTTGTTGGCCGGTTGGAATGCGCGTCTGATTCGTAAGTAGCTGTCAAAGTATTTGGCTAAATCTCTCTTGTTGTTCAGTGATATAGTTTGATCGTTCTCCCTGTGTTTGGCCTGTATGAACACAGCGAGGGGACGATCAAATCCCTGGACGGTTGCTTTGAAACAAATGTCATCGAACGCCCCTATGCTGTCGACATTAGTAGCCAGATGGAACTCCTTAATCCTCTTGTCATGTTTCGCTCTGAACAGCAGCATGCTGATTAATTTCGTCTCGTACAGGTGTCCGCGGATCCCCGATGTCCCCGGACGCTTTTTGTACATCGTTCAGTTAATAGTTAGAGTGCTATTCACTTACGTCAGTCAGGGGCAGCTACGGCCGAAGTGAGCCGGCGGCTGCACCGATATCTGAAAACTAAAATATACATTTTAAATGTGATTCGTTTAACAAGCGTTTGTGTCCAAAATATACCTATTTACCATCTTGTTGCAATTACTATTTTCAAATAATAAGCATAACATCCCGCAGCCTCGTTGTTGGGGCTGGCCGAGGGCACACTTTGTAGACCTACAAGCCAGTCAGTATAATAATTAATATGTTTGGTTATTATTATTGTAGATTTCTTTGTTCAAACATATTTCTTATTTAAATTACATTTTAAAATATTATTTCCTTTATTCATACATATATCTTATATTTTACATTTTTAAATAATATATCAATATAAAAAATACCAAATATAAAAATGCTGAGTCCACTTCCCACATGTCGACAACCATGCGCCAAATCAAGATATTTAATTTGTTTATCTTTTTCAGCTTACACGAGATTCTCGTCATGGGGGATTGTGATATCAACAATCATTGCACGGCGTTCTAATCGTTCTATCACTATTTCTATAGTAATTAGTTTTGAAAAACGTCGCCGCACACTGGGAACTTCTCCTGTGTCGTGTGTACGTTTCACAAACATAAAATATCACATACACAATCACCCAGACTCGGGACCAGCATCTGCGGTTCGCACGAAGTTTTGGCCCTTACGGGAATCGAACCCGCAAGATTAGCTCAGCAGGCCAACCGCTTAGCCACTGCACCAATATTATTAATATTGTACTTTAAGTGTAAACTAAATTTTACTATATTCTAACAAATAAATTATTTCTTACTTTCTTTCTAACGTGAAACGAAACGTTGTTGACGTCAATCAGACTTTATCCCTCTGTAAATGTCATAATGTCATTAACATTGACGATTTCTTAGATGTCACCTAAATCTAAATCATAATCATTTATTGAAACAAAAACAAGTTAACAATATAAATTTGTTCGTTAATAGTTACATTAGTTAGGAAAACTGTGTCGCAACTGTTAACCTCCAAGATGGGGACAGTGTTCCAACATAAAATTTAATTTTAGAAAGTGAAATAATTACAATAATTAAGGAAATTACTAAATAATGAGATTAATTATAGTCATACGCTCTTTGTACTAGATTTAATAAATATCGCAAGTTCTTGATGCATGTTAGCATATTTTAGTTAGGTATCATTATTTATTTGTAGATATTTTAGAGCAACAGTAATGCGCTACATTTGTTACAACAAAGATACGAGATCTCAGTTCGTAGCATTTTTTATAATTATGTAAGGCTCATTTTCTTTAGAATATATACATCTGGTTTGGTATGTACAGGGTATCTCTCACTAACCGAACCTACTAGTTTTAATAACGTATCGCACGTAAATAATAATATACAATGATAAGTACAGTTATATCAAAGTATTTAACCTATCAACTGAATTCGATAGTTAGTTTTAAATAAGTACTGAGATAGATGAGTTATTTTATATTAGGTCCATATACCTACCAATTTAAACAATAAATCCAAATATAATATTAGGAAACACCAATTGATCGTACATTAATATTCCTATTGTATGGAAGAGTATTAATAATTGACATATTAACAATATCACTGACAGGAGTCCACAGGATCTTTTTATCAATATACTGTGTTGCCACGTTTTTAGAAATAATAAAATATATGTATTTTTATTGTCAATCTTTCGTTGCATGTTGGCATGCTAGGCTTAAATAGTTAAATCTAAATTGATAAAGGAAACTTGAAAAATGATGGACACGAACGGGACTCGAACCCGTGACTTTCGCCGTACCGTGGCGCTGCTCTGCCAACTGAGCCATCGTGTCACTGCTCGCATCCATCGAATTTCAAGTTCCCTTATTATAGTGTCCATCATGTTTCAAGTTTCCTTTATCATAACATGACATAACATCACGCCTGTATTCCCGAAGGGGTAGGCAGAGGTGCACATATAGTACACCCACTTTTCGCCAGTTATGTTTTAGGTCCCAATGTAATAGGGGGCGAGCCTATTGCCATCAGCCGGGCACAAATCCAGACTCCGTGCTGCTACTGAGAATTACCTAATGGAAAAACCCAATAACACTTTGCCCGACCCAGGATTCGAACCCAGGACCTCGTGCTCAGCAGTCGCGCTTAGCAACCACTAGACCAACGAGGCAGTCAGTTCTTTTATTCATTTACATAATATGTATTTTTAATAAATTCCATTACCTATCGCTGGTACTGTAATCCTTATTTCATTTACCGACTTCAAACAAAGAAGGAGGTTCTCATTTCGCCGAATCTTTTTTTTATGTATGTTTCGTCATAACTCCGTCATTTATGAACCGATTTCAATGATTTTTTTTTCATGTGAAATGGTATACTTTTCTATTGGTCCCCTAGAAATTTTGTCATGACCTGATGATGGACTTCGAAGATATGGAGCGGAACTCCTCATAAGATCATAGCAGAACTGCCGTAACTAGTGGTATTGCTTAAGTAGTAGTCGATGACTGACCACTAACAAGGAAGCATGGGTGGGGGGGGGGGGATGACCCCCACCTACCACTTTCCTGGATTAAATATATCGTGTGAAATATCGTTGGAAAGGGTTTTTTGTAAGGATTTCAAATATTAGTCTTATTTATTTATTAAAGGTACTCCAACGACTTATCCACTATTACACATACAAAACAATTAATAACATAATTAATTTCGGATTATGGTGGATTTGTCACGTACACAGCACTTACAAGAAAAAAGCTAATACTAGTTAATTAAAGTAAAAATTATAAAGTGAGATTCAGATCAAACAAACTGTTAATAGAGAAGACAAACGAAAAACAAACAAACATTTGAATGTGGCGTTAGTTAGCGAGTGCAATACGTACATGCTTAATATTGAACTATATATGAACCCAGTCTTACAAAAGTTTTGGGTGGATGAATCGTAGACACCACAAAAAATTGTGAAATAAATCATAATCTCTGCACCACTCTAAGGTTTACTGGTAGAGAACAAGAGAACAAATCCCAACATTCATTAAGTGATTCAGAGAAAAACTAGGTTTACTGTGTAGTGACACATTTAGGCTCGGTGCCCATTTCTCTTTATTAGTAAAAAAATAGTAATCCGTTGCTAAAAACGGTGAAGGAAAACATTGTGAAGAAACCTGAAAATGCTGTGCCGATACTGGGCGCTGGGCCTAAGTGTGTCACAAGGTAGTATACTGGGACCTTTGTTGATTTTCTTGATTATATATAAACTAAACGATTTATATAATATACATATCATATATTAACTTACACGTAGGCATTCAGGTCCAATATTACGATACATTCTTGTCCTTGTATACGATGTACAATTATGTAACTTTTTAATAAATTGATCGCCGGTTGTAACTGAGGCATTCTACAACCATGATTAACAAAGTCAAATGCCTTGCTCGTGTCAAAGAACATTCCATCATTGGTATTTTTACTTTAATATCGGTTGTCAAATTAATTTCTTCTGCCATGCTGCAAGCAACTGCGGTAAAGCTGTATTATTTGTTCATTGCTCATTTCTTCATCCATCAGAAATAGTGAGACAAAATATTTATTGTTAAATAACGCGTACATTGTGAATTTCTTTATTCTTCTTACTGTGTTTAAAGTAAACTTTAGGAATTCATCGGATTTGCCTATTATAGCAGTTTTAAACATGTCTGTAACTTGAATCAATTTGATAAAATTATTAATGTTATCCTTGTTTAAATATTTTGCTAGTATTGAAATGAAAAATGTCACGAAATTTGCTAAATTGTCCCACACAGCTCGGTATAAAAAAGATTCGATCTCCATTCCCGGGATCAATTGGTCGTAATCGACTTTATCACAATATAGATATCCTTCAGTCTGCTTCATAAATAAATCAAAAATGTCTTTCTCTTTTGTTAAGAAAACTCTAAACAACGCTTCGTCTAATTGGATTTTCGAATCCATGATGTTGAGAACGTTTGCAGGACTCTCAATGAACATCACATCAAATATAAAGTTGATTATAGATGTCAGCTTATCGTTGCAAGTTTCGTTCTTTACTAAATCGCAGACGTAATCAACTGCGAAGTACTCTGTGAACGTCATGTGGATAAACGTCGGGATATTTTTTGTTACACTAAATATGACACCGGTCTTCTCTCCTCCCCGCTTGAATAACTTTATCGTTTCCTTGATTTCTTTCAGTTGTTTCCTATTAAACAAGGTATGATTTTTTCTATGAAATAAAGCGTAAGCTGCCAATTTCTTATGCTTGTCCATGAAATCGATACGTTCTTTTTCAAGAGTCAAAATATTATCGGGGATGTAGATGTCCATTTTGTTCTTTTCTTGGAACCGTATTCTTTTCAGTTTAGTTTCCAAAAATCGTTCGTAAATCGAGAATATGTTGATGTCTAAATTCCATTTGTTGACTTTGTTAATGTCCTTTATTTGGTTTTGAAAGTAATCAGCAACTAAGAATAGATGCAGAGGAGTAGAAACGAACTCGCACATAGTGTTGATTTCACTATTATCACCGTTACATTCTTGAAAAATGGATACAAACTTATCGATATTCTGCTGCACACAAAATTTTAATTTTTTATTAAAAAATAAGGGACTATACGAGAACATGACTTCGTTTTTGATATACTTCAAGGCACTAAAATATATTTCGTATAGTGGTAAGTACTGCAGTTTAATTAGTGGATGGAAATCAAGCGACAATAAATTCTCTTTCTCTGCCATGAAGCTTACGAAGTCACACACATTTTTGAGTTGCGCGTCGTCGAGTTCTTTTATTATGAGATTGGAATTCCAAAACCTGTCTAAATATTCGGTCTGTTCATCGAAAGAAAAGTGTTCCATTTCGTAAGACGTCCCGAACTCTCGTTGTAGAATCGATTTTATAATGTTGTACGACCTACTGGCGACCCACATTCTATGCGGTCGAGGATAGCTCCGGACAGTTCTCAGCAATGCTAGGACCTCATTTGTGTAATGCGGACATATTTCATCGAAGCCATCGAACAGGAATATTACTTTGTCTCTATTGTAAAAGTGTAGGAACAGTTTCAACTCGAACACAGTACTTTCATCGCCGGTACAATCTTTGAGATACACAACACCATTTGCTTCTCCCAGCGCGATTGTTACTTTATTGACTTTACCATGTTTCTCGCTCAGAATAAGGTGACAGATGAAATGTAAAGATTCCAATGTATCGATCACTGTTTTATTCTCTTGCCACTTGCTAAATTCTCTCGAGTACTCCAACAAGTTGACTCTCACTATCCATATCTTTGGATTGAGTTCTTTCGTATTAAGTGCCAAATGGGTGAGTAGAGTTGACTTGCCCATTCCGGGTTTCGCTGTTATGAGGACAACGTCATCCATTACGTCATCAAGTGTATCTACAACTTTGTCCAGTAAATTGCGATCAATAAATATAATGTGTTGAGGGTAATTGGGTTTCTTGCCGCGCCTGACACGTCGGTCAACATACAAATGCTTTATTTCGTCGTAACTTGAATTTCTGATTGATTTTCCAACTGCAATAGTTTTTCCTCTAATAATTCTGTCCAACACGTCTCCTTCTATTAATGCCACTGATACGTCGTCTACGATCAAGTGTAAGCTCACTTCCTCGCCCTGAAATATCACTTTGGCGTTGTTTAAGACAGTCTTCTGTGATTCGTCTGTCATGTCAGTGAGATTATTGTTATCGTATATTACTTCGGTGTCGGCTTGTGTGAAATATTGTTGTATTATGGCAACTGACGACTCGTTCGTAACAACGACGGTTTGCTTGTCGAGGACGGCTTCTCCTATATTTTCGAGGGCTTTGCAATAGTTTCTGGAATATTTTGCATTTTCACATACAAAAATCAGTAGTTTTTCATTAGTCGCATTTACAAATTCGGCACACAATGCGCTACAGTCTGTTGCCGGTAAATTCGAAATGTATTCTAGATCTAACACAACATGGTCCTTGTCTTTTAGATTCTGTATCACCTTAGCAACAGTGAGCGCGACGCTCTCTGAAACGATAACAGTCGTCGAAAGTTTCTCCTTCAAATTCAACGAGCTCAAAGCGTCTTCTTTAAAAGTATAATCAACATTCCGTATTTTATTTCTGTATATCATATTAATGACGCTCATCAGTGGATCTTGGACGATATTCTTCATTGTGTCATCGTACGTTTCGCTTTGTTCTGTGAGATACCGTCCCACATCGGGTGACATCCACCATTTTTGTACTTCGTCGTGATATTTGAGGAATATAGCGTCCGATCTGACTTTTAAGTTGTAAACAGTACTGCCCTGCTGGTCCTCTATCTCGCTCTTTAACATTCGCTCAACTTCGTGTTCATCCGCTTGGTTCGTGTAAAACAGCAGTTTGTTTAAGAAGTCTCTCACTATCACATTCTCATGTTCACTGCAGTCAAATGTAAGTTTTGGGAACTTGTTAACTTTTACGACGAATCTGTATTCGTGCAAGTTGTGCACTTTGCAAGTTAATTTGTCGAATAGCTTTTTGGCTAGATCCCCTAATACTTCATAGTTTTCCGTGAACTTCAATAGCTTGGTGGTTTCATCTAAAACTAATAGATTACCGACGGCACTGGCTATACCTCCATTATGCTGCAGAAACCCTTTTCCTAAAGACTCGTCTATTGCGATTATGTTGTCGGCGTCTGATTGGTGCAATAGATCGCATATTGTGGACGTCAAATGGTCTAACCTCTTGTTGATTTTGGCATCGTTGCCTCTTATTGTCATATCTGTATTTCCAAAAGCAGCCGGGAGTTTGATCAGCCGTGATGTTAATATTCTTATCGCAGCGTCTTCAACTGCTTCAAGTACGGTCGCCTGCGACACGTACACTTTGTTTAGTTTTTTCTTTAAATCACCATCTTCTTCATCAGACATTGTGTAACCATCAACAAACTGTAACTTGCCGTCGTTATAAGATACAACGCTGCCAATCAGCTTGCTCAATAGACTAGGACTCGGAGATTTAAAGAAATACAACTTTAAATATTCCATAACTTCCTTATGGTCTACTTTTCGTTTCTTAAGTATTTCTGAGTACAACACATCTCTGAAAAACATTACATTTTCGTCGTCAGTTGTAAAGAAGTCTTTTCTGAAGACGGCGTTCCGATATCCTTCAGGTTGGATTGAAGCAAGTTTGAATACTTTTTGCGCCAAAATGACATGATAACGAAGAATGAGCACGTTATCAAGCATCTGCTGGAAGTGGCCTTCGCCAGAAACAATCCTCGCCACCTGTGCAGCCAGCGGGGAGAGTTCTTCTTTCAGAGCCATTTCACATAAAAACTCGACGTCTTCATCCAGACAAGTTGGCTGTCGGCCGCCGATACCCGTGCTTATCAAATCGTTCAGGATATTGAGGAAACGACTCGAGCCTGCGTGTCTTTCGGGCTTCGCACTTCTTGCGGTCGTGTACATAACAAACAAACATTCCGTCTCATCGAAGACTCCCTCAAAGAGCGCGTCGTTGTTGGCCGGTTGGAATGCGCGTCTGATTCGTAAGTAGCTGTCAAAGTATTTGGCTAAATCTCTCTTGTTGTTCAGTGATATAGTTTGATCGTTCTCCCTGTGTTTGGCCTGTATGAACACAGCGAGGGGACGATCAAATCCCTGGACGGTTGCTTTGAAACAAATGTCATCGAACGCCCCTATGCTGTCGACATTAGTAGCCAGATGGAACTCCTTAATCCTCTTGTCATGTTTCGCTCTGAACAGCAGCAAGCTGATTAATTTCGTCTCGTACAGGTGTCCGCGGATCCCCGATGTCCCCGGACGCTTTTTGTACATCGTTCAGTTAATAGTTAGAGTGCTGTTCACTTACGTCAGTCAGGGGCAGCTACGGCCGAAGGGAGCCGGCGGCTGCACCGATATCTGAAAACTAAAATATACATTTTAAATGTGATTCGTTTAACAAGCGTTTGTGTCCAAAATATACCTATTTACCATCTTGTTGCAATTACTATTTTCAAATAATAAGCATAACATCCCGCAGCCTCGTTGTTGGGGCTGGCCGAGGGCACACTTTGTAGACCTACAAGCCAGTCGGTATAATAATTAATATGTTTGGTTATTATTATTGTAGATTTCTTTGTTCAAACATATATCTTATATTTTACATTTTTAAATAATATATCAATATAAAAAATACCAAATATAAAAATGCTGAGTCCACTTCCCACATGTCGACAACCATGCGCCAAATCAAGATATTTAATTTGTTTATCTTTTTCAGCTTACACGAGATTCTCGTCATGGGGGATTGTGATATCAACAATCATTGCACGGCGTTCTAATCGTTCTATCACTATTTCTATAGTAATTAGTTTTGAAAAACGTCGCCCCACACTGGGAACTTCTCCTGTGTCGTGTGTACGTTTCACAAACATAAAATATCACATACACAATCACCCAGACTCGGGACCAGCATCTGCGGTTCGCACGAAGTTTTGGCCCTTACGGGAATCGAACCCGCAAGATTAGCTCAGCAGGCCAACCGCTTAGCCACTGCACCAATATTATTAATATTGTACTTTAAGTGTAAACTAAATTTTACTATATTCTAACAAATAAATTATTTCTTACTTTCTTTCTAACGTGAAACGAAACGTTGTTGACGTCAATCAGACTTTATCCCTCTGTAAATGTCATAATGTCATTAACATTGACGATTTCTTAGATGTCACCTAAATCTAAATCATAATCATTTATTGAAACAAAAACAAGTTAACAATATAAATTTGTTCGTTAATAGTTACATTAGTTAGGAAAACTGTGTCGCAACTGTTAACCTCCAAGATGGGGACAGTGTTCCAACATAAAATTTAATTTTAGAAAGTGAAATAATTACAATAATTAAGGAAATTACTAAATAATGAGATTAATTATAGTCATACGCTCTTTGTACTAGATTTAATAAATATCGCAAGTTCTTGATGCATGTTAGCATATTTTAGTTAGGTATCATTATTTATTTGTAGATATTTTAGAGCAACAGTAATGCGCTACATTTGTTACAACAAAGATACGAGATCTCAGTTCGTAGCATTTTTTATAATTATGTAAGGCTCATTTTCTTTAGAATATATACATCTGGTTTGGTATGTACAGGGTATCTCTCACTAACCGAACCTACTAGTTTTAATAACGTATCGCACGTAAATAATAATATACAATGATAAGTACAGTTATATCAAAGTATTTAACCTATCAACTGAATTCGATAGTTAATTTTAAATAAGTACTGAGATAGATGAGTTATTTTATATTAGGTCCATATACCTACCAATTTAAACAATAAATCCAAATATAATATTAGGAAACACCAATTGATCGTACATTAATATTCCTATTGTATGGAAGAGTATTAATAATTGACATATTAACAATATCACTGACAGGAGTCCACAGGATCTTTTTATCAATATACTGTGTTGCCACGTTTTTAGAAATAATAAAATATATGTATTTTTATTGTCAATCTTTCGTTGCATGTTGGCATGCTAGGCTTAAATAGTTAAATCTAAATTGATAAAGGAAACTTGAAAAATGATGGACACGAACGGGACTCGAACCCGTGACTTTCGCCGTACCGTGGCGCTGCTCTGCCAACTGAGCCATCGTGTCACTGCTCGCATCCATCGAATTTCAAGTTCCCTTATTATAGTGTCCATCATGTTTCAAGTTTCCTTTATCATAACATGACATAACATCACGCCTGTATTCCCGAAGGGGTAGGCAGAGGTGCACATATAGTACACCCACTTTTCGCCAGTTATGTTTTAGGTCCCAATGTAATAGGGGGCGAGCCTATTGCCATCAGCCGGGCACAAATCCAGACTCCGTGCTGCTACTGAGAATTACCTAATGGAAAAACCCAATAACACTTTGCCCGACCCAGGATTCGAACCCAGGACCTCGTGCTCAGCAGTCGCGCTTAGCAACCACTAGACCAACGAGGCAGTCAGTTCTTTTATTCATTTACATAATATGTATTTTTAATAAATTCCATTACCTATCGCTGGTACTGTAATCCTTATTTCATTTACCGACTTCAAACAAAGAAGGAGGTTCTCATTTCGCCGAATCTTTTTTTTATGTATGTTTCGTCATAACTCCGTCATTTATGAACCGATTTCAATGATTTTTTTTTCATGTGAAATGGTATACTTTTCTATTGGTCCCCTAGAAATTTTGTCATGACCTGATGATGGACTTCGAAGATATGGAGCGGAACTCCTCATAAGATCATAGCAGAACTGCCGTAACTAGTGGTATTGCTTAAGTAGTAGTCGATGACTGACCACTAACAAGGAAGCATGGGTGGGGGGGGGGGGGATGACCCCCACCTACCACTTTCCTGGATTAAATATATCGTGTGAAATATCGTTGGAAAGGGTTTTTTGTAAGGATTTCAAATATTAGTCTTATTTATTTATTAAAGGTACTCCAACGACTTATCCACTATTACACATACAAAACAATTAATAACATAATTAATTTCGGATTATGGTGGATTTGTCACGTACACAGCACTTACAAGAAAAAAGCTAATACTAGTTAATTAAAGTAAAAATTATAAAGTGAGATTCAGATCAAACAAACTGTTAATAGAGAAGACAAACGAAAAACAAACAAACATTTGAATGTGGCGTTAGTTAGCGAGTGCAATACGTACATGCTTAATATTGAACTATATATGAACCCAGTCTTACAAAAGTTTTGGGTGGATGAATCGTAGACACCACAAAAAATTGTGAAATAAATCATAATCTCTGCACCACTCTAAGGTTTACTGGTAGAGAACAAGAGAACAAATCCCAACATTCATTAAGTGATTCAGAGAAAAACTAGGTTTACTGTGTAGTGACACATTTAGGCTCGGTGCCCATTTCTCTTTATTAGTAAAAAAATAGTAATCCGTTGCTAAAAACGGTGAAGGAAAACATTGTGAAGAAACCTGAAAATGCTGTGCCGATACTGGGCGCTGGGCCTAAGTGTGTCACAAGGTAGTATACTGGGACCTTTGTTGATTTTCTTGATTATATATAAACTAAACGATTTATATAATATACATATCATATATTAACTTACACGTAGGCATTCAGGTCCAATATTACGATACATTCTTGTCCTTGTATACGATGTACAATTATGTAACTTTTTAATAAATTGATCGCCGGTTGTAACTGAGGCATTCTACAACCATGATTAACAAAGTCAAATGCCTTGCTCGTGTCAAAGAACATTCCATCATTGGTATTTTTACTTTAATATCGGTTGTTAAATTAATTTCTTCTGCCATGCTGCAAGCAACTGCGGTAAAGCTGTATTATTTGTTCATTGCTCATTTCTTCATCCATCAGAAATAGTGAGACAAAATATTTATTGTTAAATAACGCGTACATTGTGAATTTCTTTATTCTTCTTACTGTGTTTAAAGTAAACTTTAGGAATTCATCGGATTTGCCTATTATAGCAGTTTTAAACATGTCTGTAACTTGAATCAATTTGATAAAATTATTAATGTTATCCTTGTTTAAATATTTTGCTAGTATTGAAATGAAAAATGTCACGAAATTTGCTAAATTGTCCCACACAGCTCGGTATAAAAAAGATTCGATCTCCATTCCCGGGATCAATTGGTCGTAATCGACTTTATCACAATATAGATATCCTTCAGTCTGCTTCATAAATAAATCAAAAATGTCTTTCTCTTTTGTTAAGAAAACTCTAAACAACGCTTCGTCTAATTGGATTTTCGAATCCATGATGTTGAGAACGTTTGCAGGACTCTCAATGAACATCACATCAAATATAAAGTTGATTATAGATGTCAGCTTATCGTTGCAAGTTTCGTTCTTTACTAAATCGCAGACGTAATCAACTGCGAAGTACTCTGTGAACGTCATGTGGATAAACGTCGGGATATTTTTTGTCACACTAAATATGACACCGGTCTTCTCTCCTCCCCGCTTGAATAACTTTATCGTTTCCTTGATTTCTTTCAGTTGTTTCCTATTAAACAAGGTATGATTTTTTCTATGAAATAAAGCGTAAGCTGCCAATTTCTTATGCTTGTCCATGAAATCGATACGTTCTTTTTCAAGAGTCAAAATATTATCGGGGATGTAGATGTCCATTTTGTTCTTTTCTTGGAACCGTATTCTTTTCAGTTTAGTTTCCAAAAATCGTTCGTAAATCGAGAATATGTTGATGTCTAAATTCCATTTGTTGACTTTGTTAATGTCCTTTATTTGGTTTTGAAAGTAATCAGCAACTAAGAATAGATGCAGAGGAGTAGAAACGAACTCGCACATAGTGTTGATTTCACTATTATCACCGTTACATTCTTGAAAAATGGATACAAACTTATCGATATTCTGCTGCACACAAAATTTTAATTTTTTATTAAAAAATAAGGGACTATACGAGAACATGACTTCGTTTTTGATATACTTCAAGGCACTAAAATATATTTCGTATAGTGGTAAGTACTGCAGTTTAATTAATGGATGGAAATCAAGCGACAATAAATTCTCTTTCTCTGCCATGAAGCTTACGAAGTCACACACATTTTTGAGTTGCGCGTCGTCGAGTTCTTTTATTATGAGATTGGAATTCCAAAACCTGTCTAAATATTCGGTCTGTTCATCGAAAGAAAAGTGTTCCATTTCGTAAGACGTCCCGAACTCTCGTTGTAGAATCGATTTTATAATGTTGTACGACCTACTGGCGACCCACATTCTATGCGGTCGAGGATAGCTCCGGACAGTTCTCAGCAATGCTAGGACCTCATTTGTGTAATGCGGACATATTTCATCGAAGCCATCGAACAGGAATATTACTTTGTCTCTATTGTAAAAGTGTAGGAACAGTTTCAACTCGAACACAGTACTTTCATCGCCGGTACAATCTTTGAGATACACAACACCATTTGCTTCTCCCAGCGCGATTGTTACTTTATTGACTTTACCATGTTTCTCGCTCAGAATAAGGTGACAGATGAAATGTAAAGATTCCAATGTATCGATCACTGTTTTATTCTCTTGCCACTTGCTAAATTCTCTCGAGTACTCCAACAAGTTGACTCTCACTATCCATATCTTTGGATTGAGTTCTTTCGTATTAAGTGCCAAATGGGTGAGTAGAGTTGACTTGCCCATTCCGGGTTTCGCTGTTATGAGGACAACGTCATCCATTACGTCATCAAGTGTATCTACAACTTTGTCCAGTAAATTGCGATCAATAAATATAATGTGTTGAGGGTAATTGGGTTTCTTGCCGCGCCTGACACGTCGGTCAACATACAAATGCTTTATTTCGTCGTAACTTGAATTTCTGATTGATTTTCCAACTGCAATAGTTTTTCCTCTAATAATTCTGTCCAACACGTCTCCTTCTATTAATGCCACTGATACGTCGTCTACGATCAAGTGTAAGCTCACTTCCTCGCCCTGAAATATCACTTTGGCGTTGTTTAAGACAGTCTTCTGTGATTCGTCTGTCATGTCAGTGAGATTATTGTTATCGTATATTACTTCGGTGTCGGCTTGTGTGAAATATTGTTGTATTATGGCAACTGACGACTCGTTCGTAACAACGACGGTTTGCTTGTCGAGGACGGCTTCTCCTATATTTTCGAGGGCTTTGCAATAGTTTCTGGAATATTTTGCATTTTCACATACAAAAATCAGTAGTTTTTCATTAGTCGCATTTACAAATTCGGCACACAATGCGCTACAGTCTGTTGCCGGTAAATTCGAAATGTATTCTAGATCTAACACAACATGGTCCTTGTCTTTTAGATTCTGTATCACCTTAGCAACAGTGAGCGCGACGCTCTCTGAAACGATAACAGTCGTCGAAAGTTTCTCCTTCAAATTCAACGAGCTCAAAGCGTCTTCTTTAAAAGTATAATCAACATTCCGTATTTTATTTCTGTATATCATATTAATGACGCTCATCAGTGGATCTTGGACGATATTCTTCATTGTGTCATCGTACGTTTCGCTTTGTTCTGTGAGATACCGTCCCACATCGGGTGACATCCACCATTTTTGTACTTCGTCGTGATATTTGAGGAATATAGCGTCCGATCTGACTTTTAAGTTGTAAACAGTACTGCCCTGCTGGTCCTCTATCTCGCTCTTTAACATTCGCTCAACTTCGTGTTCATCCGCTTGGTTCGTGTAAAACAGCAGTTTGTTTAAGAAGTCTCTCACTATCACATTCTCATGTTCACTGCAGTCAAATGTAAGTTTTGGGAACTTGTTAACTTTTACGACGAATCTGTATTCGTGCAAGTTGTGCACTTTGCAAGTTAATTTGTCGAATAGCTTTTTGGCTAGATCCCCTAATACTTCATAGTTTTCCGTGAACTTCAATAGCTTGGTGGTTTCATCTAAAACTAATAGATTACCGACGGCACTGGCTATACCTCCATTATGCTGCAGAAACCCTTTTCCTAAAGACTCGTCTATTGCGATTATGTTGTCGGCGTCTGATTGGTGCAATAGATCGCATATTGTGGACGTCAAATGGTCTAACCTCTTGTTGATTTTGGCATCGTTGCCTCTTATTGTCATATCTGTATTTCCAAAAGCAGCCGGGAGTTTGATCAGCCGTGATGTTAATATTCTTATCGCAGCGTCTTCAACTGCTTCAAGTACGGTCGCCTGCGACACGTACACTTTGTTTAGTTTTTTCTTTAAATCACCATCTTCTTCATCAGACATTGTGTAACCATCAACAAACTGTAACTTGCCGTCGTTATAAGATACAACGCTGCCAATCAGCTTGCTCAATAGACTAGGACTCGGAGATTTAAAGAAATACAACTTTAAATATTCCATAACTTCCTTATGGTCTACTTTTCGTTTCTTAAGTATTTCTGAGTACAACACATCTCTGAAAAACATTACATTTTCGTCGTCAGTTGTAAAGAAGTCTTTTCTGAAGACGGCGTTCCGATATCCTTCAGGTTGGATTGAAGCAAGTTTGAATACTTTTTGCGCCAAAATGACATGATAACGAAGAATGAGCACGTTATCAAGCATCTGCTGGAAGTGGCCTTCGCCAGAAACAATCCTCGCCACCTGTGCAGCCAGCGGGGAGAGTTCTTCTTTCAGAGCCATTTCACATAAAAACTCGACGTCTTCATCCAGACAAGTTGGCTGTCGGCCGCCGATATCCGTGCTTATCAAATCGTTCAGGATATTGAGGAAACGACTCGAGCCTGCGTGTCTTTCGGGCTTCGCACTTCTTGCGGTCGTGTACATAACAAACAAACATTCCGTCTCATCGAAGACTCCCTCAAAGAGCGCGTCGTTGTTGGCCGGTTGGAATGCGCGTCTGATTCGTAAGTAGCTGTCAAAGTATTTGGCTAAATCTCTCTTGTTGTTCAGTGATATAGTTTGATCGTTCTCCCTGTGTTTGGCCTGTATGAACACAGCGAGGGGACGATCAAATCCCTGGACGGTTGCTTTGAAACAAATGTCATCGAACGCCCCTATGCTGTCGACATTAGTAGCCAGATGGAACTCCTTAATCCTCTTGTCATGTTTCGCTCTGAACAGCAGCAAGCTGATTAATTTCGTCTCGTACAGGTGTCCGCGGATCCCCGATGTCCCCGGACGCTTTTTGTACATCGTTCAGTTAATAGTTAGAGTGCTGTTCACTTACGTCAGTCAGGGGCAGCTACGGCCGAAGGGAGCCGGCGGCTGCACCGATATCTGAAAACTAAAATATACATTTTAAATGTGATTCGTTTAACAAGCGTTTGTGTCCAAAATATACCTATTTACCATCTTGTTGCAATTACTATTTTCAAATAATAAGCATAACATCCCGCAGCCTCGTTGTTGGGGCTGGCCGAGGGCACACTTTGTAGACCTACAAGCCAGTCGGTATAATAATTAATATGTTTGGTTATTATTATTGTAGATTTCTTTGTTCAAACATATATCTTATATTTTACATTTTTAAATAATATATCAATATAAAAAATACCAAATATAAAAATGCTGAGTCCACTTCCCACATGTCGACAACCATGCGCCAAATCAAGATATTTAATTTGTTTATCTTTTTCAGCTTACACGAGATTCTCGTCATGGGGGATTGTGATATCAACAATCATTGCACGGCGTTCTAATCGTTCTATCACTATTTCTATAGTAATTAGTTTTGAAAAACGTCGCCCCACACTGGGAACTTCTCCTGTGTCGTGTGTACGTTTCACAAACATAAAATATCACATACACAATCACCCAGACTCGGGACCAGCATCTGCGGTTCGCACGAAGTTTTGGCCCTTACGGGAATCGAACCCGCAAGATTAGCTCAGCAGGCCAACCGCTTAGCCACTGCACCAATATTATTAATATTGTACTTTAAGTGTAAACTAAATTTTACTATATTCTAACAAATAAATTATTTCTTACTTTCTTTCTAACGTGAAACGAAACGTTGTTGACGTCAATCAGACTTTATCCCTCTGTAAATGTCATAATGTCATTAACATTGACGATTTCTTAGATGTCACCTAAATCTAAATCATAATCATTTATTGAAACAAAAACAAGTTAACAATATAAATTTGTTCGTTAATAGTTACATTAGTTAGGAAAACTGTGTCGCAACTGTTAACCTCCAAGATGGGGACAGTGTTCCAACATAAAATTTAATTTTAGAAAGTGAAATAATTACAATAATTAAGGAAATTACTAAATAATGAGATTAATTATAGTCATACGCTCTTTGTACTAGATTTAATAAATATCGCAAGTTCTTGATGCATGTTAGCATATTTTAGTTAGGTATCATTATTTATTTGTAGATATTTTAGAGCAACAGTAATGCGCTACATTTGTTACAACAAAGATACGAGATCTCAGTTCGTAGCATTTTTTATAATTATGTAAGGCTCATTTTCTTTAGAATATATACATCTGGTTTGGTATGTACAGGGTATCTCTCACTAACCGAACCTACTAGTTTTAATAACGTATCGCACGTAAATAATAATATACAATGATAAGTACAGTTATATCAAAGTATTTAACCTATCAACTGAATTCGATAGTTAATTTTAAATAAGTACTGAGATAGATGAGTTATTTTATATTAGGTCCATATACCTACCAATTTAAACAATAAATCCAAATATAATATTAGGAAACACCAATTGATCGTACATTAATATTCCTATTGTATGGAAGAGTATTAATAATTGACATATTAACAATATCACTGACAGGAGTCCACAGGATCTTTTTATCAATATACTGTGTTGCCACGTTTTTAGAAATAATAAAATATATGTATTTTTATTGTCAATCTTTCGTTGCATGTTGGCATGCTAGGCTTAAATAGTTAAATCTAAATTGATAAAGGAAACTTGAAAAATGATGGACACGAACGGGACTCGAACCCATGACTTTCGCCGTACCGTGGCGCTGCTCTGCCAACTGAGCCATCGTGTCACTGCTCGCATCCATCGAATTTCAAGTTCCCTTATTATAGTGTCCATCATGTTTCAAGTTTCCTTTATCATAACATGACATAACATCACGCCTGTATTCCCGAAGGGGTAGGCAGAGGTGCACATATAGTACACCCACTTTTCGCCAGTTATGTTTTAGGTCCCAATGTAATAGGGGGCGAGCCTATTGCCATCAGCCGGGCACAAATCCAGACTCCGTGCTGCTACTGAGAATTACCTAATGGAAAAACCCAATAACACTTTGCCCGACCCAGGATTCGAACCCAGGACCTCGTGCTCAGCAGTCGCGCTTAGCAACCACTAGACCAACGAGGCAGTCAGTTCTTTTATTCATTTACATAATATGTATTTTTAATAAATTCCATTACCTATCGCTGGTACTGTAATCCTTATTTCATTTACCGACTTCAAACAAAGAAGGAGGTTCTCATTTCGCCGAATCTTTTTTTTATGTATGTTTCGTCATAACTCCGTCATTTATGAACCGATTTCAATGATTTTTTTTTCATGTGAAATGGTATACTTTTCTATTGGTCCCCTAGAAATTTTGTCATGACCTGATGATGGACTTCGAAGATATGGAGCGGAACTCCTCATAAGATCATAGCAGAACTGCCGTAACTAGTGGTATTGCTTAAGTAGTAGTCGATGACTGACCACTAACAAGGAAGCATGGGTGGGGGGGGGGGGATGACCCCCACCTACCACTTTCCTGGATTAAATATATCGTGTGAAATATCGTTGGAAAGGGTTTTTTGTAAGGATTTCAAATATTAGTCTTATTTATTTATTAAAGGTACTCCAACGACTTATCCACTATTACACATACAAAACAATTAATAACATAATTAATTTCGGATTATGGTGGATTTGTCACGTACACAGCACTTACAAGAAAAAAGCTAATACTAGTTAATTAAAGTAAAAATTATAAAGTGAGATTCAGATCAAACAAACTGTTAATAGAGAAGACAAACGAAAAACAAACAAACATTTGAATGTGGCGTTAGTTAGCGAGTGCAATACGTACATGCTTAATATTGAACTATATATGAACCCAGTCTTACAAAAGTTTTGGGTGGATGAATCGTAGACACCACAAAAAATTGTGAAATAAATCATAATCTCTGCACCACTCTAAGGTTTACTGGTAGAGAACAAGAGAACAAATCCCAACATTCATTAAGTGATTCAGAGAAAAACTAGGTTTACTGTGTAGTGACACATTTAGGCTCGGTGCCCATTTCTCTTTATTAGTAAAAAAATAGTAATCCGTTGCTAAAAACGGTGAAGGAAAACATTGTGAAGAAACCTGAAAATGCTGTGCCGATACTGGGCGCTGGGCCTAAGTGTGTCACAAGGTAGTATACTGGGACCTTTGTTGATTTTCTTGATTATATATAAACTAAACGATTTATATAATATACATATCATATATTAACTTACACGTAGGCATTCAGGTCCAATATTACGATACATTCTTGTCCTTGTATACGATGTACAATTATGTAACTTTTTAATAAATTGATCGCCGGTTGTAACTGAGGCATTCTACAACCATGATTAACAAAGTCAAATGCCTTGCTCGTGTCAAAGAACATTCCATCATTGGTATTTTTACTTTAATATCGGTTGTCAAATTAATTTCTTCTGCCATGCTGCAAGCAACTGCGGTAAAGCTGTATTATTTGTTCATTGCTCATTTCTTCATCCATCAGAAATAGTGAGACAAAATATTTATTGTTAAATAACGCGTACATTGTGAATTTCTTTATTCTTCTTACTGTGTTTAAAGTAAACTTTAGGAATTCATCGGATTTGCCTATTATAGCAGTTTTAAACATGTCTGTAACTTGAATCAATTTGATAAAATTATTAATGTTATCCTTGTTTAAATATTTTGCTAGTATTGAAATGAAAAATGTCACGAAATTTGCTAAATTGTCCCACACAGCTCGGTATAAAAAAGATTCGATCTCCATTCCCGGGATCAATTGGTCGTAATCGACTTTATCACAATATAGATATCCTTCAGTCTGCTTCATAAATAAATCAAAAATGTCTTTCTCTTTTGTTAAGAAAACTCTAAACAACGCTTCGTCTAATTGGATTTTCGAATCCATGATGTTGAGAACGTTTGCAGGACTCTCAATGAACATCACATCAAATATAAAGTTGATTATAGATGTCAGCTTATCGTTGCAAGTTTCGTTCTTTACTAAATCGCAGACGTAATCAACTGCGAAGTACTCTGTGAACGTCATGTGGATAAACGTCGGGATATTTTTTGTTACACTAAATATGACACCGGTCTTCTCTCCTCCCCGCTTGAATAACTTTATCGTTTCCTTGATTTCTTTCAGTTGTTTCCTATTAAACAAGGTATGATTTTTTCTATGAAATAAAGCGTAAGCTGCCAATTTCTTATGCTTGTCCATGAAATCGATACGTTCTTTTTCAAGAGTCAAAATATTATCGGGGATGTAGATGTCCATTTTGTTCTTTTCTTGGAACCGTATTCTTTTCAGTTTAGTTTCCAAAAATCGTTCGTAAATCGAGAATATGTTGATGTCTAAATTCCATTTGTTGACTTTGTTAATGTCCTTTATTTGGTTTTGAAAGTAATCAGCAACTAAGAATAGATGCAGAGGAGTAGAAACGAACTCGCACATAGTGTTGATTTCACTATTATCACCGTTACATTCTTGAAAAATGGATACAAACTTATCGATATTCTGCTGCACACAAAATTTTAATTTTTTATTAAAAAATAAGGGACTATACGAGAACATGACTTCGTTTTTGATATACTTCAAGGCACTAAAATATATTTCGTATAGTGGTAAGTACTGCAGTTTAATTAGTGGATGGAAATCAAGCGACAATAAATTCTCTTTCTCTGCCATGAAGCTTACGAAGTCACACACATTTTTGAGTTGCGCGTCGTCGAGTTCTTTTATTATGAGATTGGAATTCCAAAACCTGTCTAAATATTCGGTCTGTTCATCGAAAGAAAAGTGTTCCATTTCGTAAGACGTCCCGAACTCTCGTTGTAGAATCGATTTTATAATGTTGTACGACCTACTGGCGACCCACATTCTATGCGGTCGAGGATAGCTCCGGACAGTTCTCAGCAATGCTAGGACCTCATTTGTGTAATGCGGACATATTTCATCGAAGCCATCGAACAGGAATATTACTTTGTCTCTATTGTAAAAGTGTAGGAACAGTTTCAACTCGAACACAGTACTTTCATCGCCGGTACAATCTTTGAGATACACAACACCATTTGCTTCTCCCAGCGCGATTGTTACTTTATTGACTTTACCATGTTTCTCGCTCAGAATAAGGTGACAGATGAAATGTAAAGATTCCAATGTATCGATCACTGTTTTATTCTCTTGCCACTTGCTAAATTCTCTCGAGTACTCCAACAAGTTGACTCTCACTATCCATATCTTTGGATTGAGTTCTTTCGTATTAAGTGCCAAATGGGTGAGTAGAGTTGACTTGCCCATTCCGGGTTTCGCTGTTATGAGGACAACGTCATCCATTACGTCATCAAGTGTATCTACAACTTTGTCCAGTAAATTGCGATCAATAAATATAATGTGTTGAGGGTAATTGGGTTTCTTGCCGCGCCTGACACGTCGGTCAACATACAAATGCTTTATTTCGTCGTAACTTGAATTTCTGATTGATTTTCCAACTGCAATAGTTTTTCCTCTAATAATTCTGTCCAACACGTCTCCTTCTATTAATGCCACTGATACGTCGTCTACGATCAAGTGTAAGCTCACTTCCTCGCCCTGAAATATCACTTTGGCGTTGTTTAAGACAGTCTTCTGTGATTCGTCTGTCATGTCAGTGAGATTATTGTTATCGTATATTACTTCGGTGTCGGCTTGTGTGAAATATTGTTGTATTATGGCAACTGACGACTCGTTCGTAACAACGACGGTTTGCTTGTCGAGGACGGCTTCTCCTATATTTTCGAGGGCTTTGCAATAGTTTCTGGAATATTTTGCATTTTCACATACAAAAATCAGTAGTTTTTCATTAGTCGCATTTACAAATTCGGCACACAATGCGCTACAGTCTGTTGCCGGTAAATTCGAAATGTATTCTAGATCTAACACAACATGGTCCTTGTCTTTTAGATTCTGTATCACCTTAGCAACAGTGAGCGCGACGCTCTCTGAAACGATAACAGTCGTCGAAAGTTTCTCCTTCAAATTCAACGAGCTCAAAGCGTCTTCTTTAAAAGTATAATCAACATTCCGTATTTTATTTCTGTATATCATATTAATGACGCTCATCAGTGGATCTTGGACGATATTCTTCATTGTGTCATCGTACGTTTCGCTTTGTTCTGTGAGATACCGTCCCACATCGGGTGACATCCACCATTTTTGTACTTCGTCGTGATATTTGAGGAATATAGCGTCCGATCTGACTTTTAAGTTGTAAACAGTACTGCCCTGCTGGTCCTCTATCTCGCTCTTTAACATTCGCTCAACTTCGTGTTCATCCGCTTGGTTCGTGTAAAACAGCAGTTTGTTTAAGAAGTCTCTCACTATCACATTCTCATGTTCACTGCAGTCAAATGTAAGTTTTGGGAACTTGTTAACTTTTACGACGAATCTGTATTCGTGCAAGTTGTGCACTTTGCAAGTTAATTTGTCGAATAGCTTTTTGGCTAGATCCCCTAATACTTCATAGTTTTCCGTGAACTTCAATAGCTTGGTGGTTTCATCTAAAACTAATAGATTACCGACGGCACTGGCTATACCTCCATTATGCTGCAGAAACCCTTTTCCTAAAGACTCGTCTATTGCGATTATGTTGTCGGCGTCTGATTGGTGCAATAGATCGCATATTGTGGACGTCAAATGGTCTAACCTCTTGTTGATTTTGGCATCGTTGCCTCTTATTGTCATATCTGTATTTCCAAAAGCAGCCGGGAGTTTGATCAGCCGTGATGTTAATATTCTTATCGCAGCGTCTTCAACTGCTTCAAGTACGGTCGCCTGCGACACGTACACTTTGTTTAGTTTTTTCTTTAAATCACCATCTTCTTCATCAGACATTGTGTAACCATCAACAAACTGTAACTTGCCGTCGTTATAAGATACAACGCTGCCAATCAGCTTGCTCAATAGACTAGGACTCGGAGATTTAAAGAAATACAACTTTAAATATTCCATAACTTCCTTATGGTCTACTTTTCGTTTCTTAAGTATTTCTGAGTACAACACATCTCTGAAAAACATTACATTTTCGTCGTCAGTTGTAAAGAAGTCTTTTCTGAAGACGGCGTTCCGATATCCTTCAGGTTGGATTGAAGCAAGTTTGAATACTTTTTGCGCCAAAATGACATGATAACGAAGAATGAGCACGTTATCAAGCATCTGCTGGAAGTGGCCTTCGCCAGAAACAATCCTCGCCACCTGTGCAGCCAGCGGGGAGAGTTCTTCTTTCAGAGCCATTTCACATAAAAACTCGACGTCTTCATCCAGACAAGTTGGCTGTCGGCCGCCGATACCCGTGCTTATCAAATCGTTCAGGATATTGAGGAAACGACTCGAGCCTGCGTGTCTTTCGGGCTTCGCACTTCTTGCGGTCGTGTACATAACAAACAAACATTCCGTCTCATCGAAGACTCCCTCAAAGAGCGCGTCGTTGTTGGCCGGTTGGAATGCGCGTCTGATTCGTAAGTAGCTGTCAAAGTATTTGGCTAAATCTCTCTTGTTGTTCAGTGATATAGTTTGATCGTTCTCCCTGTGTTTGGCCTGTATGAACACAGCGAGGGGACGATCAAATCCCTGGACGGTTGCTTTGAAACAAATGTCATCGAACGCCCCTATGCTGTCGACATTAGTAGCCAGATGGAACTCCTTAATCCTCTTGTCATGTTTCGCTCTGAACAGCAGCAAGCTGATTAATTTCGTCTCGTACAGGTGTCCGCGGATCCCCGATGTCCCCGGACGCTTTTTGTACATCGTTCAGTTAATAGTTAGAGTGCTGTTCACTTACGTCAGTCAGGGGCAGCTACGGCCGAAGGGAGCCGGCGGCTGCACCGATATCTGAAAACTAAAATATACATTTTAAATGTGATTCGTTTAACAAGCGTTTGTGTCCAAAATATACCTATTTACCATCTTGTTGCAATTACTATTTTCAAATAATAAGCATAACATCCCGCAGCCTCGTTGTTGGGGCTGGCCGAGGGCACACTTTGTAGACCTACAAGCCAGTCGGTATAATAATTAATATGTTTGGTTATTATTATTGTAGATTTCTTTGTTCAAACATATATCTTATATTTTACATTTTTAAATAATATATCAATATAAAAAATACCAAATATAAAAATGCTGAGTCCACTTCCCACATGTCGACAACCATGCGCCAAATCAAGATATTTAATTTGTTTATCTTTTTCAGCTTACACGAGATTCTCGTCATGGGGGATTGTGATATCAACAATCATTGCACGGCGTTCTAATCGTTCTATCACTATTTCTATAGTAATTAGTTTTGAAAAACGTCGCCCCACACTGGGAACTTCTCCTGTGTCGTGTGTACGTTTCACAAACATAAAATATCACATACACAATCACCCAGACTCGGGACCAGCATCTGCGGTTCGCACGAAGTTTTGGCCCTTACGGGAATCGAACCCGCAAGATTAGCTCAGCAGGCCAACCGCTTAGCCACTGCACCAATATTATTAATATTGTACTTTAAGTGTAAACTAAATTTTACTATATTCTAACAAATAAATTATTTCTTACTTTCTTTCTAACGTGAAACGAAACGTTGTTGACGTCAATCAGACTTTATCCCTCTGTAAATGTCATAATGTCATTAACATTGACGATTTCTTAGATGTCACCTAAATCTAAATCATAATCATTTATTGAAACAAAAACAAGTTAACAATATAAATTTGTTCGTTAATAGTTACATTAGTTAGGAAAACTGTGTCGCAACTGTTAACCTCCAAGATGGGGACAGTGTTCCAACATAAAATTTAATTTTAGAAAGTGAAATAATTAAGGAAATTACTAAATAATGAGATTAATTATAGTCATACGCTCTTTGTACTAGATTTAATAAATATCGCAAGTTCTTGATGCATGTTAGCATATTTTAGTTAGGTATCATTATTTATTTGTAGATATTTTAGAGCAACAGTAATGCGCTACATTTGTTACAACAAAGATACGAGATCTCAGCTCGTAGCATTTTTTATAATTATGTAAGGCTCATTTTCTTTAGAATATATACATCTGGTTTGGTATGTACAGGGTATCTCTCACTAACCGAACCTACTAGTTTTAATAACGTATCGCACGTAAATATACAATGATAAGTACAGTTATATCAAAGTATTTAACCTATCAACTGAATTCGATAGTTAATTTTAAATAAGTACTGAGATAGATGAGTTATTTTATATTAGGTCCATATACCTACCAATTTAAACAATAAATCCAAATATAATATTAGGAAACACCAATTGATCGTACATTAATATTCCTATTGTATGGAAGAGTATTAATAATTGACATATTAACAATATCACTGACAGGAGTTCACAGGATCTTTTTATCAATATACTGTGTTGCCACGTTTTTAAAAATAATAAAATATATGTATTTTTATTGTCAATCTTTCGTTGCATGTATGCTAGGCTTAAATAGTTAAATCTAAATTGATAAAGGAAACTTGAAAAATGATGGACACGAACGGGACTCGAACCTGTGACTTTCGCCGTACCGTGGCGCCGCTCTGCCAACTGAGCCATCGTGTCACTGCTCGCATCCATCGAATTTCAAGTTCCCTTATTATAGTGTCATGTTTCAAGTTTCCTTTATCATAACATGACATAACATCACGCCTGTATTCCCGAAGGGGTAGGCAGAGGTGCACATATAGTACACCCACTTTTCGCCAGTTATGTTTTAGGTCCCAATGTAATAGGGGGCGAGCCTATTGCCATCAGCCGGGCACAAATCCAGACTCCGTGCTGCTACTGAGAATTACCTAATGGAAAAACCCAATAACACTTTGCCCGACCCGGGATTCGATCCCAAGACCTCGTGCTCAGCAGTCGCGCTTAGCAACTACTAGACCAACGAGGCAGTCAGTTCCTTTATTAATTTACATAATATGTATTTTTAATAAATTCCATTACCTATCGCAGGTACTGTAATCCTTATTTTATTTACCGACTTCAAACAAAAAAGGAGGTTCTTATTTCGCCGAATCTTTTTTTTATGTATGTTTCGTCATAACTCCGTCATTTATGAACCGATTTCAATGATTTTTTTTTCATGTGAAATGGTATACTTTTCTATTGGTCCCCTAGAAATTTTGTCATGACCTGATGATGGACTTCGAAGATATGGAGCGGAACTCCTCATAAGATCATAGCAGACCTGCCGTAACTAGTGGTATTGCTTAAGTAGTAGTCGATGACTGACCACTAACAAGGAAGCATAGGTGGGGGGGGGGGGGTAGACCCCCACCTACCACTTTCCTGGATTAAATATATCGTGTGAGGTATCGTTAGAAAGGGTTTTTTGTAATGATTTCAAATATTAGTCTTATTTATTTGATTTATTTATTAAAGGTACTCCAACGACTTATCCACTATTACACATACAAAACAATTAATAACATAATTAATTTCGGATTATGGTGGATTTGTCACTTATAGAAGTACACAGCACTTACAAGAAAAAAGCTAATACTAGTTAATTAAAGTAAAAATTATAAAGTGAGATTCAGATCAAACAAACTGTTAATAGAGAAGACAAACGAAAAACAAACAAACATTTGAATGTGGCGTTAGTTAGAGAGTGCAATACGTACATGCTTAATATTGAGCTATATATGAACCCAGTCTTACAAAAGTTTTGGGTGGATGAATCGTAGACACCACAAAAAATTGTTAAATAAATCATAATCTCTGCACCACTCTAAGGTTGACTGGTAGAGAATGCCTCAGGCATTTAATCCGCCTATATAGTCAGGTGTAACAGGAAGTTTACATATGTATATTAAAATGTTAAAACTCCTAAAAAACAAACTCAGAAGTGAAAATTAATATTTTATTCACTTCACTTTACATAAGCGAAGTGGAAGTCGGTGCCAAATTCCAACATTCATTAAGTGATTCAGATAAAAACTAGGTTTACTGTGTAGTGACACATTTAGGCTCGGTGCCCATTTCTCTTTTTTTAGTAAAAAGTTGTAATCCATTGCAAAAAACGGTGAAGGAAAACATTGTGAAGAAACCTGAAAATGCTGTGCCGATACTGGGCGCTGGGCCTAAGTGTGTCACAAGGTAGTATACTGGGACCTTTGTTGATTTTCTTGATTATATATATACTAAACGATTTATATAATATACATATTATATATTAACTTACACGTACGCATTCAGGTCCAATATTACGATACATTCTTGTCCTTGTATACGATGTACAATTATGTGACTTTTTAATAAATTGATCGCCGGTTGTAACTGCGGCATTCTACAACCATGATTAACAAAGTCAAATGCCTTGCTCGTGTCAAAGAACATTCCATCATTGGTATTTTTACTTTAATATCGGTTGTCAAATTAATTTCTTCTGCCATGCTGCAAGCAACTACGGTAAAGCTGTATTATTTGTTCATTGCTCATTTCTTCATCCATCAGAAATAGTGAGACAAAATATTTATTGTTAAATAACGCGTACATTGTGAATTTCTTTATTCTTCTTACTGTGTTTAAAGTAAACTTTAGGAATTCATCGGATTTGCCTATTATAGCAGTTTTAAACATGTCTGTAACTTGAATCAATTTGATAAAATTATTAATGTTATCCTTGTTTAAATATTTTGCTAGTATTGAAATGAAAAATGTCACGAAATTTGCTAAATTGTCCCACACAGCTCGGTATAAAAAAGATTCGATCTCCATTCCCGGGATCAATTGGTCGTAATCGACTTTATCACAATATAGATATCCTTCAGTCTGCTTCATAAATAAATCAAAAATGTCTTTCTCTTTTGTTAAGAAAACTCTAAACAACGCTTCGTCTAGTTGGATTTTCGAATCCATGATATTGAGAACGTTTGCAGGACTCTCAATGAACATCACATCAAATATAAAGTTGATTATAGATGTCAGCTTATCGTTGCAAGTTTCGTTCTTTACTAAATCGCAGACGTAATCGACTGCGAAGTACTCTGTGAACGTCATGTGGATAAACGTCGGGATGTTTTTTGTTACACTAAATATGACACCGGTCTTCTCTCCTCCCCGCTTGAATAACTTTATCGTTTCCTTGATTTCTTTCAGTTGTTTCCTATTAAACAAGGTATGATTTTTTCTATGAAATAAAGCGTAAGCTGCCAATTTCTTATGCTTATCAATGAAATCGATACGTTCTTTTTCAAGAGTCAAAATATTATCGGGGATGTAGATGTCCATTTTGTTCTTTTCTTGGAACCGTATTCTTTTCAGTTTAGTTTCCAAAAATCGTTCGTAAATCGAGAATATATTAATGTCTAAATTCCATTTGTTGACATTGTTAATGTCCTTTATTTGGTTTTGAAAGTAATCAGCAACTAAGAATAGATGCAGAGGAGTAGAAACGAACTCGCACATAGTGCTGATTTCACTATTATCACCGTTACATTCTTGAAAAATGGATACAAACTTATCGATATTCTGCTGCACACAAAATTTTATTTTTTTATTAAAAAATAAGGGACTATACGAGTACATGACTTCGTTTTTGATATACTTCAAGGCACTGAAATATATTTCGTATAGTGGTAAGTACTGCAGTTTAATTAGTGGATGGAAATCAAGAGACAATAAATTCTCTTTCTCTGCCATGAAGCTTACGAAGTCACACACATTTTTGAGTTGCGCGTCGTCGAGTTCTTTTATTATGAGATTGGAATTCCAAAACCTGTCTAAATATTCGGTCTGTTCATCGAAAGAAAAGTGTTCCATTTCGTAAGACGTCCCGAACTCTCGTTGTAGAATCGATTTTATAATGTTGTACGACCTACTGGCGACCCACATTCTATGCGGTCGAGGATAGCTCCGGACAGTTCTCAGCAATGCTAGGACCTCATTTGTGTAATGCGGACATATTTCATCGAAGCCATCGAACAGGAATATTACTTTGTCTCTATTGTAGAAGTGTAGGAACAGTTTCAACTCGAACACAGTACTTTCATCGCCGGTACAATCTTTGAGATACACAACACCATTTGCTTCTCCCAGCAAGATTGTTACTTTATTGACTTTACCATGTTTCTCGCTCAGAATAAGGTGACAGATGAAATGTAAAGATTCCAACGTATCGATCACTGTTTTATTCTCTTGCCACTTGCTAAATTCTCTCGAGTACTCCAACAAGTTGACTCTCACTATCCATATCTTTGGATTGAGTTCTTTCGTATTAAGTGCCAAATGGGTGAGTAGAGTTGACTTGCCCATTCCGGGTTTCGCTGTTATGAGGACAACGTCATCCATTACGTCATCAAGTGTATCTACAACTTTGTCCAGTAAATTGCGATCAATAAATATAATGTGTCGAGGGTAATTGGGTTTCTTGCCGCGCCTGATACGTCGTTCAACATACAAATGCTTTATTTCGTCGTAACTTGAATTTCTGATTGATTTTCCAACTGCAATAGTTTTTCCTCTAATAATTCTGTCCAACACGTCTCCTTCTATTAATGCCACTGATACGTCGTCTACGATCAAGTGTAAGCTCACTTCCTCGCCCTGAAATATCACTTTAGCGTTGTTTAAGACAGTCTTCTGTGATTCGTCTGTCATGTCAGTGAGATTATTGTTATCGTATATTACTTCGGTGTCGGCTTGTGTGAAATATTGTTGTATTATGGCTACTGACGACTCGTTCGTAACAACGACGGTTTGCTTGTCAAGGACGGCTTCTCCTATATTTTCGAGGGCTTTGCAATAGTTTCTGGAATATTTTGCATTTTCACATACAAAAATCAGTAGTTTTTCATTAGTCGCATTTACAAATTCGGCACACAATGCGCTACAGTCTGTTGCCGGTAAATTCGAAATGTATTCTAGATCTAACACAACATGGTCCTTGTCTTTTAGATTCTGTATCACCTTAGCAACAGTGAGCGCGACGCTCTCTGAAACGATAACAGTCGTCGAAAGTTTCTCCTTCAAATTCAACGAGCTCACGGCGTCTTCTTTAAAAGTATAATCAACATTCCTTATTTTATTTCTGTATATCATATTAATGACGCTCATCAGTGGATCTTGGACGATATTCTTCATTGTGTCATCGTACGTTTCGCTTTGTTCTGTGAGATACCGTCCCACATCGGGTGACATCCACCATTTTTGTACTTCATCGTGATATTTGAGGAATATAGCGTCCGATCTGACTTTTAAGTTGTAAACAGTACTGCCCTGCTGGTCCTCTATCTCGCTCTTTAACATTTGCTCAACTTCGTGTTCATCCGCTTGGTTCGTGTAAAACAGCAGTTTGTTTAAGAAGTCTCTCACTATCACATTCTCATGTTCACTGCAGTCAAATGTAAGTTTTGGGAACTTGTTAACTTTTACGACGAATCTGTATTCGTGCAAGTTGTGCACTTTGCAAGTTAATTTGTCGAATAGCTTTTTGGCTAGATCCCCTAATACTTCATAGTTTTCCGTGAACTTCAATAGCTTGGTGGTTTCATCTAAAACTAATAGATTACCGACGGCGCTGGCTACACCTCCATTATGCTGCAGAAACCCTTTTCCTAAAGACTCGTCTATTGCGATTATGTTGTCGGCGTCTGATTGGTGCAATAGATCGCATATTGTGGACGTCAAATGGTCTAACCTCTTGTTGATTTTGGCATCGTTGCCTCTTATTGTCATATCTGTATTTCCAAAAGCAACCGGGAGTTTGATCAGCCGTGATGTTAATATTCTTATCGCAGCGTCTTCAACTGCTTCAAGTACGGTCGCCTGCGACACGTACACTTTGTTTAGTTTTCTCTTTAAATCACCATCTTCTTCATCAGACATTGTGTAACCATCAACAAACTGTAACTTGCCGTCGTTATAAGATACAACGCTGCCAATCAGCTTGCTTAATAGACCAGGACTCGGAGATTTAAAAAAATACAACTTTAAATATTCCATAACTTCCTTATGGTCTACTTTTCGTTTCTTAAGTATTTCTGAATACAACACATCTCTGAAAAACATTACATTTTCGTCGTTGGTTGTAAAGAAGTCTTTTCTGAAGACGGCGTTCCGATATCCTTCAGGTTGGATTGAAGCAAGTTTGAATACTTTTTGCGCCAAAATGACATGATAACGAAGAACGAGCACGTTATCAAGCATCTGCTGGAAGCGGACTTCGCCAGAAACAATCCTCGCCACCTGTGCAGCCAGCGGGGAGAGTTCTTCTTTCAGAGCTATTTCACATAAAAACTCGACGTCTTCATCCAGACAAGCTGGCTGTCGGCCGCCGATACCCGTGCTTATCAAATCGTTCAGGATATTGAGGAAACGACTCGAGCCTGCGTGTCTTTCGGGCTTCGCACTTCTTGCGGTCGTGTACATAACAAACAAACATTCTGTCTCATCGAAGACTCCCTCAAAGAGCGCGTCGTTGTTGGCCGGTTGGAATGCGCGTCTGATTCGTAAGTAGCTGTCAAAGTATTTGGCTAAATCTCTCTTGTTGTTCAGTGATATAGTTTGATCGTTCTCCCTGTGTTTGGCCTGTATGAACACAGCGAGGGGACGATCAAATCCCTGGACGGTTGCTTTGAAACAAATGTCATCGAACGCCCCTATGCTGTCGACATTAGTAGCCAGATGGAACTCCTTAATCCTCTTGTCATGTTTCGCTCTGAACAGCAGCAAGCTGATTAGTTTCGTCTCGTACAGGTGTCCGCGGATCCCCGATGTCCCCGGACGCTTTTTGTACATCGTTCAGTTAATTGTTAGAGTGCTGTTCACTTCCGTCAGTCAGGGGCAGCTACGGCCGAAGGGAGCCGGCGGCCGCACCGATATCTGAAAACAAACAATATGATTTCGAATTAAAAGATTTTCTAGCTAGAGCGTCATCAATCTATGCATCCTTTTGTGAAACTCACGTATTGCATTTGTGGTGTATATACAATTCCTGTTCTTCTAGCTGTGACAGTTCTTACGATTATGGTACGATACACAAATACGCCAAGCAATATGACAACTTTGTCTGCAAAACAAATGAAAATAACCTACCAAATAACGTTATCTCAACTGATAATATATGTGATTACAAACATTGATAGTTATGATTCACGAATCAAGTGTAGCTAGCGTTAATGACATTAACAAAAAAACGGTGCAAAACACAACACAACATCACGCCTGCATTCCCCAAAGGGGTAGGCAGTGATGCACATATATTTATGTACACCCACATTTCGCCAGTTATGCTTTTAGGTCCCAATGTAATAGGGGGCGAGCCTGTTGCCATCAACCGGGCACAAATCCAGACTCCATGCTGCTACTGAGAATTACCTAATGGAAAAACCCAGTAACACTTTGCCCGACCCGGGATTCGAATCCAGGACCTCGTGCTCAGCAGTCGCGCTTGGCAACCACTAGACCAACGAGGCAGACTTGACTATATCATGCAAAACAATTCACAATTTTATTCTATTTACGTATGTAATGTATGTGCACCTCTGCCTGCCCCTTCGGGGAATACAGGCGTGATGTTATGTTTATGTTATGTATAGTCAATATTACCACTTACTTTTTAGAGTAAATTTCTCATCAAGACGAATCAATCAAGCCCAAACTCGGTGGGGTTGTGTTTTTTTTATCACAGAGATGCCGTGGCCGCCTTCCAGCTTCATCATCAGACCCTGGATATCATCTAAGAGTAAATTGCTCATCAAGACGAATCAATCAAGCCCAAACTCGATGGGGTTATATTATTTTATTACAGAGTTCCTATCTACCTTTGTCTCCATCATCAGACCAGCACAAAACTACCATAATATTGTATTGTCACCGAACCTACATATGTATGCAAAATTTCATTACAATCGGATGTTAAGAAGTATTTCTAATTTAAATTGCAAGATTTGACCTAAACAAACTCACATACATACATACAAACATTGCAAGATAAATAAAAGATCGCAATACTATTTCAGAAAATAAATAATTAAAATAATATTGCGGGAAAATTTAATGTCTGACCTTGCAACACTTATGAACGTCCCTCCCGCCGACCATAGACAAAACTATATGTTTCTCCCTCGCTCCTTTGGTGCGCCTCCCCTTCCCTCCTGAAATCAGTCGATATTTTTAGTAAGAAGCTTGAAGTCCGTGCGTCCGACAAAATGTACAACAAATAATAAAAATACAGTATAATTTCGTCAAATTTTACTGCAATTTGACCAAAAGCAGTGTAAAACTAAACATTATGCTATTTATTTCCGAAATAGCAGGAGAGTTTACGTATTTTGTGTTATAAAGCGCATTATTGATTCCAGTATTTTGCTAAGAATTTCGGTAAGTGGCCTTTTTAATATAACTCTTTATGTATGTATGTAGGTATGCTTTTAAAGCACGCAATAGTTTGTGCGGATAGATTGATGATTGTTTTAATCCTTCACGCAAAACATACTGGAAAAATGTTGTTAAATGTATAGAATAAATAAACCATCTGAATTACACTTGCTATTATTTATAATGACACTAACTATATGCTCCGGTTATGCATTATAAAAAGCAAATATAACGCGGGACACTGTTAGTATATTTTTTTATATTAGGTATCATTCAAAATTCTGAAATTTAACATATTTTAATAAATGAAAATGCAATGGTTTGGCGTGTAGAGAGGATGGATGAAACAAGAGTGACAAAACTAATATATGAGGCGAGTGTTAGTGGAGTATTGGAGAGGGGAAGACCTAGGCGAACATACCTAGACCAAATCGGAGATGTTCTGCAAAACGGGCAAGTGAGGAATACTCTCAACCGACGAGCGTGTATGAGGAATGTGATGCGTGCGAATCAGGCGAAAGAAGTATGTCAGGATCGCGGCAAAAGGAAATCCGTGGCCTCTGCCTACCCCTCTAGGAAACAGGCGTGACTTTATGTATGTATGTAAACAAATGAAGTGTGTATTAGAGTTTATATTATGTGTTAAGTAGATATTTTGAGTAATTGATGTATTTTGTTGGGTTAGATACAATATGCTTTATAAATAAATAGTGAATGTGTATTATGTGTACTCAAAATGTGTTTTAAGTTAAATATTATGAGAAAATATTGGCAATAGGCTCCCCTGTTACTTTGGTACTATAGTAACCTACAATACTTATCCATACTAATATTATAAATGTGAAAGTAACTCAGTCTGTTACGCCTTCACGACTAAACCGCTGGACGGATTTTGATGAAATTTGGCATGTATAAAGTTTAAGATCTGAGAAAGGACATAGGCTACTTAACGCGTGCGAAACCGCTAGCAAAAGCTAGTGACATACTCATATAAAACTGGCGAAGTGTGGCCGTGTACTGAGTTTCTTCCTACCACTTCGATAAGGTAAACCCAAAAAAATATCTTGAAGTTGAATTGACGCAATTTTTCGATTTGCAAGGATGACATTAAAATAACTTAAAAACAAAACATCACGCCTGTATTCCCCGAAGGGGTAGGCAGCTATGTGTAGTACACGTACATTACGCCAGTTAAGTTAAAGCTCTCAATGTAATAAACACAAATTAACTCCGTGCCGATAGACTTTGCAATTGGAAAGATAAAAAAAAAAACAATAATTTTGACCGAACCGAGGACCTCGTACTCAGCAGTCGCGGTTTGCAACCACTAGACGACGAGGCAGTGAGCTTGTATATAAGGCTGGGCAATTTATCAAATCTTAGTAAATGTAAACATTTGAGTTGAAAATAGCATTGTATTTATATTTCGACGCTTTCCTACGAAACGGGTGTAGAGCTGCCACATTTATTGTCTAAATAAACATAACATCACGCCTGTATTCCTCGAAGGGGTAGGCAGAGGTGCACATATAGTACACCCACATTTCGCCAGTTATGTTTTTAGGTCCCAATGTAATAGGGGGCGAGCCTATTGCCATCGACGGGGCACTAATCCAGACTCCGTGCTGCCACTGAGAATTACCTAACGGAAAAACCCAGTAAGACTTTGCCCGACCCGGGATTCGAAACCAGGATCTCGAGCTCAGCAGTCGCGCTTAGCAACCATTATACCAACGAGGCAGTCAATTAAAGGCAATTTTGAAATATCATAGTTTTAATAATTGATTTTTATCTCTTTTTAGCATCATGGAGGTTAAACGACAGAACAAAGAACTCTTTGTAGCCGTATTTTTAATTTTAGGCTGGACGCCCTCTGGTAAGTCCTAATTTATCTCTACTACCCTAATATTATTATAAAGAAAGAAGAAAGAAATAATTTATTTGTTAGAATCACAGATATAGATCTACATAGATAACGCAAGTATCTTGATTTGTATTGAAACCAAGCGTGCCGACTTTTTAATACCTATTGTGACGTCACAGCCAAAATTTAGTGACGGGAAATCCAAACCGATTCAAAGACACCGATGCCGCCGATCCCCATCCGCCCAGCACGATTCAAACGATTCAACTGGAGCCGTCCGCTATGATTTTCTCGCTCATACTCATACATTTAGCGGCGACCAACCTAGACGCTTGGTCGGGGTTCGGACACGCGAAGTACATGCATTTGCGTTATCTATGTAGATCTATATCTGTGGTTAGAATATAGTAAAATTTTTAGTTTCATATATTCTACCAAGTTTAAATGCGAAAGTTTGTAAGTATGCAACCATGTTCTTTCGAATTCATGTGCGTACTATAAATTAGTTATCAGTTGCTACAACGGTGAAGGAAAACATCGTGAGGAAATACACACCTGAGAGATTGTTCAACGGTGTGTGTCGACATGTCAGAGGCCTACAGGCGGTTTACACTCTGACACCAGGTTGTTCATCAACCATACGATAAGAAGAAGAAACATTTAGAGAGACCTCGACCCCTGAGTTTGTTTCGGTATTTCTTCTCAGAGGTAGTCAGTTAGGAAATGCCGATGCCATCTAGATTTAAAAAAGAAGACGTGTAAAAGTGTTTTTTTAAAACCTATTTGCAGAAATAAAATCATTTATCATTTAATTATATTGTTTTTTCATTTTAGTGTACGGCATCGACTGCTTCAAGTGTGTGTCAATGAACGGGCGTTTCTCAGCGTGTGACGACCCCTTCCACAACAACCATTCCCTTCAGATGCTGGAGTCGCCCTGCATGGGCGGCAGGAAAGGCAGAGATGGCCTGTTCCCCGCGACTTCCTGCATCAAAATAGCAGGAGTATTCGGTAAGTTTCCACTATATCCTTACTAATATTATAAACGCGAAAGTTTGTAAGTATGGATGGATGTTTGTTACTCTTTCACGTAAAAACTACTGAATGGATTTTAATGAAATTTCATATGAAGGTAGCCGACACCCTGGATTAACCACATAGGCTACTTTTTATCCGAAAAAATGTAGCGAGTAACACCGCGGGGCGCAGCTATTTATCCATACTTCTATTATAAGTGTGAAAGCAACTCTGTCTGTCTGTTACATCTTCACGACAAAACTGCTCGTCGGATTTTGATGAAATTCGGCATGTAGTAAGTAAGTAACTGCGAGAGACAAGTTCGAAAAAAAAAAACCCACGAGGAGAAATTTCTAGTGTGGGGCGACGTTTTAAAGAACTCTATCAACAGAATATAGGAGTGATGTATTCTCTGTTGCAGACGACACGGGTGAGACTATAACGGTGCGAGGCTGCGGCTTGGACTCTGGTACCGCCACCACAGATACGGAAATCATAAGAATGTCGCACTGCGGACGATTCTACTACGATGATAGGTAATTTGTTTATTATCTACTATATATACCGGTTATACTCACGTTGATATTCGGGAATGCCCGACTAGTTTCGGACTCTAACGGAGCCCTTATTCATGAGCTGGTGACGCGGCGGGGTCGCGAGCCGAACTCGTCGGGCATTCCCGAATAGTAGATAATATAGATAACACGAAAGTTTTTATAGTAAATTTATTTATTTATTGATATAAATGATAAATGATTTTATTTCTGTAAATAGGTTTCAAAAAAACACTTTTACACGTATTTTTTTTTTAAACTAGATGGCATCGGCATTTCCTAACTGACTACCACTGAGAAGAAATACCGAAATAAACTCAGGGGTCAAGGTCTCTTTTAAAGTCCAGACAAGCTCAATAGAGATTGAGATTGAATCGACCACCCCCTATCCTCCCGTGGGTGTCGTGAGGCGACTGAGGGAAAATCCAGAAGATAAGTAGCAGCGTCTTCTGTAACTTCACCACCAATACTGCGATCCCCAAGTCGCTTGCCAAGCATGATTATGGCAACCCCTCCCTTTACTTAAGGGGGAAGCATTGGTCAACAGTGGACGTCTTCCGGCCGATGATGACTACTTCGTTGGTCTAGTGGTTGCTAAGCGTGACTGCTGAGCACGAGGTCCTGGGTTCGAATCCCGGGTCGGGCAAAGTGTTACTGGATTTTTCCATAGTTAATTCGCAGTAGCAGCACGGAGTCTGGATTTGTGCCCGTTTGGCAATAGGCTCGCCCCCTATTATAATGGGACCTAAAACATAACTGGCGAAATGTAGGTGTACTATGTGCACCTCTGCCTACCCCTTCGGGGAATACAGGCGTGATGTTATGTGTTTATTTTCAGATACGTTCACGGATGCTTGCAGAGCTGCAACGATGCGGACGCTTGCAACAGCTCAAACCGAGTGAAGTATAATCTGGTGATCCTACTGCCATATCTAGCTCATCAGCTCATTGCGAGCTAACAAAAATCCTAAAAATTACGTTTATATAAATAATAGTGCTTTACTCAAAGATATTGGTGTTAAAAAGAGGTGGAAGGCAACGTACGCAACGTTGGATAGGACACACAATATTGTAATGTCACACTTTATGACCTTCGACACGAACCGGAAGACGCAGCGTTAGCAGGCCTCCCACCAGGTGGACCGACGATATCGTCAGAGTTGCTGCAACCGGTGGATGGAATTGGCAAGTCGTTCATTGTGGCGTTCTAAGGGGGAGGCCTTTGTTCAACAGTGGACGTCTTCCGGCTGATGATGATGATGATGACACTTAATGAGATGACACTTGGAAGTATAATGGCGTGTAGCTATTATCGGGTGTGGACTAGAGATGAGCTGAGATCAACTGAGCTAATGAATTCAGTTGACGCGACACTTTTGGATGATAAAACCTATCTACCTCTTTTTGATTTCTAATATCATTGGCTTTACTATCCTCCGGTTGTACTCACGAGTCTATTATATATCTGACGTCGGACTCAAATTGAGCTGTGGTATTTCAACTCCGAGTACAACAGGAGTATAAACATATGGAACACATTCACGAAACGTATTATAGTATTATAAATAGTGCTCTGTAGTTATTTTTTAAGTTTTATAGAATATTCTGCATTTCTTTTGTTAAGTACACATCTACTTCTTCATCTTAATAATAATAACAGCCTATAACTGTCCCACTGCTACAAAGGCCTCTTCTCGTATAGAGAAGGATTGAGTATTGATCACCACGCTAGCTCACTGCGGGCGATTTCAGATAATTAAATCCAGGTTCCCTCACGATGTTTTCCGTCACCGTTAGTCAATGGTGTCTGAGAATAACTAAGAGAGTATTTATAACATTGAAAAAGTAACATTGATACTTGCCCAGGTTTGAACTTGCAACCATGTGCATACAAATCCGGTATGTTAACCACTAGGCCACCACGCCATTTTATAGGTCGAGGTATAATTGAATCAAAGTTAAATATTGTACATTTTTTAATTAAAGTTTTATATATTATAGTCTGAGTCAGTTTAATTGGTGAAACTAATAAACAATATGATATTCACATTGGCATAAAATCCAGACTCCGTGGTGCTCAGAATTATCGAAAAAACAGCTATGCTATTCTAAAACACTCATATTGAAAGGCATCTCACACGTCACCTTGGTATGCTCTAGTGTCGATCTCACTGCGGATTTAGAAGTGATGTCTTTAGAATAGCTCAGTTCACTTTACGCTGCATTAGACCAAGAAATCCTTTATAGTAAGAAATATTTTTTGTTTCTTTACCTTTTGACCGCTTGTGTTTTTTTTTATGTATGGTCTGTCGCAGTCAGCCCCGGGAGGGGCTTTTACTGCTTTACCGAACTTTATGTCGAGACCAGAGAGCCTCCAGCCAAGGCTTAAAACTAGAAAATAATTAAGCGAGTGTGTCAAAGGGCGTCCCCTGCGGGACTCGAACCTCGACTTTGCACATCGCTGTCTATCATAACAAAACGGACGGCACATATTTCCGTGTCCCTACCGCTCGTGTCGTATTTCTGCGACGGAGAATATGCATGGTATTTTCGTTATATTTTCGTCCTATTAACTGCGTGGTACAACTAAAACTATTATTAAATAGAGGCTATTATTTACAACAATTACTTAAAATTATGTTTCATATCTCTCAGCATTGAAAAAACTTAAGCAAAAATAAGTAATTTTATCGATTTGTAGCCGGGCGCTAGGGCCACGGCTATTGATATTTAGCCAAGCGCTTAAAAGGTTAAAAACAAGGACACACAAGTGTTTATATGTCCATCTTATTTAATTTAAACTTAATAATTCTTACTTAATTCGCAGATTAAAATATACTATTGTAATGATAACATTATGAATTATTATTATATATGACGGCCTAACTACATCACTTGACTGTATTCATCACGTGACTTCTATATCAATTAATATTTGTATAATATCATTGACCACTTTTACACGTCATTCTTTTATAATAAAGTAATCAAAGCGAATTAATTAAGCTCAAACTCGGTAGGGTATGTTGTATTATCACAATGCTGTGTCCACCTTCCGGCTTCATCGTGAGATCAAGTCATTGGTACCATAATATTACATTATCATCCAGCTAACAACTGTGAAATTTCAACTCAATAGAATAAGAAAGTAGGTCTAATTTAGCTTGCAAGATTATTTTACCCACAAACAGATAACGGGACAGGGGAAACTAAATAAAAGCTTGTACAAAAATGGCGATTACCTCTGAATAGAAATGCCTAAACAAACTCAGGGTCTCTTATAGTCCAGACAAATTAAGTGATTTCTGTGAGAATATTGTAGGTAGTCTTAGATGAAGTCTTTTGAAGAAACAACCACAGCGAGTTTGAGATTGTAATGTAATGATGGTGTAAAATATACCTACTATTACTATACAATAATTTAAACATTACTTACTAAAAGTATATAATAAATGTAATTATTTTCAAATAAATCCACGTACTTGACATACAAAGAGTCGGCCATTTTTGTATTGCTCTCCTGCTCTTACTTATTGAATAAGCAGGATAGCTATCTCGCTTTAACCATTGTTTTCCTATTCGATTTATAACACTATTTATTTGGTAACCCATCGCTTTGTAATACAGGCTTGCTTATTACTGGCATAAATTGACAGTTCGTGTTTTATGACGTCATGTGTCATGTAGTGGGATGGAGCCTTCAAGTAGCGGCTGTCAAACTACTATGACGTCACAAGACACGCTTTAGTAGTAAACAGGCCTTGTTTTTAGGCGATGGGACCTATATTATAAGTTATTATTACCCTTCAAAAACGGGACCTAACACTGAAATCTAACTATTAACATTAATTTGCGAAATAATACTAATTAACTATCTAGTTATACATTTTATATTTCTATAGACTTCATTAATTACTTGTGTTAAACTTCCTAGTCAATTAGATGCGCTCCTAGTCATTAGTATATCTCATTTTGAGCTGCCTCAAAGGCAAGCCTCCTTTTGAGCTGTCACACAGGCAAGCCATATTTTGAGCTACCAGACACGCAAGCCTCATTTTGAGCTGCCTCAAAGGCAAACCTTCTTTTGAGCTGTCACACAGGCAAGCCTAATTTTCAGCTGCCAGACACGCAAGTCTCATTTTGAGCTACCTCGCATTAAGGCCTGACGCCTCGATTCGAGGCAATCCTTGTGACGTCAAGTTAACTGTAGCTCAAAATCTTTTAAACTCCTACACTGCGCGTAGGTTTTTGTTTTTAAGAATTTGGTTACTATATACAGTGGCGTAAATAGTGGTCTATAACTAAGGGCGGGTCTTCAGTTTGACTTGATGGCAACCCTAAATACAAGACACAGCTAAATACATATCAGAGTTAAAACCGCCTGTAGGCCTCTGACAGCTTTACACACCGTTGAACAATCTCTCAGGTGTGCCGGTTCCCTCACGATGTTTTCTTTCAAAATCGCATCGCCAATTCAAAACGTAACTAAGCAATAATTCTTTATTTTTTATTCTAATGATTTTCTTGCAATGTTCTTTATTTCGCTTGGCTGTGATTGTTTAAACTATTTCTAAAAATATACACGCTTCTCAATAAATATATACAATATTATAATCATTATATTAATTGTAACAAGTATAAAATGCAGGGGTATTGAAAAAATATCGAATACTTTTACATATAGTTTCCTCCCGACCAAATTGTCGGCCTGTCTCATCTGAGACTAGCCAACTACGAAGATATTATAGTGCGCAAGTATGCGAACACAGGTGCACTCCCTATTCCTCTCTCATAGTCCAGGACGGTGAGACACGACCGGAGAGAGACAGGACCAACGGCTTCCGAAGTACAGAGAAGACTCCGACATTTTACTAATTCTTTTTTACTGTTCTTGTACATAGTATAGCGTAATTTTAGTTAATATAATATGCTACTATACGCTGTCAAAGTTATTTGTATTTTTTCATTATCCCTGCATATAATAAACTGTGAATCCGTATTTTTTTGAATTAAAGAAAGTTTTTTTATCTGTTTGGAAACGTCGTCCCACACTATGAATGTCTCCTGTATCGTGGGTGCGTTTCACAAACATGAAATATCATACACAAACACCCAGACTCGGGACAAACATCTGCGTATCACTCAATTTTTTGTCCAATCAGATCGTCGCCGTTTTGTTATTCTATTGTGTTTTAATAAGAAATACGGATTCAATGTTTTATCTACACTATGTTTATACCATTTAAAATATAATTAGTCATTTCGAAGCCTTTCAGTATGTCCAACCGAATTTAAACTCTATTGCGTCACACTAATATTATAAAGGCGAAAGTTTGTGAGTGTGTTTGTTACCTCTTCACGCTCAAACGGCTGGACCGATTTTGATGAAATTTCATATGGAGGTAGCTGACACCATGTATTAACACATAGGCTGCTTTTTATACCGAAAAAATGTAGCGGGCAACACCGCGGGGCGCAGCTAGTATTAGCCTGTAACCGTCCCACTGCTAAAAGGCCTCTTCTCTTATAGAAGGATATATTTATAATGATTCTTATACGTATTAGATGTCAAAATCGGTTGGAAACTGCAGCAGTTATTTATTAGGTTAATGTAATAATGTATAACAATTGACTTAAGTTATAGATTGGAAGGTTTTATAAATGCTAAGAGCACAAATTGATGTAATAAAAAACAAATAAGTATTGGATCGCTAACCCCTGTTCGTTTTACTGAAACCCCGCCCCACACTGGTACATTCAACAGCAAAAGTAGATGAAAGATCACGAATATATGGCAGCTGTAAAACATAACATAACATCACGCCAAACCCCAAAGGGGTAGGCAGAGGTGCGCATATAGTACACCCACATTTCGCCAGTTATGTTTTAGATCCCAATGTAATAGGGGGCGAGCCTATTGCCATCAACCGGGCACAAATCCAGACTCCGTGCTGTTACTGAGAATTACCTAACAGAAAAACCCAGTAACACTTTGCCCGGCCCGGGATTAGAACCCAGGACCTCATGCTCAGCAGTCCATTTTTAACACGTTCACGTGAACATCCCCATATCGCAAGTTAAGGCGATATTGCACATCATTTTTTCATACAAACTGGAGCAACGTTTGATGACGTTGTGTTAATACTTGATGTTATCAGTATTAGTTTATATTATACTGACGTCCTAAGACGTCGACGTTCATATACGCCCTGCTTTAATGTATTTGTTAAACTCTATGTAAGAATACACAACGTCTCATGACGTCGACGTTTAAGACTATTAATATACGAAATTATTTATTTAATCAGCCTTGTGAAATACTTAAATTTTTGGTTAAATCAAACTTAATTATTATTGAGATCAAATGAACTATCTGTTACAAACACTTATCCATTATTACAATAAAAAAAAACATATATTAAAATTATTAGCGAACACTTAATAAAAAATTACTATTTGACATTGGGTGGTAATTGTATGAGGTTTCGTATCAAACTATCTCTAAAAGTGAGGAAATCATACCGTTTGTCATTGTTTTTACAGTACTTTCTGTAAATATAAAATAAATATATAAATATACTATGGTTCTCATATCCAGTATTTATCCGCTACCCCCGCGCTGCGCACAGGTCGACTGAAGTGAACACACTGCTTAGGCGAAACGACGTGTAATCACGTTGTGCTTCAATAAAGTAGGTACTTAGGACCGGAGCATACTGTCTTCAAAAATTGCAAAAAAAATGGACGCAACGTAGCACTAGAAATTTGAGAGACGGATATGTCGTGGCACAGCAACCCAACTATTCAATGTTATAATGATCGAACTCCGTTCTATGACGTTGTGCTAAATAAATCGAGATATTGCCGGACGTAATAATACGTAGTGCCGCATTATGTCTGCCGATAAGTGACGTACCTATACGTTGTTCACATGAACGTGTTAAGAATAAGGAGGTTAAGGTTTGCCTTAATAAATAAGAGATTGTGTCCAATAATATTTATTTAAAAATAATTGTTCTACAAATAATAAGATTATTAACAAGCTACATGATTGCACAAAACTCCAAACTAATAAAAAGGCAACAATTATGACTAGAAATAATAATTTAAATAATTCAAAATATATATTTGAAAAATGGTAATGTAATGATTATATGACGTAAAATATACCTACTATTACTTACAATAATTTAAACATTACTTGCTAAAAGTATATAATAAATGTAATTATTTTCAAATAAATCCACGTACTTGACATACAAAGAGTGACACCTGTCGAACGGCCATTTTTGTATTGCTCTCCTGCTCTTACTTATTGAATTAGCAGGATAGTTATCTCGCTTTAACCATTGTTTTCCTATTCGATTTATAACACTATTTATTTGGTAACCCATCGCCTTGTAATACAGGCTTGCTTATTACTGGCATAAATTGACAGTTCGTGTTTTATGACGTCATGTGTCATGTAGTGGGATGGAGCCTTCAAGTAGCGGCTGTCAAACTACTATGACGTCACAAGACACGCTTTAGTAGTGAACAGGCCTTGTTTTTAGGCGATGGGACCTATAAGTTATTATTGTGAGTAAACCCTTCAAAAACGGGACCTAACACTGAAATCTAACTATTAACATTAATTTGCGAAATAATGCTAATTAACTATCTAGTTATACTTTTTATATTTCTATAGACTTCATTAATTACTTGTGTTAAACTTTCTAGTCAATTAGATGCGCTCCTAGTCATTAGTATATTTCATTTTGAGCTGCCTCAAAGGCAAGCCTCCATTTGAGCTGTCACACAGGCAAGCCATATTTTGAGCTACCAGACACGCAAGCCTCATTTTGAGCTGCCTCAAAGGCAAACCTCCTTTCAAGCTGTCACACAGGCAAGTTTCATTTTGAGCTGCCTCGCATTAAGGCCTGACGCCTCGATTCGAGGCAATCCTTGTGACGTCAAGTTAACTGTAGCGAAGCTCACAATCTTTTTAAACTCTTACACTGGCAGCGTAGGTTTTTTTTAAGATCTTGGTTACTATATACAGTGGCGTAAATAGTGGTCTATAACTAAGGGCGGGTCTTCAGTTTCACTTGATGGCAACCCTAAATACAAGACACAACTAAATACATATCAGAGTTTAAACCGCCTGTAGGCCTCTGACAGCTTTACACACCGTTGAACAATCTCTCAGGTGTGCCGGTTCCCTCACGTCTTCTTTCAAAATCGCATCGCCAATTCAAAACGTAACTAAGCAATAATTCTTTATTTTTTATCCTAATGTTCTTGTCGCAATGTTTTTCATTTCGCTTGGCTGTGATTGTTTAAACTATTTCTAAAGATTTACACGCTTCTCAATAAATATGTACAATATTATAATCATTATATTAATTGTAACAAGTATAAAATGCAGGGGTATTGAAAAAATATCGAATACTTTTATATATAGTTTCCTCCCGACCGAATTGTCGGCCTGTCTCATCTGAGACTAGCCAACTACGAAGATATTATAGTGCACAAGTATGCGAACACAGGTGCACTGCCTATTCCTCTCTCATAGTCCAGGACGGTGAGACACGACCGGAGAGAGACAGGACCAACGGCTTCCGAAGTACAGAGAAGACTCCGACATTTTTCTAATTCTTTTTTACTGTTCTTGTACATAGTATCTAAAGTATTCATGACATAGCGTAATTTTAGTAAATATAATATATACTATACGCTGGCAGTTATTTATATTTTTTCACTATCCCTGTATATAATAAACTGTGAATCCGTATTTTTTTTAATTAAAGAAAGTATTTTTATCTGTTTGGAAACGTCATCCCACACTATGAATGTCTCCTGTATCGTGGGTGCGTTTCACAAACATGAAATATCATACACAAACACCCAGACTCGGGACAAACATCTGCGTATCTTAAATTTTTTGTCCAATCAGATCGTCGCCGTTTTGTTATTCTATTGTGTTTTAATAATAAATACGGATTCAATGTTTTATCTACACTATGTTTATACCATTTAAAATATAATTAGTCATTTCGAAGCCTTTCAGTATGTCCAACCGAATTTGAACTCTATTGCGTCACACAAGGTGGAAGTTTGTGAGTTTGTTACCTCTTCACGCTCAAACGGCTGGACTGATTTTGAGGAAATTTCATATGGAGGTAGCTAACACCATGTATTAACACATAGGCTACTTTTTATCCCGAAAAAATGTAGCGGGCAACACCGCGGGGCGCAGCTAGTATTAGCCTGTAACTGTTCCACTGCTACAAAGGCCTCTTCTCTTATAGAAGGATACATGTATAATGATTCTTATGCGTACGGATTAGATTTCAAAATCGGTTGAAAACTGCAGCAATTATTTATTAGGTTAATGTAATAATGTATAACAATGGAATTAAGTTATAGATTGGAAGGTTTTATAAATGCTAAGAGCACAAATTGATGTAATAAAAAACAAATAAGTATTGGATCGCTAACCCCTGTTCGTTTTACTGAAACCCCGCCCCACACTGGTACATTCAACAGCAAAAGTAGATGAAAGATCACGAATATATGGCAGCTGTAAAACATAACATAACATCACGCCAAACCCCAAAGGGGTAGGCAGAGGTGCGCATATAGTACACCCACATTTCGCCAGTTATGTTTTAGGTCCAAATGTAATAGGGGGCGAGCCTATTGCCATCAACGGGGCACAAATCCAGACTCCGTGCTGTTACTGAGAATTACCTAACAGAAAAACCCAGTAACACTTTGCCCGACCCGGGATTCGAGCCTAGGACCTCATGCTCAGCAGTACATTTTTCAGAATAAGGAGGTTAAGGTTTGCCTTAATAAATAAGAGATTGTGTCCAATAATATTTATTTAAAAATAATTGTTCTACAAATAATAAGATTATTAACAAGCTACATGATTGCACAAAACTCCAAACTAATAAAAAGGCAACAATAATGACTAGAAATAATAATTTAAATAATTCAAAATATATATTTGAAAAATGGTGGTCGCGACCGGGATTCAAACCCGCCGGTCTGTGGGGCGGCTAACCTACAGCTACTGCGTTGTTGCTGACCGCAATCAAACCATTTCGCGGATTAGAAGTCTGCTCGTGTCCGCCATTTTTCCAATTATCATTTGTATTTAAGCCTAGCATGGGCAGAATTGCGGGCAACCGGTGGATGCAATTGGCAAGCTGTCGTTCATTGTGGCGTTCTAAGGAGGCCTTTGTTCAACAGTGGACGTCTTCCGGCTGATGATGATGATGGGCTATGCTAAATATTTTGATCTGAAATTATTATTGGCGCGATTTAACAGAAATATCGACGCGAATGCCGTGACGGCGTGTCGTGATGAACGCACTACGCCACCGCTCTCGACTCCTTTGACTGCGCGCGCATATACTTAGATGTTTCACATCTGCCGAACGTCCTGTGACGGCCATCTTTTATATTATATAATGTCTAAAATGGTCTTCTGGCCGAACGTCAGCCACGGCCTATCTCAGCTGAGACCTCTCAACTACGAAGATACTGTAGTGCACAAGGATGTGGCCACAGAAGCACTATTCCCTCACACTCATAATAAAAACATACATAACATTACGCCTGTATTCCCCAAAGAGGTATGCAGAGGAGCACATATAGTACACCCATATAATGGGAAAACCTAGTAACACTTAGCCCGACCCGGGATTCGAACCCAGGACCTCGTGCTCAGCAGTCGCGCTTAGCAACCACTAGACCAACGAGGCACACTCATAATAAACAATAATAAAAATGATTCTATAAGTAAATATACAGACATTAATACAAACCATCGACTAGTATCCGGCCTAGAATCGACCACCCCCTTTCCTCCCGTGGGTGTCGTAAGAGGCGACTAAGGGAAAATCCAGAAGATGGGCAGCAGCATTTTCTGTAACTTCACCACCAATACTGCGATCCAAGCCGCTCACCAAGCGTGGCGATTATGGCAATCTACCTTACCTAAGGGGCCTTCCCCGACATAGGTCCAACAATCTGCAGGTTGAACTGGCACTGGGCAGGCCATATCGCTCAAAAAACCGATAACCGCTGGGGAAGAAAGGTTCTCGAGTGGCGATCACGAACCGGAAGACGCAGCGTTGGCAGGCCTCCCACCAGATGGACCGACGATATCGTCAGAGTTGCTGCAACTGGTAGATGCTATTGGTAAGTTATTGTTATAAGAGAGGCCTTTGTTCAACAGTGGACGTCTTCCGGCTGATAATGATGATGTTATACGAATATATACATTATGCTGCATTCCCCGAAGGGGTAGGCAGAGGTTGTACACCCACATTTCACCAGTTATGTTTATAAGTTTCCGATACGTATTTCATTAGAACAAAGCTCTTAGTTATTTTTGGACATTATAAAAGCGACCTTCCATCTATATGATTACGGTCGAATATCGACTGACAGTTGTTGCTAATTGGTTTCTTCTTCTGTTTCCTTCCCTTCTTCTGTAACATAAGTTGTATCTTCAGTAGCATCGGTATACTCTGTGAAGGTTTCGTCTCTTTCGTGTTCTGGAAGAAGATTTTTCAATTAAATTTTTACATACATACATACATAAAGTCACGCCTGTTTCCCTGAGGGGTAGGCAGAGACCACGGATTTCCATTTGCTACGATCCTGGCATAGTTCTTTTGCTTCATTCACACGCATCACATTCCTTATACACGCTCTTCGGTTGGTTTAAATTACGACCAAAGATATTTAAAAAAATACAGATATGTTACCAGCGCGCTCATCTTGAAGACTTGAAAGGGGCAATTGTAGTCTTAGGTAGGACAATTGTTGTCCTATTGGACATAAGACTTTTTAGTATGACATATCTATACTTTTAGACATAAAACATCACGCCTGTATTCCCCGAAGGGGTAGGCATAGGTGCACATATAGTACACCAACATTTCAGCAGTTATGTTTTTAGGTCCCAATGTAATAGGGTGCGGGTTGACCATCAACCGGGCACAAATCCAGACTCCGTGCTGCTACTAAGAGTTACCTAATGGAAAAACCCAGTAACACTTTGCCTGACAAGATTCGAACCCAGGACCTCGTGCTCAGCAGTCGCGCTTAGCAACCACTACCACCAGAAGCAGTCAACAGTTTGAGACATACCATTGTTTATTCAACTAAGAAGTTTTGAATCGTCCCCCCACACTAGGAATTTCTCCTGTGTCGTGGGTGCGTTTCACAAACATGAAATATCACATACACAAACACCCAGACTCGGGACAAACATCTGCGAATCGCTCGTTTCCATGCGCCAATCGATCCCAGGCGGTTTGGGTCTTTCTTACCTTGCGTTCCGCTCTAGCTAAGGCGTCTCCGGCTGATGATAATGATAATTACCATGTGTGTCCTGACTGGTCGGTGAGCTGGAGTCACACTTGCACCTCCTCAACTCCTCCAAAGCTCTCAGATCCGACGGTAACATCATTCGCTTGTCCGGAGTGCTTGACGTCGCTGAGAGAGAAAATTATCATTAATACTTCCAATCCGCGACTTCGTTTGTCTGGGAAATGTGTCAATTTGTGCCATTCATAAATAGTAACTAATATTTTTAAATTGATTAAGGGAAACTTGAAAAATGATGGACACGAGCGGGACTCGAACCCGCGACAGTCGCCGTACCGTGGCGCCGCTCTGCCAACTGAGCCACCGTGTCACTGCTCGCATCCATAGTAACTAATAGTAGAAATGATAGCCGAATAGTTTTACCGTTGGACACTAGCACGCACCAATGTCTTTTCGAATTCATGTGCGTACTATAAATTAGTTATCAGTTGCTAAAAACGGTGAAGGAAAACATCGTGAGGAAATACACACCTGAGAGATTGTTCAACGGTGTGTGTCGCTGTCAGAGGCCTACAGGCGGTTTAAATTTTGACACCAGGTTGTTCATCAACCACATGTAAATCCCCATCACAAAACTGACCGCGGCGGCACGGCTTAACCTCGCAAATCGAAGCTATTCTGAGTCCATGACACAGATATAGATCTACATAGATAACGCAAATGCATGTACTTCGCGTGTCCGAACCCCGACCAAGCGTCTAGGTTGGTCGCCGCTAAATGTATGAGTATGAGCGAGAAAATCATAGCGGACGGCTCCAGTTGAATCGTTCGAATCGTGCTGGGCGGATGGGCATCGGCGGCATCGGTGTCTTTGAATCGGTTTGGATTTCCCGTCACTAAATTTTGGCTGTGACGTCACAATAGGTATTAAAAAGTCGGCACGCTTGGTTTCAATATAAATCGTGATACTTGCGTTATCTATGTAGATCTATATCTATGGTCCATGACAAAGAGACTCACTCTCGCCAAACATGACTTTTGGCTTCTCCGCTGGCATCAGTTCTTCTTCACAGCGGCATCCTTGGTCAACCTGGACAGCCAACTCCTCGGCTCGACGCCGTAACTCTGAAGGCAACTCCTGGGGACCTGAAGATGATAAACAGAATTCAGTCAAAGGTATAAAAAGATTGTCCGGCGAAGACCTAGGACCCAAGGCAAGGTAGAAAGCTGTTTTGGGACATGACAGAGTGTCAGGTGTTTGAAGACGATGCTAACTTTTAAGCAATCAAAAAAAAAACATAACCATAACATCACGCCTGTATTCCCCGAAGGGGTAGGCACAGGTGCACATATAGTACACCCACATTTCACCAGTTATGTTTTAGGTCCCAATGTAAGCGGCGAGCGTACCATCAACCGGGCACACATCCAGACTCCGTGCCGCTACTGAGAATTACCTAATGGAAAAACCCAGTAACACTTTGCCCGACCCGGGATTCGAACCCAGGACCTTTTCGGCAGTCGCGTTTAGCATCCAGTAGACTAACGAGGCAGTCAAGTTGCATGATAATAAAATTGTATTACAACACGGTAATTAACGCGAACGCAAGTAATTCATATTAACTTGACGTTTCGACCGGGTTGCACCGGCTGTGGTCGCAAGTCAGTCTACTTAACCATACTAATATTATAAAACTGAAAGTAACTCTGTCTGTTACGCCTTCACGACTAAACCGCTGGACGGATTTTGATGAAATTTGGCATGTAGAAAGTTGAAGACTAAAAGGAAAGGCTTAACGCTGGTGAAGCCGCGGGCAAAAGCTATTTATCATCATCATCAGCTTTTAAATGGCCCACAGCTGGGCATAAGCCTCCTCCCCTAAACGCCACTGATTCCTATTTTGGGCCTGCATCCAGGTCTTTCCCTGTACAGCAACAACATCATCAGTCCACCTTGCTGGACTAAAAATAATAAACGCTATACCGGATGAACTTTTAGTCACCGTCCAAATTTTGATATATTTATCTTTGGCGAAAATCATTGAATACGTGTTTTTTCTTTTAGTATCAAAAACAAAAATATTGAGTTATAACATCACAAAATTATCTATAAAAAGTTAATGTTTCTGGACACCGCCACGCCGTGCGTACGCGTTAGGTGTAGCGGGGTGGGGGAAGCGGGGTGCGCACTACCCTTTTCATTGAATGTTTGCGCGGCAAGTGTGGTATTATTAACGTTTAACTTAGTGACCACGCAGAGCGGATAATTCTTGGGAAAAAATGATTTAATATAAAAATTTTACGTATTGATTTTTTTTCAAAAATGGAATTATTGAATGATGCCTAATGCCTAGAAAAAATTTGGACGGTGACTAAAAATTCATCCTGTATATAGTTCGCGTAAATGATGAATATAACTTACAAGAAGAACGGTTGTATGGCTTCGTCCTCTTCAAAGCGTCTGGTACTACCATTTTCATGGTGTGGTGGAAGATCGGCTGCCGGACGGGCAAACTCTTCAAACCTAGGGCCACGTCCAGGGCTGGGCAAAAGAAAAAAAATTATAAAAAACCCTATAAAAACATACCTACCAATAGCTCTGATAGCCGAGTGGTAATACCGTTGGACTGCCAATTTACAGATCGCAAGTTAAAATCCCGGCACGCATCAATAACAGCCTATAACTGTTTAATCGTTATTTTGGGGAAAATCGACCTTATTGTTTCATGACATTCAAATAAACCCCAACCGTAGAGTGGTAGACAATATTTTTCGTCGCCTATACAGGATAGAGAATCACATTTGGAAGTAAAACAAACACCAACTCACCGACATTTAGGTAGTGTTTTGCGTCTAAAGTGACCTCCATCTTCTCATCCATCATTTCTTGGACAGAGCGATGAGTCTCCGCAGCTTCAGCGCGGCTTCGACGGGAGGTAGTCACCACTGAAACATATAAAACATCACGCCTGTATTCCCCGAAGAGGTAGCCAGACATGCACATATAGCACACCCATTTTATGCCAGTAATATGGCAGTATATAGGTTGTTCATTGTGGCGTTCTAAGGGGAAGGCTTTTGATCAACAGTGGTAGTCTTCTTGAATGATTATAGGTCCCAATGTAATAGGGGGCGAGCTTATCATCAACCGGGCCCAAACCCAGACCGTAGCCTTCATCATCTTACACCCTATCGCAGTCCAATGCTGGACATAGGCCGCTCCCAATTCTCTGCGTAGCCTTAGCCTGAATATTTTTGTCTATCGAATTGTACGTAATAGAATAGTTTACTCGATACTAAAAACTACAAAGAGCTCTGCTACTGGGGATTACCTAATGGTAAACCCCAGTAACACTGTGCTCAACCCAGGATTCCAACCTTGGACTTCAAGCTTAGCAGTCGCGCTTAACAGCTACTAGACCAACGAAGCAGTCACCTTCCTGTATCTAAGATCCAAGAGTTGTATAGAGAACTCATAATCATACAATCAAATATATCTTTAAACAAAAAAGAAACTACACATAATCTAAGAAATAAAAACAAAATCAAATTAAGTCGGCCGCGTACAAATTACGGGAAAAAAACGATAACATTTGAGGGCGCACAGTTGTTCAATAAGCTACCGGCAGAAATAAAGGAGTGTGAAAACATTAATACTTTTAAAATCAAACTGAGAAAATATGTAAGCATGATATTAATATTTAGGTAATAGTAATTAATTAATTTATTTTTATTTTAAGTAACACAATGTCACTATCTTTTAAGCATGTGCCAGAGGAATGAAATGTATTTTTCTTTTATATTAAATGTAATCATCTATTTCTTATTGTAAATGAACTGTAAAGTTTTTATAAGAAATAAATTTCTATAAACCGAACTCACCATCATACACCAAGTCAGACAGCATACATCGCATATCATGCGCCATAGGGAAACGCTGCTCTCTCGGCTTCTTCGGAACCTTAGGTTGAACTGTAAAATAAAAAATACCATTAGTTTCTCGATCCCTATCAAAAGTCAAGTTCAAACCCACGCACCAATGTCTTTTCGTATTCATGTGCGTAAATAATTAGTTATCAGTTGCTAAAAACGGTGAAGGAAAACATCGTGAGGAAATACACACGGTCTGAGAGATTGTTCAACGGTGTGTAAAGCTGTCAGAGGCCTACAGGCGATTTACACTCTGACACCAGGTTGGTCATCAACCATACGATAAGAAGACTTGAACCACATTTATAGTTAAATAGGAAACTTCCAGAAGAAGTAGATAGAGGTGTATAGTACACCCACATTTGGCCAGTTATGTTTTAAGTCCCAATGTAATAGGGGGCGAGCTGACCATCAACCGGGCACAAATCCAGACACCGCGCTGCTACTGAGAATTACCTAATAAAAAAACGTAGTAACATTTTGCTCGACCAGGGATTTAAACCCGGGACCACATGCTCAGCAGACGCGTCATTTGCATATTCAGTACCGTTATTTATTTATTCATATAAACATAACATCACCTCTGTATTCCCCGAAGGGGTAGGCAGAGATACACATATAGTATACCCACATTTCGCCAGTTATGTTTGAGGTCCCAATGTAATAGGGGGCGAGCTATCAACCGGACACAAATCCAGACTCCGTGCTGCTACTGAGAATAACCTAATGGAAAAACCCTGTAACACTTTGCCCGACCCGGGCACCTCGTGCTCAACAGCCGCGCTTAGCAACCACTAGACCAACGAGGCAGTCTTCAGTGTATCTAGCTCAATGACACGAATACTCACGTCTGCTATACTTCCACCGCCAATCGCCGCGCGAGCTTGTGGCTTTGGGCTCCATCGTGATGCGACAATTGCGACAGCGACACAGCTCATCCAACGGCTCGCCACAACGGATGCAGAATTCTGCGCAAAAATTATAACATAATAACATAACATCACGCCTGTTTTCCCCAAAGGGGTAAGCAGAGGCGCACATATAGTACACCCACATTTCGCCAATTATGTTTTTAGGTCCCAATGTAATAGGGGGCGAGCCTATTGCCATCAACCGGACACAAATCCAAACTCCAGCAGTCAAAAACTATAAATCAGCCTCAAATTCCATACTAGCTGCGCCCTGCAGTGTTACCTACATTTTTCCGGATAAAAAGTAGCGTACGTTAATCCAGGGTGTCAGCTACCTCCATATGAAGTTTCATTAAAATCCATTCATTAGTTTTTACGTGATAGAGTCAACAATCCATCCATACTTACAAACTTTCGCGTTTATAATATTAGTAGGGATATTTATGCCAATGCGTCTACCGTTGCGTTTTGTGCCCAATAGTTGGCGCCACTGTCGAGTCAAGTCCTAGAGTAGCTGATAAATATATAATATTACTAGCTGTTGCCCGCGACTTCGTCCGCGTGAATTTCAGGTAAAAAAACTGAATAAATTAGATGTTGGCCGATTCTCAAACCTACTTAATATGCTCAGAAAATTTCATGCGAATCGGTCAAGCCGTTTCGGAGGAGTATGGGAACGAAAACTGTGACACGAAAATTTTATATAATTATATAGCTGATAATTGTTTTCGTGTTTTATACGTTCCTGGACTTGTACTTTATAAAAATATTTTCTTTTGTGTACATGTCACTAGAGCCCCTATATATTAATCGTATTATAAGCCCTTTCTATGAACTGCAGCATACTGCCATTTTTTTTCGTTAAAAAACCGCCCCCCACTAGGTATTTCTCCTGTATCGTGGGTGCGTTTCACAAACATGAAATATCACATACACACCCAGACTCGGGGCAAACACCTGTGGTTCGCGCAGTTTTGCCCCGTGAGGGAATCAAACCCGCAACCCTTAGCGCAGCAGTCTAATCGGTTATCCACTGCGCAAACCAGGTCATCAATTATAAGGAGTAGTGAGTGGTATATTTACTATATGATGCAAAATAATGATAATCATTATATTTAAAAATAATCCCGCGTAACTCAGTGACCTTGGACATTTCGGTGACCTCCCGCTACACTAGCGCCCCTAGCGTCGAATTCATACCCGGTAGTTTCCATTACAGGCGCCTATGTAACATTGTCAGTAGGCGACATGTTACGGAGACACGTCGCCCAATATTCACGTGGAGACCAAAACCGAATGACCCTTTTCCCGACCCGGGATTAGAACCCTGGACCTAATGCTCAAGAGTCCCGCCTAGGCTAGCCCAGGGGCTGTTGCTTCAAAGAGAAAATAGGTCTCACCTTTTTTAATCTTGGATTCATCGACCAATCCGAAGATGGTTTTCCTAGCAGCTTCAAGCTTAGCATCCTGCAACATTTGGATGTGCTGCCTGGTGGCTTCCTTGTGGGTGTGGGGGAGCAGGAACTGCTGCACCAGCTCAGCCACCAGCTCGTTGGTGTCCGCTGTAGATCTGGACGGAATTCATTGACGTTACTTTGATTACAGCCGAGTGGTATCCGGCCTAGAATTGACCACCCCCTTTCCTCCCGTGGGTGTCGTAAGAGCCGACTAAGGGAAAATCCAGAAGATGAGCAGCAGCGTCTTCTGTAACTTCACCACTAATTCTTAGACCCCAAGCCGCTTGGCAAGCGTGGGGATTATGGCAAACCCCACTCTAAGGGGGAGGCCTTTGATCAACAGTGGACGTCTTCCGGCTGATGATGATAATGCTTATACTGATAGCGAAGTGGTATGACCATTGGATTACGAAGTCAAAGGTCGAAAGTTTAAACCCCGGCACGCACCAATGTCTTTTCGAATTCATATGCGTGCTATGAATTTGTTATATATAATAATAACAGCCTATAACTGTCCCACTGCTACAAAGGCTCGTATAGAGAAGGATTGAGCATTGATCACAACACTGGCTTACTGCGGGCGATATTAGATAGTTAAATCCAGGTTTCCCCACGATGTAATCATTAGCCAATTACTCAATAACTAAGTAATCAGTTGCTAAAAACGGTGAAGGAAAACATCGTGAGGAAATACACACCTGAGAGATTGTTCAACGGTGTGTGTCGACATGTCAGAGGCCTACAGGCGGGTTACACTCTGACACCAGGTTGTTCATCAACCATACGATAAGAAGAAGTTAATACTCACAAATCTTCCGTCTCTATCATCGTGTTCTGGTACTTCACGGCTTGAGCCTTCGCCCTGTTCATGGCATCTTCCTCTGCGGCTAGTTCCACTCCCTCTTCTATGATCTCTTTCAAATACGCCTCGACTGTACCTTGTGTGACGCCCAGAATCTGGAGAAGTAGAATGTAGAATTAGAATGTATTTATTTGCTTGAAACATGGTATACAGATCTTGTGAATTATAACAATACGTTTCCCATAGAGCGTGTATGAGGAATGTGATGCGTGTGAATGAAGCAAAAGAAGTATGCCAGGATCGTAGCAAATGGAAATCCGTGGTCTCTGCCTACCCCTCAGGGAAACAGGCGTGACTTTATGTATGTATGTAAAACAAAAAGACAAAACTACATAAAATCTGAATTAAGGACTAAAAAAATTATTTTAAAGAATATTGTTAAAAATTATAACTTAAGCAAAGACTTTGGCAACTTTTTCTTTATCTATTATATATTAGTTTTTGTGAATTTTTACTCAGTACATCTAGCATTTTTCAAATTCGCATCACACTAAGCTTGACTGGTAGAAAATGCCTAATGTGTATATGAAGTATAATTATAATATATACTGCTTCGAACTGCCTCGTTGGTCTAATGGTTGCTAAGCGCGACTGCTGAGCACGAGGTCCTTGCTCCAAATCCCGGGTCGGGCAAAGTGTTACTGAGTTTTTCCCTTAGGTAATTCTCAGTAGCAGCACGGAGTCCGGATTTGAACCCGGTTGATGGCAATAGGCTCGCCCCCTATTACATTAGGACCTAAAATACATAACTGGAGAAATGTGGGTTTACTATATGTGCACCTCTGCCTACCCCTTCGGGGAATACAGGCGTGATGTTATGTTATGTTATATATAATAAAGTACGTAGGTAGGTGTCAAATAAATGAAACTGAATGAGAGGGTACCTGTTTGAACATCTCATCGTGTTCTCTCCTTCGATGCTCTTCTCTCTGTCTTCTGCCTGCTTCTGCAGCTTCTCGCATCGTCTTCTCACGAACTGAAAACGTATGAGACATAAAAATCATTGTTTTTCTTCTACGGTATGACGTAATTGGGTATTTGACACCACCAATCAATTGACATACTTTTTATGACCTGTCAAAACTCTTCCTCCATAGATGTTGTATGGCAATAGGAGCCTGTGACGTCACTAGTTGCCAAATCAATTGATATCCTATTATGAATGTTATAGTACTTAACTAAAAATCTAATTTTTTCATTCCATTTAACTGAAAATAAATGGGATGTTCAGAGCCAAAATGAAACTACGCGCTCAAACTCGAATATCTTAGCATTTTCCATCTGATTTCCAGTAGCAGTCTTCCGGCTCCATCATCAGACCATACCATAACATTGCGGTGACATCAAACGTAACTTAAGTAAACCCTGATAAATAGTACACATCGATCAAACCTTTGTTAGTCCCCCACATCTCATAATCAATTAAAATGGCAGAATTTTCTGAAATAAACGATTGCTAATAACCATCCCCAATTAACCACTACCGAAAACCGCATTCAAATCGGTCAAGCCGTTTTGGAGAAAATTGCCATCATTTGTGCTCACACATACAAACAAACCATCTCTCACCCTAAACGCAGGCACCCCCGTTCCGTCGTGTGCAAAAAGACTTACTGGCAATGAGAAGGAAGGCATGCTGTCTCCTCTCCTCCTTGAGTCTTCGAAGCTCCTTCTCCAGGAAGTCAAGAGCAGCAGACACGGCACCACCACACAGCTCGTCAACAAGCGCCGTGATCGCATCATCCTATGACAAAAATAAGACATTTTAGACCTACAGTCTGTTAAATTATTTACTATATATTCCGGTTATACTCACGGGTGTATTCGGGAATGCCCGACTAGTTTCGGACTCGACCGGAGCCCTTATTCATGAGCTGGTTACGCGGCAGAGTCGCGAGCCGAACTTACACACACACGTGAGTATAACCGGAATATATAGTAAATAATATGGATAGCACTCACGAAAGTTATTATAGTAAAATTTTATATTATGTTTTGACAAAAGTTTCTGCGAGATCTAATTGCCACTAAGGTTGACTTTACTGATGGAGTATACAAGATGCACAAAATGACGTATTATCTGAGATATTACTGCCTCGTTGGTCTAGTAGTTGCTAAGCGCGACTGCTGAGCACGAGGTCCTGTTCGAATCCCGGGTCGGGCAAAGTGTTACTGGGTTTTCCATTAGGTAATTGTTAGTAGCAGCACGGAGTCGGGATTTGTGCTCGGTTTGATAGTAAGCTCACCCCCTATTACATTGGGACCTAAAACATAACTGGCGAAATGTGGGTGTACTATATGTGCACCTCTGCCTACCCCTTCTGGGAATACAGGAGTGATATTTATACATTTATATATACTTTATTTAATTATTGATGTTATGTTATCTGAGATATCTGATATATTAAGTCATGATTTAATCGTTTTTTTGGGGAAAATCGACCTGGTTTCATGACGTTCAAATAAACCTTAAACGTAGAATGGTAGACGTACCTTTTGTTCGATCTCGGTTCTTCTGGCATTAAACTCCCTCGCCTTAGACTCCTCCCTCGATATCCGTATCTTGTCCTCTTTCTGAAGTCCATGTGTAGTCTTCAGCTCTTCAGTCAGTTCTGCAGCGCGGGTGCGGCCCTCATACATCTATGGAAGGCATAAGAATACAATGATTTTGGGTGCGCTATGTAATCCATACTGGAATTAACTCTGTCCGTCTGTTACGCCTTCACGACTAAACTGCTGGACGGATTTTGATGAAATTTGGCATGTAGAAAGTTTAAGACCCGAGAAAGGATATAGGCTACTTAATGCGGACAAAGCCGCGGGCAAAAGCTAGTGATACATACTAATCATAAGCCGGAAGAAGTCCATTGTTGAACAATGGCTTCCCTCTTAAGTAGGTAAGGAGGAGGGTCCCATAATCCCCACGCTAGGTAAGCGGCTTGGGGATCGCAGTATTGGTGGTGAAGTTACAGAAGACGTTGCTGCCCATCTTCTGGATTTTCCCTTAGTCGCCTCTTACACCCACGGGAGGAAAGATGGTAGTCAATTCTAGACCATTGGCAAACATGGCTTGTCATGTTGGGTTTTCCTCTAGAAGTACGGAACTCTAAAAAAACTCACAAGATTCTGCACTGCCCGTCCTCTTATTATTCTCTGGAGTATCAGCGCAGCTTGGTGCGAGCATTCCTCTTCCTCGTCCACCGACTCCACCTCCGGAGTCGAAGGTCTGGCGACGACGGACTCCTTCCGAGACTTCAACACGTGTAGGGGTCCGGCTGTCATCTTTGCGGCTCCGAGACGAGCCTCTGAGGAGCAGTCGGGTTTGTCAATTCTAGTTTTTAGATCACGAGCTAGACATAACTGCTACTAACTTTGTCTACGCTAAGATTGTAACTCGTTATCATCTATGATTCACAGCAAAAGAAATGTATTTGGTGAAAAGTGTCTTAACTTAAAACATAACTGGCGAAATGTGGGTGTACTAAGTATATGTGCACCTCTGCCTACCCCTTCGGGGAATACAGGCGTGATGTTATGTATTCCATGAGCGAGAATCGTACCTTGCCGTCACTCAGACCTTGACTAGCACGGGAGGTGAAGAACTTTTCTCTGTATACCTTTATTGGGCATCTATATATTTTATCAAGTATGTTGAACCTTATTATTTACTATAATTATATTCCGGATATACTCACGGGTGTATTCGGGAATGCCCGACTAGTTTCGAACTCGACCGGAGCCCTTATTCATGAGCTGGTTACGCGGCAAAGTCGAGACTCTGCCGCGTAACCAGCGGGCAAGGGCGAAACTAGTCGGGCATTCCCGAATACACCCGTGAGCATAACCGAAATATATAGTAAATAATATGGATAACACTCACGAAAGTTATTATAGTAAAATGTTGATTTGCTTTAATTGTGATAGCATTATTATTTAAATGTAACTGTTCTACTACTCCCCTTGCTACTTGTTATAGATAAGTTCTAACTTAGTGTAATTGAATGGAAGCGAGTGTGTTCTAAGGGGGAGGCCTTTGTTCAACAGTGGACGTCTTCCGGCTGATGATGATGATGAGTGTGCCTACTATGTACTATGGAAATATGTCGGTATTACCGGTATACTGTAATCTAAAACAAAAAACAACACATAAAACATAAAAACATAACATCACGCCTGTATTCCCCGAAGGGGTAGGCAGAGGTGCACATACAGTACACCCACATTTCGCCTGTTATGTTTCTAGGTCCCAATGTAATAGGGGGCGAGCCTATTGCCATCAACCGGGCACAAATCCAGACTCCGTGCTGCCACTGAGAATTACCTAATAGAAAAACCCAGTGACACTTTTCCCGGCCCGGGATTCGAACCCAGGACCCCGTGCTCAGCAGTCGCGCTTGGCAACCACTAGACCAACGAGGCAGTCGAAATTAATCTTAATTAATCTAAACTTATGGTCAATAAACTTTATCTTATCTATCTTATCTCAACTACTGCGGTCTACTAACTCTTCAAATCATTGTGCAGGTTCTCCAGGAACTGGTCACTCCACTTGGTCTGTCTCTCGCACAGCGTGTTGGGGTCCCGAGTAAGGTGGTGGCCGGAGCAGGTCTTCTTGAGGTCTAAGCCGCAGGTCTCCAGCCATGGAGGTGGTTCGCCGATGTCCTTGTGGTCTTCTAGAGCTGATGAAGAAATTAACTTTTTTTTGTTGTTCCAAACAAAATGACCGATCGAAACGATCGATCGTCGACGTTTGAGAACGATCGATCGTTGCGATCCGTCGCTCCGTGTGTGGCGTACTAAAAATCTATAGAAGAATATTGATTTCGAAAATCATTGGCGCAGTGGCAAAGCGATAGGACTGCTGCGCTTGGGGTTGCAGGTTCGATTCCCGCACGGGACAAACATTTTGTGTATATGAAGTATAAATAAATAAATCTTCTCTGTACTCACACAGCAACGCGGGGTCATAGCTGATCTCCGCATGCCTCCTGCGCGCCTGGTACCCGTGGCGCGCGAGGGGCGCGTGCAGGTCGGACGTGGGGTCCCGGCAGGCCACCACCATGCTCCCAGCCCCCCGCGCGGACTTCATGCGCGCCACCAGACCCGCCCGCCCGCCGCCTTCGTGTAACGCCACCAGTTTCCGCAGCTCTGTGAATGAAACAAAACGCCTGACTGCCTTCGGTCTACTGGTCCTAGTCGCGACTGCTGAGTATGAGGTCCTGGGTTCGAAACCCAGGTCTGGCAAAGTGTTATTGGGGTTTTCTAATTTCCAGAAGCTAGAACTGTCAATCTAGACTAAATGTGTGTCTGAGTGACTATACTCCTCTGCCTACCCCTTTGAGGAATATAGGCGTGATATTATTTTTATGTAAAACTTATTTATTTTATGTCTTATTTACATAGGAGTTTCTTTTGTAAGCTGATGTAGGTATTTAAGATACATACTAGACTAGCTGCGCCCCGCGGTGTTACCCGCTACATTTTTCGGGATAAAAAGTAGCCTATATGTTAATTCAGGGTGTCAGCTACCTCCATACCAAATTTTTTCAAAATTAGTCCATCCGCTTGAGCGTGAAGAGTTAACAAACATACTCACAAACTTTCGCCTTTATAATATTAGTGTGATATATTACAACTAGCTTCCGCCCGCGACTCCGTCCGCATGGATTTCGAATGTTTTTTAGCCTATAGCCTTCCTAAATAAATGGGCTATCTAACACTGAAAGAATTTTTCAAATCGGACCAGTAGTTTCTGAGATTAGCGCGTTCAAGCAAACAAACTCTTCAGCTTTATAATAATAAAATAATATAATATAGTACATAGTATAGATGTAAGATCTACCTACAAGTATCTCCTCTCACCTCTATCCCTGGTCCTCCGTATGCGGTCGACCTTACGCTGCATCTCCTGCTTCTTCGCGTCCCACAGCTTGGCCAGCTTGGTGCTGGTCCTGTTGGTTTGTTTCTGCCTCTGTTCCAACTGCAAACGATGCAGCAGCTCCAGCCGGATGTCCTGCAGCTCATCTATTTCCTGCAAGACGAGAGTCTGTTTATATTGCAGCACTACGAACACTATTAAAAAAGTTTTAACAAAAAAAAACCGACTTCAAAACAAAACTATTTCACAACAAATTAAAAAGCAATAAAAAGTAAAAAAACCGCAGAAATCGGAGAACAATCATAGAAAAATGTAGTAGAGAACGTGAAAAAACAGCATTATTAAGAATTACTTTAAAAGTACTGATCGGATCTTAATCAAATTGCAATGGGACCAAACGGGAGGCACCAGCTTTCAAATAAATAAAAAATCATCAAAATCGGTTCACCCAAGCGAAAGTTATGAGGTAACAAACAAAAAAAAAAATACAGTCGAATTGAGAACCTCCTCCTTTTTTTGAAGTCGGTTAAAAAACGAATAATAAGATAGATAGACTCGGAGTCAGCGCGTAAAAAGCACTTGGTCCGCTCGCTTAATAGTGATAGCCAGTAGTTTTAATTGCACCGTGGGTTTTTAGCCCAATTTGTTATTTTTTTCCCTTCTCCTATCACTATTAGTTTGCTTTGTTGTCGCATAATGTAACTATGTAAATTTACAAATGTGTACCATTTTTCTTTTTTTAATGAGTAACCTCTGGAGTTTCTTGCCGGTTCTTCTCCATTGGAATGACATTTTGGAACCGTGCAACTAGCATCCTAACGTTTCATAAGCGCCTGTAATAGGTTTATGTGAAATAAAAACATTTTGAATTTTGCGTGCAGCGGGCTGCGAGTTGAGTTGTATGGTAGCAAGCGCGCTGCCGGCCCGCTGTTGACTCTTTCATATTGACATTATAAAAATATTATACTACACTGCTTCGTTGGTCTAGTGGTTGCTAAGCGCGACTGCTGAGCACGAGGTCCTGGGTTCGAATCCCGGGTCGGGCAAAGTGTTACTCGGTTTTTTTTATTAAGTAATTCTCAGTAGCGGCACGGAGTCTGGATTTGTGCTCAGTCGGTGGCAATAGGCTCGCCCCCTATTACATTGGGACCTAAAACATAACTGGCGAAATGTGGGTGTACTGTATGTGCACCTCTGCCTACCCCTTCGGGGAATACAGGCGTGATGTTTTTTTTTTTTTTTTTTTTTAGTTAGCCTAATTAGTGTCCCACTGCTGGGCAAAGGCCTCCCCATTATTTCCGATGTTATGTTATGTTTTTTATACTACACACGATTTAATGCTCAAAATTGAATGGACATGTTGGTCTGGAGCGGTGGCGCGGCGTTGCGGTTCTGATATAATGTGCTATGACCTTAAGGCGGCTCGAGGTAGCCTCTCAGGTCCTGGTATACTCACAGCCTCTCTAAATATCCAGTCTTTGGTCTCCACATCATTGATAATGGCGTCTCTCTTCTTCATCCACCGCGGAAACTTGCCTCTCTCCACCAGCTCTGTCCACGCACGAGCGTGACGCAACCTGGGCAAGAAAGAAAAACAAAATTACATATAGAATGTTGTATAACTAGCTGCGCCCCGCGGTGTTACTCACTACATTGTTTCGGCATATAAAGTAGGCTATGTTGAAATAAAACTAGGTTTACGGACTAGTTTTATATCAATGTCTAATATTCGCGTAAGTGATAGAAATCTTCAAGTAGCCTATGTGTTAATCCAGGGTGTCAGCTACCTCCATAATTATGAAATTTCAATAAAATCCATTCAGTAGTTTTAACGTGAAAGAGTAAATACATCAATCAAGAAAGAAGAAGAAGATTACATAATTACAAACATAACATCACGCCTGTATTCCTCGAAGGGGTAGGCAGAGGTGCACATATAGTACACCCACATTTCGCCAGTTATGTTGGTCCCAATGTAATAGGGGGCGAGCTTACCATCAACCGGGCACAAATCCAGACTCCGCGCTGCCACTGAGAATTACCTAACGGAAAAACCCAGTAACACTTTGCCCGACCGGGGATTCGAACCCAGGACCTCGTGCTCAGCAGTCGCGCTTAGCAACCACTAGATCAATGAGGCAGTGTATCTTTTTTATACACGTTTTATTATCGTTTCTAAGTAGTAAATTATCTTACTTGTTTATTATCTCCGTGGTGTGGAAGTCTGCTGGCAGGTCGCCCGTGCGGAATGGTCTTCCGTGACCTGGACACAAAACACTAATATACTAGCTGCGCCCCGCGGTGTTACCCGCTACATTGCGGGATAAAAATTTGCTTTTGTATATGACTTTTTGTATTTTTTATCCATGTTGCCATGCTAGGCTTAAATTTGTAGGCCACGGTACGGCGGCTGTCGCGGGTTTGAGTCCCGCTCGTGTCCATCATTTTTCAAGTTTCCCTATGTGTTCAAATTTGCCTATGTGTTAATCTAGGGTGTCAGCTGCCTCCATATGAAATTTCATTGAAATCCATTCAGTAGTTTTTACGTGAAAGAGTAACAAACATCCGTCCATACTAACAAACTTTCGCGTATATAATAATATATATTATATACTAGCTGCGCCCCGCGGTGTTACCCGCGACATTTTTTCGAGATAAAAAGTAGCCTATATGTTAATCCAGGGTATAACCTATCTACACACCAAATTTCAACCAAATCGGTCCAGCCGTTTATGCGTGAAAGAGTAACAAACATCCACACATCCATACTCACAAACTTTCACATTTATAATATTAGTAGGAATATTAGTAGGATTAGTAGGACTAGTAGGATAGGATTAGTAGGATTAGTAGGATGTATTTACTAGCTGACCCGGGGTATGAAAAATAGATGTTGGCCGATTCTCAGACCTACTCAATACGCTCACAAAATTTCATGAGAATCGGTCTAGCCGTTTCGGAGGAGTATGGACGCGAAACTGTGACACGAAAATTTTATATATATAGATAATATTGTTTATTTTCTTGTAGAATATGCTAAGTGTAAATCTTACCCCACTCCAGTTGTCCAAGGTACAACACCTCTGGTGTGTCCTCGCATTCCCGGGCCGCTTTACCGTCTGGCTGCCAGGGTATTGTCTGCGCTGAAGACTCTCTGAAAAACAATAATAATTATCTACTATATATACCGGTTATACTCACGTCGATATTCGGGAATGCCCGACTAGTTTCGGACTCTAACGGAGCCCTTATTCATGAGCAGGTGACGCGGCGGGGTCGCGAGCCGAACTCACGAAAGTTATTATAGTAAACAATAATAATACTTTACTATAATAACTTTCGTGAGTGTTATCCATATTATCTACTATATATACCGGTTGTACTCACGTCGATATTCGGGAATGCCCGACTAGTTCGGCTCGCGATCCCGCCGCGTCACCTGCTCATGAATAAGGGCTCCGTTAGAGTCCGAAACTAGTCGGGCATTCCCGAATATCGACGTGAGTATAACCGGTATATATAGTAGATAATATACATAATAATATTTGTATACCTTTCTCTTGTGGATAGATAGACCAATCTATAATAGGCCTTTATTTATTTATTTAACCATTTTAAATATACCATTACAGGGATTCCCCAATGCGATAAATTTATACAAAAATATATTATACATGGACATAACATCACGCCTGTATTCCCCGAGGGGGTAGGCAGAGGTGCACATATAGTACACCCACATTTCGCCAGTTATGTTTATAGGTCCCAATGTAATAGGGGGCGAGCCTTTTGCCATCAACCGACAAGCTACCTCCATATGAAACTTCATTAAAATCCATTCAGTAGTTTTTACGTGAAAGTGTAACAAACATCCATCCATACTTACAAACTTTCGCGCATATAATATTAGTAGGGATTTTTGGTTTTAATTCTTTTACCTGAAGAGACTTTGGGTCCCCCTGTTCTTCGGCCTCGTGGGCCCTGGGGGGACGAAGTTCGGGGTAGTGGGATGAAAGTCAGGGGTCGCCACATTCATCGGCATAACTTGCTTCGGGCTGGAAGAAAAAGCAAGAAAATAATTCTTTAGCGTCCCCAAAATATATAATTATATCGTATAGAAAACTAAAATAAAACATTGAAATAAAATAAAACGAATTTTATCGCGTTTTTTTACGTGACGTTTAACACCTCAGTCTGCCCGTGACCATGAATGCTGTAAAGGATTCGAAAAGTCGGGACCAAAACTCAATTAAAAAACCCAGTTTTATTTCAATGTTTAATATTCGCGTAAGTGATAGAAATCATACATAACATCACGCCTGTATTCCCCGAAGGGAAAGGCAGAGGTGCACATATAGTACACCCACATTTCGCCCGTTATGTTTTTTGGTCCCTATGTAATAGGGGGCGAGCTGGCCATCAACCGGGCACAAATCCAGACTCCGTGCTGCTACTGAGAATTACCTAATGGAAAAACCCAATAACACTTTGCCCGACCCGGGTTTCGAACCCAGGACCTCGTGGTCAGCAGTCGCGCTTAGCAACCACTAGACCAACGAGGCAGACAGAAATTATTAAAAATAAAACAGAGGTGCGAACCACAAATAGGTCACCAAGCCAGCAAATTGCTTCTGCTGTACAGCTGCAGCACTGAAGGCGTGTTGTGACAAAAAAGAAATGATGTATCAGTTAACGGACGACCTAATTGGCGCAGTGGCTAAGCGATTGGACTGCTGCGCTAAGGTTTGCGGACTCGAATCGCACAGGACGAAAATCTGTGTGATCCGCAGATGCTTGTTCCGAGTCTGAGTTGTGTGTGTGATATTTCATGTTTGTTGAAACGCACACGACGTTTTGCCATAATCCCCACGCTTGGCAAGCTGCTTGAGGCTCGCAGTATCGGTGGTGAAGTTACAGAAGACGCTGCTGCCCATCTTCTGGATTTTCCCTTAGTCGCTTCTTATGACACTCACGGGAGGAAAGGGGGTGGTCAAATCTAGGCCGGATACCACTCGGTATATATACATATTGAATAACCTACCGGAGGGCATAAGGCGTGAAAGCAACAAGAGAATGTTTAAGAGAAAGATTAAAAGATACTACTTAGACAGTAGTGAATAGGGGAGAGATGCAAACATGGTGTGTTCTGCGGATATATAATATAAATTGTGTCCAGCAGCACATACAGTGTGAGTGTCTGACACCTTACTTACCATGTTTCAACCCGAATTATGTTACCTAACTACTAAATGTTAAGTTTATGTTATGTGTATTGAGACTCTCATCCCACAGTCACACCGATCACAAGGTTTTGTTGGGCTTCGTTAATCTGTGAACAACTCTGTAACATAATAAATAAAATATAGGTACTTACACTGCAGCATATTTGAAGCGGTCCTTCCCCCTAAACTCTGGTGTTGGGACACTCTGCGCTTCCCTCATACGGTCAAGATACGCCCCGTATGATCTATCAATGTGGTTCGGGAGACGGCAATTTGGGTGGTACACTGTGGAATCATTATTCTACATTAATAAAGAAATTTGAATGATGGACACAAGCGGGACTTGAACCCGCGACCTTTGCCAGCGTGCAGCTCTAACCAACTGAGCCACCGTGTCACTGCTCGCGGATCATCGAATTTCAAGTTCCTTTTCAGTATTTACGTCTTAAGGGCGACGTCAGGTATTATCTGTTGGGATCTACGATTACCAACTCAGTGTTGTACCTTTACAGCTATAAATCACTGAAACGAAAATACCAACCCTTTATATAACTTTTTCTTATCGTATGGTTGATGCACAACCTGGAGTCAGAGTTTAAACCGCCTGTAGGCCTCTGATATCTTTACACACCGTTGAAAAATCTCTCAGATGTGTCGGTTTCTTTACTTTTTTCTTCAGCATTTTTAGCAACAGATAACTAAAACACGCACATGAATTCGATAAGACATTGGTGCGTGCCAGAGCGACCTTTGACTTGGCAGTCCAACGGTCATACCACTCGGCTATCAGTGCTATATATTTACTATCAAAAGATTGGACGACTTACTCTCCAATTGAATTCCAACCAAATTGGATTGGAATTGTATTTCTTCGTACTCTTAAACGCAACACTAGCGCCAAATTATTTCAATATTATGTGTCCATTAGGAGGAACTAACTGAGATTAAAAGGCAACTTACCCACGTTCATTCGGGGCCTTAGTCTCATCTCCGAAAACATGCTGTTATAGACCGGCTGTAATATCTGTGGGGAAGAATCTAGAGTCATATTGGAGAATAAGAGGTTTAAAAGGAAGACAAAACATAACATCACGCCTGTGGGGAGTACAGGCGTGATGTTGTGAAGGGGTAGGCAGAGGTGCACATAAAGTACACCCACATTTCGCCAGTTATGTTTTTAGATCCCAATGTAATAGGGGGCGAGCTGGCCATCAACCGGGCACAAATCCAGACTCCGTGCTGCTACTAATAATTACTTAATGGGAAAACCCAGTAACACTTCGCCCGACCCGGGATTCGAACCCAGGACCTTGTGAGCAGTCGCGCTTAGCAACCACTAGACCAACGAGGCAGTCAAAAGAAAGAATAAGCTTCAAATGTAGGATTTAATGATTTTTATACTAATTATTATTATTATTTTTTTTTTTTTTTTTTTAAGTTAAATCTATATTAGTTTCTCCATTTTTTTAATCCTTGTTAATTAAGTTTAGGTAAGAAACAACATAATTGTAAGTTAATTTGTTAAACTGGAAATATAAGGCTTTTTTATTTTTATTTATTTTATTTATTTATATACTAATTATTTATAGTATATAAAATATACAGCATTGTTTTGTGTGAATTACAATCCCGGGTCGGGCAAAGTATTACTGGGTTTTACCATTAGGTAATTCTCAGTAGCAGCACGGAGTCTGGATATGTGCCCGGTTGATGGCAAGCTCACCCCCTATTACATTGGGACCTATAACATAACTGACGAAATGTGTGTACTCTACATTTACCTCTGCCTACCCCTTCGGGGAATACTGGCGTGATGTTATATAAATAAACTTTTTTTTGTCCTATCAATGACAATCTCTCTATTTCTCCAAGGTTTGCTGTAAGCGAACTCAATTTTGAGATAAGCTCGCCTCTGTATACCAAATTGACATTTATAACATCGAATAATAATATAAGTAGCCAAGAGTCTGCGTTTAATCTCCATCTTTTGACCAGATACTCACGACTTGCGCAGATGCCATTGCTGCTTTGAACGCGGTGCGGGCGTAGTCACGCGCACCCGAAACAATGAACGCCGAATCTGGAGAATTGAAAAAAATAATCATTATTGTTTTTGTCATCATTTGTAGGAAAGATCGCCATCATCATCAGCCGGAAGACGTCCACTGTTGAACAAGGCCTCTCGTATAACAATAACTTGCCATTAGCATCCACCGGTTGCAGCAACTCTGACGATGTCGTCGGTTTACCTGGGAGGCCTGCCAACGCTGCGTCTTCCGGTTCGTGGTCGCCACTCGAGAACCTTTCTTCCCCAGCGGTTATCGGTTCTTCGAGCGATATGGCCTGCCCATTGCCACTTCAACCAGCAGATTCTTTGGCCTATGTCGATAACTCTAGTTCTTTAACGAATTTCTTTATAATATATGCATATCCCCCATAGAACGCCACAATGAACGACAGCTTGCTAATTGCATCCACCGGTTGGAGTTATAAGGGGGAGGCCTTTGTTCAACAGTGGACGTTTTCCGGCTGATGAATGAATGAATGAATGAATTGCATATAGAAGGGGTGTATATGCATAGCATTATATACGCACCTGTGATAGCATGGAATGTGATTTTAAGCATAGTTCAAGTTTTAACAGAGAAGAATTCTTCTTCTAAATACCTATAGCTTTATTTCTAATGATCGTATTTCCATGACTAGTTAGATGACTTCTAAAAACGCTTATATGTGGAATAGATTAATACTATTCCCCGTTGGTCTAGCAGCTGCTGCGCGTGAAGTCTTGTGTTTGATTTCCGGGTCAGACAAAGTGTTATTAGTTTTTTTTCCATTATATCTCAGTAACAGAATGAAGGCTAGTTTTTAAAACATAAGAAATAGATGTTCTAAAGAAATATATGTAAGTATAAAACTGTGGTGACTGCCTACCCTTCTGGGAAATATGCGTGACTTTATCTACACGTATGTAGTTATGCAAAAGATTCAAGTAGGTACCCTTAACCGAGCGTGTATTAGGAATGTGATGCGATTGAGGCGAAAGAAGTATGCCAGGGAAATCCATGATATTTGCCTACCCCTCTGGGAAAGAGGTGTGATGTTATCTAAGTACTCAGTATTTTTATACAGAAAGATAGCCTTATGAGTTACCCATAACCAACAAGAATGCAGAATGCAAAGAAAATGAAAGACGCGAATGCTCTAAGTTAGGATCGCAGGAAATCGAAATCCTTGGTATCTGCCTAGCCCTCTGGGAGACAGATGTGACTTTATGTATGTACTATATTATAGTAAATAAAACATAACATCACGCCTGTATTCCCCGTAGGGGTAGGCAGAGGTGCACATATAGTACCTACAACCACATTTCGCCAGTTATGTTTTTAGGTCCCAACGTGATAGGGGGCGACCTGACCATCAACCGGGCACAAATCCAAACTCCGTGCTGCCACTGAGAATTACCTAATAGTAAAACCCTCTACCCGACCCGGGAACCCAGGTCCTCGTGCTCAGCAGTCGCGCTTACCGACCACTAGACCGACGAGGCAGTCAAGTCTATATAGTAAATAATGTATGTATTTTTTTAACTTTTTATTTTTGTATATATTGTTTTTATTTTGTATTAGAATATAGTTGTATATATTTGTAAAATAGTATGTAAAATGTATTTTATCTAGAACTTACCATACAGATAATCATGGACCCGTATTTTAGCAGCATTATGCTTTCTTGGACGGTCGTACAGCGTGTCTCCACTCATTGTAAGTGTCTAAAAGCCTTGCTAAAAGCGTCACACAAATATAAATAATCTTCAATGTCTAGTAACTAGCTGTCTCGGCACGTCAGTGGATATTGACATAACAATACGGTTGTCATGGTTACCGTGGGTTTTCCTGATAAGATAATTTTATCTCAGTAAAATGCCATCAATGTATGAAAAAGTATAGATACGTCATAATGCTATCTATATTCTTAGAAGATTGGTCAGCCAAAGAGGCGGCAACATTGCGGTGATGAAGAAAATGGCGCGAATTGTCTATGAAACACATTTGAAAGATAGAAAGAAATGGTTGCGTTGTTAAATGCTTTTTGCATATTTGTAATCAATGTAATTGATAATTAAATAGTTGATAGGTCGTATTGTATTTTCTTAAAAAAATATTGAATCAGCTTCTGATCCTCAAGATCAGAAGTGGGATTCGCTTAAAAACACGCGACTTTGATCGTTCGCCATCTCTGTAACAGCAAATAAGTTTTGTTCGCGATATAAACAATCACGTGTTCTAATATTTTTTGTTCTTGTTTGGTTAATAATACGCTTTTATTTTGTGTTTATTACAGTGGATTTAACACGTTTTGTATGTATTTCTTTCGACTATATTGGACAATGCGTTTCTGTAAGTAAAATTACCGCGAACTGATTATTTATTTTCATTTGTTTTTAAAAAGTAAATATCACGTGTTAGTTATTTTGCTTTTGTGTGAGCCTTAACGTAAATTACAGTTGATTCATATTTGAATCGTGATTAAAGAAATTAAATAACGTGTTGTAAATCGTACGTTACGTGAACAATGTGATTCTCACAGAAGTCGCAATGATAAGCGTAGTGACCGTTGCCGAGAAACACATAGTTGGTTATTAGTACGGGTAGATTTGTATGTTGTCTCCTGATTAACTGTGACCGGTCGATTTTAGTAGGCATTGATGTTTTAAAACGTACTGAGGTAACTATATTCAAACAAATGATTGGCAACGTTTAATCAAAATGCCGTGTGTAAATAACGTTTTAACTGAACGATTAATCCAAATGTAAACTATTTTGCTTCCATTATAAGAAAACGCGGGATTTATTTGTTTATGATTTTTAGTTTACCTTAAAAACTGTGTGTTTTAGGATATTGAACTTGAATACTTAGGCTCATTGGACATGGTCAGGTTAGGCCGAGTCGAAGTAAGACTGAAGCTTTGATTACGTTTACAGAGCCGTCTAATATAAAAGAGGTTCGTCAGTTTCTGGGGTTGGCTGGTTATTTTCAAAGATAAATTGCAGGCTATGCCTCTAAAACTACTTGTATTGCGATACTCCTCAGGAGAGGCGAGCAATGCATGTGAAACGCTTTTTATTAAGAACGATTTGTTGTACATACTAACTGGTGAAGTTTTTCGCCTTCTTTATTTCTTTCCTAAGGGACATAGACTTAGCTTAAAGTCTTTAGAACTGGGTTGTGACATACATTTTATCACGCCGAAAATGTATCGTGAGTACGGACAGGTTGAGCGATACTGCTGGACGGTTCTCAACATGCTACTAATAGAAGTGAACTATAGGAGTGCCTAGTGGTCCGAAATTTTATTTAAAGTGCTAACTAACTTTTAACATTACAGTAACGATTCGCACGTCACCCCTGCAGCTCCTGACTGGTGCCGAAGGAGTAACTCTGACTTTAAGATCCCTTGTGCGAGATGTCGCTCTCTGAGTAACTCGCATTTCAACCAAGAGACAAGTATCCGGATGGCTCGCTGAAAATCAACAGCGACAAAATGCTTATGTTAACGTGCGACAGCGAGAGCCACGTACATTTTCTGTTGGCAGTTTTGTGTTCGTCAGCAAGGGTTCCCAAAGCACTGGAAAGCTGGACTCCGGGATGTGCGGCCCCTACAAGGTTGCCAAAGCACTGGGAAGCTGGTCTCCGGGATGCGCGGCCCCTACAAGGTGGCGCGGGCGCTACCAGACGATCGAAGCTCTATCGCTACGCTATCTCGTACCCCGACATTGTGGTACTCGCAGCCCCGACATTGTGGCTATCTCGTACCCCGACATTGTGGTACTCGCAGCCCCGACATTGTGGTACTCGCAGCCCCGACATTGTGGCTATCTCGTACCCCGACATTGTGGTACTCGCAGCCCCGACATTGTGGTACTCGCAGCCCCGACATTGTGGCTATCTCGTACCCCGACATTGTGGTACTCGCAGCCCCGACATTGTGGCTATCTCGTACCCCGACATTGTGGTACTCGTACCCCGACATTGTGGTACTCGCAGCCGCGACATTGTGGTACTCGCAGCCCCGACATTGTGGTACTCGCAGCCCCGACATTGTGGTACTCGCAGCCCCGACATTGTGGCTATCTCGTACCCCGACATTGTGGTACTCGCAGCCCCGACATTGTGGCTATCTCGTACCCCGACATTGTGGTACTCGTACCCCGACATTGTGGTACTCGCAGCCGCGACATTGTGGTACTCGCAGCCCCGACATTGTGGTACTCGCAGCCCCGACATTGTGGTACTCGCAGCCCCGACATTGTGGTACTCGCAGCCCCGACATTGTGGTACTCGCAGCCCCGACATTGTGGCTATCTCGTACCCCGACATTGTGGTACTCGCAGCCCCGACATTGTGGCTATCTCGTACCCCGACATTGTGGTACTCGTACCCCGACATTGTGGTACTCGCAGCCGCGACATTGTGGTACTCGCAGCCCCGACATTGTGGTACTCGCAGCCCCGACATTGTGGCTATCTCGTACCCCGACATTGTGGTACTCGCAGCCCCGACATTGTGGCTATCTCGTACCCCGACATTGTGGTACTCGCAGCCCCGACATTGTGGCTATCTCGTACCCCGACATTGTGGTACTCGTACCCCGACATTGTGGTACTCGCAGCCCCGACATTGTGGCTATCTCGTACCCCGACATTGTGGCTATCTCGTACCCCGACATTGTGGTACTCGCAGCCCCGACATTGTGGCTATCTCGTACCCCGACATTGTGGTACTCGCAGCCCCGACATTGTGGTACTCGCAGCCCCGACATTGTGGCTATCTCGTACCCCGACATTGTGGTACTCGCAGCCCCGACATTGTGGTACTCGCAGCCGCGACATTGTGGTACTCGCAGCCCCGACATTGTGGTACTCGCAGCCCCGACATTGTGGTACTCGCAGCCCCGACATTGTGGTACTCGCAGCCCCGACATTGTGGTACTCGCAGCCCCGACATTGTGGCTATCTCGTACCCCGACATTGTGGTACTCGCAGCCCCGACATTGTGGCTATCTCGTACCCCGACATTGTGGTACTCGTACCCCGACATTGTGGTACTCGCAGCCGCGACATTGTGGTACTCGCAGCCCCGACATTGTGGTACTCGCAGCCCCGACATTGTGGCTATCTCGTACCCCGACATTGTGGTACTCGCAGCCCCGACATTGTGGCTATCTCGTACCCCGACATTGTGGTACTCGCAGCCCCGACATTGTGGCTATCTCGTACCCCGACATTGTGGTACTCGTACCCCGACATTGTGGTACTCGCAGCCCCGACATTGTGGCTATCTCGTACCCCGACATTGTGGCTATCTCGTACCCCGACATTGTGGTACTCGCAGCCCCGACATTGTGGCTATCTCGTACCCCGACATTGTGGTACTCGCAGCCCCGACATTGTGGTACTCGCAGCCCCGACATTGTGGCTATCTCGTACCCCGACATTGTGGTACTCGCAGCCCCGACATTGTGGTACTCGCAGCCCCGACATTGTGGCTATCTCGTACCCCGACATTGTGGTACTCGCAGCCCCGACATTGTGGCTATCTCGTACCCCGACATTGTGGTACTCGTACCCCGACATTGTGGTACTCGCAGCCCCGACATTGTGGCTATCTCGTACCCCGACATTGTGGTACTCGCAGCCCCGACATTGTGGCTATCTCGTACCCCGACATTGTGGTACTCGCAGCCCCGACATTGTGGCTATCTCGTACCCCGACATTGTGGTACTCGTACCCCGACATTGTGGTACTCGCAGCCCCGACATTGTGGCTATCTCGTACCCCGACATTGTGGTACTCGCAGCCCCGACATTGTGGCTATCTCGTACCCCGACATTGTGGTACTCGTAGCTCCGACATTGCAGCAGTCCGTGTATTTTTTTTATCGACATTTTGCTATGCTTTTGCCTTTCAAGTTCTTCTCTGTAACCCCGATAGTGGTTGCTAGACGTTTTATTGTTTCACTAATGACTGAGGTTGAGAACCCATTCATTGTTGATACAATTTGCTAATTGCTACCTGTTTTAATATGATCGCTTGAGAAAAACGTTGGTGATACTATTACAATGGGTAGCTGAAGACTATCGGACATTTCCTTAAGTTTATTATTTCCTAGATGACGACCCAACCGATGCGGACCAGGTATATGGCTATCCTCCTGCGGAGGAACAACCGAGCGAAGAACGGACAAGCGAGCAGAGCTGTCAAGCTGACGAGGACGTTCAGCTGTCAGGAACGGCCGTCTTAGAAGATTGGTCAGCCAAAGAGGCGGCAACATTGCGGTGATGAAGAAAATGGCGCGAATTGTCTATGAAACACATTTGAAAGATAGAAAGAAATGGTTGCGTTGTTAAATGCTTTTTGCATATTTGTAATCAATGTAATTGATAATTAAATAGTTGATAGGTCGTATTGTATTTTCTTAAAAAAATATTGAATCAGCTTCTGATCCTCAAGAATATATATAAAATTTTCGTGTCACAGTTTTCGTTCCCATACTCCTCCGAAACGGCTAGACCGATTCTCATGAAATTTTGTGAGCGTATTGAGTAGGTCTGAGAATCGGCCAACATGTATTTTTCATACCACGAAATTCACGCGGACGAAGTCGCGGGCAACAGCTAGTAATGCTATAATATATTATAATAACGTTCCAAACTGTACACATGATTATACATCTTGACAAATAAATAAAATATAGCGTAATAAGGGTGTTGGCTGTATTAATATATTTTGAAATATGTCTTCCCCTTTCCGATACTCCACTAACACTCGCCTCATATATTCGTTTTGTCATTCTTCTTTCATCCATCCTTCTACATGCCCAAACCATCGAAGCATATTCTTCTCAATTTTTGTGATTACATCTACATTCATGGCAGAGACCACTGATTTCCATTTGCTACGATCCTGGCATACTTCGACAGAGACATCTGCTTAGAAATGACGTCACGCCGGCGCAATTGCATAGTCAATTGTACATTTAGCGTTTTCGAGAGAGGGGTACACGATGCCCCCTCTACATACTTCAAATTGCTGTATTTCCACCATTATTTCATGGATTTTATTTATTTCAGTTCAGTTTTCCCATCACTTTGGAACGCCTTTTTAGATTTTAAATTAATTTCTATGAATTTATAGGCTCGCCCTCTATTACATTGGGACCTATAAACATAACCAGCGAAATGTGGGTGTACTATATATGCACCTTTGCCTACCCCTTCGGGGAATACAGGCGTGATGTTATGTTGTTTATGTTCTTTTTTATATATAGTTCTTTATTTTTAATGTAGTTATCATTCCTATTAAAACAATAAAGTACACGAGTATTTGACACTTGCGCGCGCATGTCAAACGTCACTCAAGCTAGCCAGTTACTGCTAGACAACATGTCTCAGTTGGGACATGTTCTAGTCTTCAAAATGAGCGCGCTACTAAAATATCTGTACTTTTTGAAATACCATTGCGAAACACAATTTTTTGCTCCGCGCAGGAATCGAACCCGCAACCCATAACACAGTCCAATCGCTTAACCACTGCGCCAATCCGCCCCTTACCGAACTCTTAAAGCAGGATAGGTAACAATGTGGAAGCGAGACGCCGCTACACGCACTGGAAACCCATGGTCTCTGCCTACCCTTTTGGGAAATAAGCGTGACTTTATGTATGTAAATATGTATGTAAGGTCCTGGATTCAATATCTGGGCAAGCCAGTTATCAGATTTTAACTTGGGTTTATGTGTGTGTTAGTAAAAATGTCAATTGAGGTCTTGGATTCAATATCCGGGTCAGCCAGTAACTGAGTTTTAACTTGGGTTCGACTCCCGGGTCGGGCAGTTACTGGGTTTTACCATGAGGTAATTCTCAGCAGCACGGAGAATTTATGGTTCGCCCCCCTCCCCCTATTACATTGGACAACACAATAATAAAACAAAACATATTTTATTCCAACTATTTATGTTTTTAAATTGTAATATTTACATCAAATTAAATCTATCTTAAACACAATTTTAAAATAATTACCTTAATTTATCAATTAGTATATTTAATTAAAAACTAATGCGTTATACAGGATGAATTTTTAGTCACCGTCCAAATTTTTTCTAGGCATTAGGTATCATTCAATAATTCCATTTTTGAAAAAAAATCGATATGTAAAATTTTTGTATTAAATCATTTTCTCGAAAGAATTAAACGTTAATAATACTACACTTGCCGCGCAAACATTCAATGAAAAGGGTAGCGCGCACCCCGCTCCCCCCCCCCCCGCTACACCTAGCGCGTACGCACGGCGTGGCGGTGTCCAGAAACATTCACTTTTTATAGATAACTTTGTGATGTTATAACTCAATATTTTTGTATTGAGTGATACTAAAAGGAAAAACACGTATTCAACGATTTTCGCCAAAGATTTGGACGGTGACTAAAAGTTCATCCGGTATAAGAACTAATTTAACTTTGTTCTGCAGTGTAAGCCAAGACTCGAAACCCTGGACTATGAGAGGGGAATAGGGAGTGCACCTGTGTTCACATACTTGTGCACTATAATATCTTCGTAGTTGGCTAGTCTCAGCTGAGATAGGCCTCCGAAATTCGGTTAGAAGAACATGGACTCGACAAATTTGAGTCATTTCATTCGTGTTGTTTTCTTTTAAATGAATTATCTAAATTCTTAGACTGCCTCGTTGGTGTAGTGGTCGGTAAGCGACTGCTAAGGTTCAACGTTCAAATCCCGGATTGGGAAGTGTTACTGAGTTTTTCATTAGGTAATTCTCAGTAGCAGCACGGAGTCCGGATTTATGGACGGTCGCATAGAGTAAAGAGGAACGCAGAGGGCAAAATAGTAAAGGGAAGGGGGGAGGGGGTATAACGCAGGGGGTAAAAGGAATTAAGGACAAAACTCGATGAACCGCTAAAAATTTAACAAAAACGAAATTAAAATCGGTCCATCCGTTTCCGAGTTACGATGCCACAAACAGACACACACGTAAAACAGTACACTTATTTACTGCATCGGGTAAAAATTACAAGCTTAGCTTACATCGCATGACAGCTTGAACTAGCTCGTAACACTACTAACAGCTTCACATCTAGTTTATTGGCAGTTGACTTGTTTTAATAACGGCAGTGTTGCCAGTATATCGGATTTATAATAGAATTAAATTCATCATCAGCCGGAAGACGTCTACTCTTGAACAAAGGCTTCCCCTAGAACGCCACAATGAACGACAACTTGCCATTAGCATCCACCGGTTGCAGCAACTCTGACGATTTATATTCCTACTCCTATATATTCTTTTATGATTAATTTCGATGCGGGTTCCAAGACAGTCGAGTCTTCTCTGGGACGCCTCGAGCTTCATTGCTATGGTTCTCAACGGTTATCATTGTAGATCCTGGCTTACAGGAGTCACAATGATGGGCAAGAGTGGTGGGCTTGTCCCAAAAAAAAAACTCTGACGATATCGTCGGTCCACCTGGTGGGAGACCAACGCTGCGTCTTCCGGTTCGTGGAATTGGAATCGGTGTATGCTAATGGCAAGTTGTCGTTCATTGTGGCGTTCTAGGAGGCCTTGGTTCAACAGTGGACGTCTTCCGGCTGATGATGATGATGATGACCAGCGCAGTTTTGAACACGTGCGTATCTTCAGAAGGCATACAATTTTGGGCGAAATATATTTACCAACATAATTCTCACAAAATACTAGCCATTAAAATATAACAATTTTCTTCACGTGATGACGTTCAAATGGACCTCAACCATGTGGTAGACCATACATGGTCTACTGTACAAGCAAAAAGAGGTAGATACCGCTACACACCTATATCTGTGGGGGCACCTACCCCCCCTACACATGGTACCCCACTCCGCTGCTCGGCCCCCGCTCCCCCACTCGCCTCCCTCTCCCCCTCTCAGGTCCCACTATCTCCCACCCCCCCGGGCCGGGTCAGGCGGCCCGCAGCGTGTCGTCGAGCTCGGCGAGGCTCATGGCAGCCGCCCGCAGCAGGTCAGCCTGCCGCCGGCCGCTGTCGGTGAGCGCTGCCAGGCTCTGGCGGAGCGTGGCCACGCGCGCACTCACGCGCCGCCTCTCCGCCATCAGCAGGTCGCGCGCCTGCGCACCTGTGTCATACAATAATAAATATATATTGAAAAGCTCTTATTTCGATACTACACAGACACTGCAATTATATTTATAATCTATGTCCACCCTGAAAGTTCATTCTCAATAGAACTGTATTACAGCGAGAGGTGCGTGTGCCTCGGCTGTTCTACACTGGAAAGTGTAGAACTAATGCTGGTGCACGAGCACCTCTCCGCTGTCTCTTAGAAACATATAACACACACTTTGTTGATATCGATATCTTTGCACTTACACATTTTAAATTCAAACTCGCGGCAGTTGAAGTCTTAAAACAGTAGCTTTAGGCCTTCCGCTGCTGTTCCTTATTTTTTGCGGATTATTTTACAGGAAACAATTACATAGTTTTATTTTGGCGCATGTCTCAAAAAAATTTTTTTTTTCTTAAAGAACTTTAATATTACTCCGCGGACATAGGTGTGGGTTATACATTAACTTATATAGATATACTCTAAGTTTATAATGTAATGTATAACTGTTATATGTCCCAATAAATAAATATACATACATAACATCACGCCTGTATCCCCCGAAGGGGTAGGCAGAGGTGCACATATAGTACACCCACGTTTCGCCAGTTATGTTTTAGGTCCCAAAGTAATAGGGGGTGAGCTGACCATCAACCGGGCACAAATCCAGACTCCGTACTGCCACTGAGGATTACCTAAAGGAAAAACCCAGTACTCTTTGCCCGACCCGGGATTCGAACCCAGGAGCTCGTGCTCAGCAGTCTCACTAGACCAACGAGGCAGTCTCAATATTGGTGGAAGAATATTGAACACATGTAACCACCTCATGTGCGCCAAACCAAGATATCTTTAATTATTATATATGTGATGATGGACTTACCCAGGAGTGGAAGGTAGTCACCGGCCCGCTCCGCACGGATGTCCAGGGTGAACCAGTCGTCATTGTCCTCGGAGTCGGAAGACGGTAACTCCTAGACACAAAATGGAGATGTTTTGAAGAATAATCAGATGAGGAGTATAGTTCCTATAATAACTTTCGTGAGTGTTATCCATATTATTTACTGTATATTCCGGTTATACTCACGGGTGTATCCGGGAGTTCGGCTCGCGACTCTGCCGCATAACCAGCTCATGAATAAGGGCTCCGTTCGAGTTCGAAACTAGTCGGGCAATCCCGAATACACCCGTAAGTATAACCGGAATATATAGTAAATAATATAGTTCCACGACTCGGTAAACGTAGTGTAGGACGTCCTCCAGCTAGGTGGGGCGACGATATACGCAAAATGGCTGGCAGCGGTTGGAGGCGGAGGGCCGAAGATCGAGCTCAGTGGCGTGCCATGGGAGAGGCCTGTGTCCAGCAGTGGACTGAGATAGGCCGATGATGAGGAATATAGTTCCCGTCTAAGAAGAACGCTGAGCGAGTGTCAGCGACTGTTAGCACTCGGATATAGTCGCCTCCTATGGTCCTAGGATACTGTGGTTTATAATTAAGTGGAATTGTTTTATTATAGAATCATACGTTCATTAGTGAGTAGAGTTAGTAGACGTAGGTAGTAGGCAGTAGACCTAGCATTCTTTAATCAGTCAGTAGACATTTAGTAGACCTGGCAGTAGAACGCAGTAGACTTAATCAGTGGACCTTGTCAGTAGACCAAGACAGTAGACCAAGGCAGTAGATCACAGAACACTAATTCAATAGACCAAGGCAATATGTCAATTCAGTATATCGCAATAGACCAAGTCAATAGATCGCAATATACTAATTCAGTGAACCAAACGCTAGCAAAAGCTACCAAAGTCTATCAAGGCAGTAGACTGATTCAATAGACTGAAGTAGACCAATAAGTAGACCAAAGCAAGTCAGTAGACCGCGGTACACTAATGCAGTAGACCAAGCCAGTAGACCATCCTACTCACGTCATACAGGCTCCCGTCCTCAGAATGGCTCTCTCCATCACTCGGGACCTCTTCATCCATTCTCTCAGGGTTCATTATGCGCTGCTTCTTAGACTCATCAGCTTCAGATTCTTCTGCAAACTCCTGGGGAAGAAACCGGATGGCATTACAGTACAGTAGTAACTTGACTGCTTTATTGGTCGGTTAGTGCGACAGACCTCACCACCCCATATAGCAGACCACCTATTAAAATCTCAAAAAAGTTATTTGGCACTGATTTTTTTTACAATTATATAATAACATAACATCACGCCTGTATTCCCCGAAGGGGTAGGCAGAGGTGCACATATAGTAAACACACATTTCGCCAGTAATGTTTTTAGGTCCCAATGTAATAGGGGACGAGCTAGCCATCAACCCGGCACAAATCCAGACTCAACTGCTACTGAGAATTACGTAAAGAAAAACCCAGTAACACATTGCCCGACCAGATTCGAACCCAGGACCTCGTGCTCAGCGCGCTTAGCAACCACTATATCTGTGTATGGTACCCTCGCTCCCCCACTCGCCCCCCACCCCCCGCTCCCCCACTCGTCCCCCGCTCCCCCACTCGCCCCTCGCTCTCCCACTCACCCCCCGCTCCCCCACTCGCTCCCCGCTCCCCGCTCCCCGCTCCCCCACTAGGCCCCCGCTCTACACAACCAACAACGAGGCAGTCAACTATATATATAGGTAATAATGTAGGATATTATATCTAACTTACTGCTTCATCCACATCAATGTCATCATCCTCTAGGAATTCTTCTTCATCAATAATCTCCTCAAACTCATAAGTCTTCGAGCCATCCTTCTCCTTGATATTCTTCTCCAACTTCGCATTCTTCTCCATAGGCTTGAATGGAGAAGGGGTTTTGATGTCGACCGACTTTGTGGTGTGCTTTATGACCGTCTGCTTCTGCGGCGTGGGCTTTAAAATCGGCTTTGGTTGGGATATCACCTTATTTGATTTTATTTCGGGTTTAGCTGGAAATATAACAAACATAATTTTTTTTTACAAAAAAACCGACTTCAGAACAAAACTATTTCACAACAAATTAAAAAGCACTAAAAAGTAAAAAAACCGCAGAAATCGGAGAACAATCAAAGAAAAATGTAGTAATATAATAATAATAATAATTTATTTATTTCAGACCATTGATCCATATTGTGTTAGTAAAATCTTAACCTATTGTTAGTACATACAGAGAATTAAAGTTAATTGGCGACATGTACGTCAGTACGCACATGCCTACCTGCCCAGTGCCTAATAAAAGGCCCATCAATTTGTCCGCCAGTGTAGCCAGTATGTTGTTGGGGCTACGTAGTAGCGAACGTGAAAAAAAACAGCATTATTAAAAATTACTGAAAAAGTACTGATCGGATCTTAATCAAATTGTAATGGGACCAAACGGGAGGCACCAGCTTTCAAATAAATAAAAAATCATCAAAATCGGTTCACCCAAACGAAAGTTATGAGGTAACAAACAAAAAAAAAAAAAATACAGTCGAATTGAGAACCTCCTCCTTTTTTTGAAGTCGGTTAAAAATAACATTAATTGGACGTAGTTAAGCAGAATAGATCCATCCCACACAAACACCAACATTGTGCTAGACATACTAAAGAGGTAAAAAAGTTAACCTATTCATAAAATAAAGCTTGATCTCTGCGACAGCTGTCAGTAAAATCACGCCTATGAAGTCCTGAATTTCTTAATAGTATAGACAGTACCCGTCAACGATATTTAATATAACTTTAATATACTTGATAATAGTAAATAATAGTCAATCAAATCCAATTTCTGACTGACTCATGTAACATTCTATCCATCAGGTTGGTTGGATTTGGGGGGCCCTTTAAGATAATAAATGTATTTACGTTGTCAAAGAAAAAAAAATTATAGAAAGGCGTCACTTACTTTTTTTTTAAAAAAACGTCGCCCCACACTAGGAATTTCTCCTGTGTCGTGGGTGCGTTTCACAAACATGAAATATCACATACATACACCCAGACTCGGAACAAACATCTGTGGTACGCACAAAGTTTTGCCCCGTGCGGGAATCGAACCCGCAACCCTTAGCGCATTAGTCCAATCGCTTAGCCACTGCGCTAAGCAGGTCGTCAAACTGTAGGTATAACTTACCACTGATCTTATTAAAGTTGGTATTAACTTGCACCACATGCTTCACGATTCTCTTCGGCTGCTCCCCCTTCTGCCCTGAGGCCGCCTTCTTGGACACCTCGAACATTCTCTCCACGGTAGCACCTTCATCCGAAGACTAAGGAATAAACATAAAACATCACGCCTGTATTCCCCGAAGGGGTAGGCAGAGGTGCACATATAGTACACCCACATGCCCGTTATGTTTTAGGTCCCAATGTAATAGGGGGCAAGCTGGCCATCAGCCGGGCACAAATCCAGACTCCGTGCTGCTACTGAAAATTACTTAATGGAAAAACCCAGTAACACTTTGCCTGACCCGGGATTTGAACCCAGGACCTCGTGCTCAGCAGTCGCGCTTAGCAACCACTAGACCAACGAGGCAGTCTAATTAAGGAATAAATAAATAGATATAGATATATAACATGTACTATAGATAGGTCTCAATATAATAGTAACCTAAGTATACTATATACATCATCATCATCAGCCGGAACACGTCCACTGTTGAACGAAGGCCTCCCCCTTTGAGTAAGGGGGGGGGGGTTGCCATAATCCCGACGCTTGGCAAGCGGCTTGAATCGGAGTATTGGTGGTGAAGTTACAGAAGACGCTGCAGTCCATCTTCTGGATTTTCCCTTAGTCGCCTCGTACACCCACGGGAGGAAAGGGGGGGGAGCATTATAAATAGTGGGTGCCTACCTGTTCGGTCTCGTCGTCTCCATCGCTGAGGTCCTCGGGCTCCGCTTTGATGGCCGGAGCCCTCTTGATCAGGGCGTTCTTGGCAAGCTTCAGGGTTTTCACCTTACTGCGCTGTAGATAGAATCATAACTTCACGCCTGTATTCCCCGAAGGGGTAGGCAGAGGTGTACATAATATAGTACACCCTCATTTCGCCAATGTAATAGGGGGCGAGCCTATTGCCATCAACCGGGCACTAATCCAGACTCCGTGCTGCTACTGAGAATGACTTAATGGAAAAACCCAGTAACACTTTGCCCGACCCGGGATTTGAACCCAGGACCTCGTGCTCAGCAGTCGCGCTTAGCAACCACTAGACCAACGAGGCAGTCTGTCCACTGTTAACGCTGTAGATAGATTATACATTAATACCTGCCGAATGGCATCCGGCCTAAAATTGACCACCCCCTTTCCTCCCGTGGGTGTAAGAGGCGACTAAGGGAAAATCCAGAAGATGGGCAGCAGCGTCTTGTGTAACTTCACGACCAATACTGCGATCCTCAAGCCGCTTGCCAAGCGTGGGGATTATGCCCCCCCCCCCCCCCCCACCCCTTATCTAAGGGGAAAGCCTTGAATAGGCCTCTGATATCTTCACACACCGTTGAACAATCTCTCAGGTGTGTATTTCCTCACGATGTTTTCCTTCACCGTTTTAGCTTACACGCACAGGAATTCGAGAAGACATTGCTGCGTGATGGTCAGGACTGGCCACCTTCGACTTGTCAGGCCAACGGTCATGCAAGACAGTACGTACCTCATAAACAAACTCGTCATCATCACTGGACCCCTGCTCCTCCCCCTGGATACTCTTGATCAGCTTAATCTTCTTCTTAGTCTTCTGGTCTCCTTCTTCTAGCATACGCTGTGAAAATATATTAAAACATCTATATTAATATTTTAAATGTATATCTGATAGTAACTCTGGATAATGGAAACAGGAATCTATTTACAGGGTCCAGTTTCCATTAAGAATTAAAATAAAATAAATCTATTAAAATAAAAAAAAAACATTAAATTGATTAAGGGAAACTTGAAAAATGATGGACACGAGCGGGACTCGAACTCGCGACAGTCACCGTACCGTAGCGCGTGACACGGTGGCTCAGTTGGCAGAGCGGCGCCACGGTACGGCGACTGTCGCGGGTTCGAGTCCCGCTCGTGTCCATCATTTTTCAAGTTTCCCTTAATCAATTTAAAATTTAAGCCTAGCATGGCAACATGCATAAAAAATACAAAAAGTCATGAAAACCATTCAAATAAAAAAAAAACCATGAAAATAAAAAAAAAACTGACTAATTATTTAAAAAAAATAATAATAATTTGTCAGACCATTTGGTTCAGTTTATCTTAGAAACGGCTCCACCGATTTTGACAGGACTTTCTCTGGCAGATAGCTGATGTTATAAGCAGTAACTTGCGCTACTTGAATGTTAGTAAAGTGTTAGGGTTCTGTGCGAAAACATCATAACCCATGGACAACCCATGGGATGATGGGTTAGTGTCCTATAATATCTCACCAGTAAGTCATCTGTATCATTCCCATCATCTTCCTCTTGCTTTACCTTCAAATCCGTATCCTCCACCACCTTGGCTTCTAGAACTTTCCCGTCAGTTTTTCTTGAAAACAAAAAAATAATAATGAGTTAAGAACGGTAGGCCCAGAAGGAGATCAAAGATGGCGGGACGAGCTGGTCTCTTTTAAAGGAAATTGGTCTATTGCAGCTCACAACCGAGAGGAATGGAGGAAGGAAAGGGAGGCCTTTGCCCTGCAGTGGGACGATCATGGCTGAAATAAATAATAAATAAGTTAAGAACGCTGATTGACAAGAGGTTACGGATTATATTCCCGAGCGGGACAAAAATTTGCGCGATCCGCAGATGTTTGTCCCGAGTCTGGGTGTTTGCATGTGATATTTCATGTCTGTGAAACACACCCACGATACAGGAGACATTTCTAGTGTGGGGCGACGTTTTTTCTAATAGAAACATACTCTTTTACTATAATAACTTTCGTGAGTGTTATCCATATTATTTATTATATAAGAAGAACTAATATAGACCACATAGTTTGGCTCGCGACTCTGCCGCGTAACCAGCTCATGAATAAGGGCTCCGGTCGAGTCCGAAACTAGTCGGGCATTCCCGAATACACCCGTGAGTATAACCGGAATATATAGTAAACTAGCTGTTGACCGCGACTTCGTCCGCGTGAATTTCAGGTAAAAAAGTCTTATCACTAAGGGGTATGAAAAATAGATGTTGGCCGATTCTCAGACCTACTCAATACGCTCACAAAATTTCATGAGAATCGGTCTTGCCGTTTTGGAGGAGTATGGGAACGAAAACTGTGACACGAAAATGTTATATATATAGATTATAAACGCGACAGTTTGTAAGTATAGATGGATGTTTGTTAGTCTTTCACGTAAAAACTACTGAATGGGAACGAAAACTGTGACACGAAAATTTTATATATATAGATAATATAGAAACATACTCACAAACTTTCGCCATTATCACACACATAATAATACTAACCATACTAAAAACATTAACATTATTCAATCTTTTAAATTCACAGAGAAATAATAAACAAATCGTCAGAATTGCAAGCAACCGGTGGATGGAATTGGCAAGCTGTCGTTCATTGTGGCGTTCTAAGGGGGAGGCCTTTGTTCAACAGTGGACGTCTTCCGGCTGATGATGATGATGGTGATGATGATGATGATGAGGATTGAAGTTGTCTACCTGATTAAAAATGCATCTAACGTATCCGGTAAGTCATCCCCGGTCTTCTTGCACTCCATGACAGTCAAGGTCTGTTCTATGTTCGCCTCAGGCTTCACATTAACCACAGACGCCTGGTCTACTTGGTCTACTCCGTCTACTTGGTCTACTGGACTGGTATTCTGGTCTACTGCGTTCTCTTGGAGGTTTTGAGCTGTTGCGTGGTTTTCTTGGCTCGTGTTTAAGTTGGAGTCGCTTTTATCCTGCTCTGTCTGTAGAAAGAAGTTCAAATTATTTTTTATTACAAGCTTTTATTTAACTTGCAATGTTTGTATGTAAGTTGATAGCCATTGGGATCCGTTTGACACAGTAGCTCAGTTGTTAAGAGCTACACTACCGAATGGTAAGTGCTTGATGCAGTTGGCGGTACTCCTTGACACGGAGCGTATAGTCAGGAGGTTCCTCACTCTGGAGTTCTAACCACCGGCAGCTAGGACCCTGGTCCCAATGCCGGTTGGAGACTATTTTTAAATGTAATATTAATAAGTTAATACTTTAAATAAAGGATATACTAATATTTGACACCTACACAGTAATTAATTAGTTATTAAGTATATACTCACCCCAGGGTTATAATCGTCGTCGGTGAGCACTCCCTCACTCAGCCACTCCTCCTGGCCCTCCTCCATGCCCTCTTCGACCTCCGTCTTTAAATACTGACAACAATATTACTATAAAACTCACCTATCATGGTTGCTTGTATTAGGCACAAATCCAGACTCTGTGCTGCCACTGAGAATTACATAATAGAAAAACTCAATAACACTGCCTGACCAGAGATTCGAACCCAGGACCTCGTGCTCAGCAGTCGCGCTTAGCGACCACTAGACCAACGAGGCAGTCAGTACTTTCTTGCTGATTTGTGAAAAACACATATCAAATTGAAACTGTCTACTGAAATGTCGTCAATTTGCACATTAGCCCTTATATATAGGACATAGCGATATACAACATATGATCCCTATGTCTAGTTATCGGCTATTAATCAATAAAAGTCTCATAAATGAAGACGGTTTTATTGAATCTGTTGAAATTATGTACGTTATCTTTTCATTATAGACAATAATCTTCATTACACAGTAAATAAAGATATTATAGTCGAGTTAATGTTAGTTTCAGCCTTCAGAGCACATAAATTCAGTAGAAATAGTTCATTTTATTGAACATTAGCGCGCTGAGCGGTTGACATACAAACTAAACAAAAATTCATGGCGTATTTTTACCTCTTCGTATTTCGACATTTTCGTCGGCGGTTCTTCAACATCAGACATTGTCCACTTAAAAAATCAAACTAAAAATGCTTCTGTAACTATTTATGCCACATATATCACTTAAATAACATATTTTCATGCACAAAATTTGTAAATTAATCTTTAGCAGACAAATAACCTCAATCAATACTGTGCGTTCCGTTTCTGTTTCCAGTTTTGTCTCACTTTTTTTGTGAATAAAGACAGAGATAGAACTAAAGACACGCTGAAAATGTAAACAATTGATATGGAACGTTAGCATTCACGACGCTTTACACCCGGTATGTTGACAGTTATAGGAATGTCCATTGTCCAATTTTCGTCGAAATCGATAGATTAGTGTTGTGCTGTTTTGAAATACAAGCTCCGAGAAATGAAACTCGAAAATGATTGACATTAACTTCTGTTTAACTTGGTATTTCGCTAGTAGTTAAACGTCTCAAGTTAGGAATAAAACACCAAATAGTATGGCGACAGGCAAGGAGCCTGATCATCATTCGACTTTGCTATTTTATATTCCTACTTTATCCAAATTAATATTAGTAACAACAGATTTTTCAGACATACCATTTCGTGTTTTAAAAAATCCTTTCTCGGTGTGCTGACCCTTAGAAGTCACAATAAAACCGCAGTTACAATAGACATATATTTATTCAATAAAGACATTCTCATTATTTACATCTCACAATATTCGTAGATCTATACATTATTACAAACTGGTAAAGCAGTCAATTATAATATCAATTTATTAATCTTACACGATATTCGAACGTCATGAGTATGATTCCATAACTATAAAAGGCGAAAACATTTTTTTTTTTTTAAGGACATCACCTATACAGTGTTCGGCGAACACGCACTGCTTAGCAATTGACACCAACCAATAAATACAAGACTACGTCTGTAACACAACTTGGTTTTAACCCAGCCCCCATACCATGAACTCTTACCTAAAGTTTACGATGTGGAAGTTAGACGTTGTCGCTACATGACGTGTAATCCTAATGCAGCATCTCGTTTCTACAACGTAAACTATCCTGCTTCAAGGGTTCATGGTAAGGAGGCTGGAAACCCGATTAATTTCCAGTTGGTTTGAATTCAATAAATAGCTGAATTAAGCTGTCAAAATAGTGATGTCATTGATTTGACAGCTCACAAAAAGTAAGTCAATCGATTGGTGGTGTCAATACCTATCTCGGACTTAATCCGTCTACCTTGTATAGTATAAAAAACATGATTTTTCATCTAGCTTGAGTATCTAACTATACACTTTACACTACCTATTCTATATTACACTATCTAGCGCCAAAAGTACACATTCTAACACTTTAAAGCGTATTATTTTGTTTGAACTTCATTGAACGAGATGTCTATATCCGTGAATAATCCCTTAATTATAATTTTCGATATATTTTATTGCCGACGAACCCGGGTATTATTGGCCGTCATCAGACAAAAGGCAAACTTGAACCCCAGCCAACCCTTATTAATTATAAATGTATAATTTCATTTTTAAAGGCCTTTTTTATACATCATTCTCACTTTTCTGAGATATGTTTTTCGCCCGTTTTGACATTGCATTGGTAACATAATATTGGTTTTACTGCGGAGCTTCGGTCCTTATTTTGGCTTTAAACAATATAAGCTCAAGTGACTATTACTCCTCAAAATGTAGTTAAGTGTTGGGCAGTTAAAAATGGTAACAGTTACAGGAGTTTTTAAATGGTAAAGTTAAAAATGAGAAATAATTTAAAAAAGGCAAAACGCGATAAAATTGTTAGTAACCGTGAATTCCAAAGAAAAGCGCAACAATTTATGTGGAAATAATCAATTAAGTATAGGTTTCTTTTTTTCTTATTATGGACGGTATAAAGGTTGTCTGAAATAAACGATATTTTATTTATGGCAGCCTCAATATAAATTTTAAAATTAAAATTATTTTTTACGAGCTTTTATTTAACTTGCAATATTTGTATGTGAGTTTGTTTGACAAATCTTGCAATCTAAATTAGAACCACTTCTTGACATCGTATTGAAATGAAATTTTGCATACTTAAATAGGTTTGGTGACAATACAATATAATAGTACTTTTGATTTAAAAGCTTGTGTAAAAAATATATTTTTAATATTAATTTTATGTTGCAAAACGCGGGAAGTGTCGGTTTACACGTAGTATAGATAATACTGTGAGATCTATAGTCATTAGGGGGGAAAAGAAAATAAATAAGAAGAATCCTATGAATACAATACAGGGTATTCCCATGTTGAATGGGTGTATCTATTGCTATATGTATATATATCTACCGGACACGGAAGACGTCGTCATGCCCAGAAAAGCAGCGCCACCAGGTCCAATTGTGTTTTCAAAACAAAGGAACCAATTCAAATGTACACACAAAATTTCATGCAAACCGGTCCAGCCGTTTAGTAGTGAAGTGACAAAGACATATAGAAGAATTAGAATTAATATTAAGTACAGTAGTCTTAAAATAAATAAGAAAATGAACATTAAAAAGTTACATAAGTACTTTTTTTAATTATATATAAAACGTCGCCCCACACTAGAGATGTCTCCTGTATCGTGGGTGCGTTTCACAAACATGAAATATCACATACACTAACACACAGACTCGGGACAAACATCTGCGGATCACACAATTTTTTCCCGTCCCGTGCGGAAAGCGTACCCGCAAGCTTGAGCGCGGCAGTCCAATCACTTAGCAACCCCCTTAACATGAACTCTAACAGGACTGTTTACACTGTGGAAGTGAGACGTCGCTACGCACAGTGTAATGCGAGGCCTTGCTTCCACAACTTAGACTGTCCTACTTTACGAATTCATGGTAAGAGGGTTGGTGTATTGCAGTTCCTCATTCGCATAGTCCGGTGGGACGGTAAGACACGACCGGGCCGATCAAGTGGCTCCAAGGCAAGGTAGAGTATAACATAACATCACGCCTGTATTCCCCGAAGGGGTAGGCAGAGGTGCACATATAGTACACCCACATTTCGCCAGTTATGTTTTAGGTCCCAATGTAATAGGGGGCGAGTCTATTGCCATGCCAGGTAGAGTACCATTGCGTAAAGAACGGTTCCCTATCTTAAGAATAACCGCACTTAATTACGCTTGACAATGCAGATAAATGATTGTTTTTTTTGTATTGTCTACTAGCGAATCCGGCAGATGTCGTCCCGCCCGGAAAAGCCGCGTGACGTGAGCTGTCAATTGTAAAAGATGGCGGAGTACGAACCTACTTTTTTTAAAATTAAATACTTTCAATTTTTTTCGTGTATTTTCTCGACATTTTAATAATTACTCTGCTATTCGGGGCTGAGACGAATTCAACAAATCAAAAACCACAAAAATCGGTCCAGTAGATTCGAGTTATGAAATTTGATTTGTTATAAGTGTTCTGACAATCCCGACTCTGTTTTATATATATAGATTACTAGCGGAACCAGCAAACTTCATACCGCCTTCTCACCGTTTAAACTTTCCCTTGACTTCCACGAATATTTCAAGACCAAACTTAGCCAAATCGGCTCAGCCGTTCTCGAGTTTTCGTGAGACTAACGAACAGTAATTCATTTTTATATAAAAGAAGATGATGATACTCATTTCTGTAAGTTACAAGGAGGTTACAAGTATGGCGGTCCATAAACAAGTCTTGATAATTTGAACAATATTTATTTATAAATAATTTAATCATCTAAGTTAATCTTTCTCTAAATACTTTGGGCAAGGCATTTTTTCAACTGCGGGTAGTTGCGTTTTTCGCTCTTAAGCACAGGGGGTCAATTCTCTTAACTTAGACGTTCTCGAACCAATTTTCGTTGCATACAACGGTGCGCTTTCGATAAAAACCAACGAGTTTCATAAGATCAGTTGGTTTTAGAAGCAGAGCAGTAATAGCCGAGTGGTATGACCGTTGGACTGCCAAGTCAAAGGTCGCTAGTTCAAACCCCACATCCCACACTCATGTCCTTTCCAATTCATATGTGTTCTATTAGTTATCAGTTGCTACAAAGTGGAAGGAAAACATCGTGAGGAAATAGATACAACTGAGTAATTTTTCAACGGTGTGTAAATCCATGTCAGAGGCCTACAGGCGGGTTAAACTCTGACATCAGGTTGTTCATCAACCATACGATAACAAAATCGAAAGCACTTCGCTGTTGTACTGCTTCAGAAGTCTTAAGTTATGAGAATTGACCTACTGCGCTTTATACTGGCAGTAATAATCACTGGACAAAAGCTGTCCACGAATAAGTACAGTCAACGACATAAATAGCTTAATAAAGACTAAAATTATAATGCAAATAACTAAAATAATAATAAGTGAGGAGGTCCCTCAACTGAAGAGCGTGTATGAGGAATGTGATGCGTGTGAATGAAGCAAAAGAAGTATGCCAGGATCGTGGCATATGAAAATCCGTGGTCTCTGCCTACCCCTCAGGGAAACAGGAGTGACTTTATGTATGTATGTATGTATGTAATAATGCAAAAATAATATATGAAAGTTATAAGTTGCGGGAGGCCGAAGATCGAGCTCAGTGGCGTGCCAAAGTAGAGGGCTACGTCCAGCAATTGACGGAGATAGGCTGACGATGACGGTTAGACCGTAAAACACATAACATCACGCCTGTATTCCCCGAAGGGGTAGGCAGAGGTGCACATATAGTACACCCACATTTCGCCAGTTATGTTTTAGGTCCCAATGTAATAGGGGGCGAGCTGGCCATCAGCCGGGCACAAATCCAGACTCCGTGCTGCTACTGAGAATTACCTAATGGAAAAACCCAGTAACACTTTGTACATAACACTTGTAACCGTAAAACACATGTAAATAAACAAATATAAACATCGATATTGTTCTTTTGATTGATAAATTGTATGGTACTAACTAGTGGTAGACGTAGACCGTATTACCAAACTCAAATGGAGTTGGGCAGGTCATTTGGCAAGATTTGGTGATGGCAGGTGTAAGGCCTTAACAGAGTGGCGGCCCAGAGGATCCTGTAGAGCCTGGCAGACCTCCAGCAAGGTGAGCTGATGATGTTGTTGCTGTACAGAGAAAGACCTGGATGCATGGCCCAAAAGCAGAGGCGTTTAGGGGAGGAGGCTTATGCCCAGCAGTGGGCCGTTTAAAAGCTGATGATGATGATGGTAATAACTATTTGCGTTGAAAGTTGTTGATGAAGCAACAGCAACCAAAATCTTAGGTTCGACCCATGGGCGGCACCAAAATTTCTTTCAAGGCGCCTAAAGTGCATTTCTATTAGTAACCACATACACACTGCTACACAACGAATACAAAATGTAGAATAAATTGATTATATAAACCTGTGATCTCTGCCTACCCCGCTGGGTAATAGGCGTGTATTTATACCCTCAACCGAAGAGCGTGTATGAGGAATGTGATGCGTGTGAATGAAGCAAAAGAAGTATGCCAGAATCGTAGCAAATGGAAATCCGTGGTTTCTGCCTACCCCTCAGGGAAACAGGCGTGACTTTATGTATGTATATGTATTTATGTATGTGTGGTAACATCCCTTTCAGTATTAATTTATTGATATAAGCGTAAAATTGTTTTAAAAGGGACAATGTTCTTACGCCACTATATAAAACATGTACATGTAGTGCCATAAGAACCCAAATATCAATAAATTTCTACCTAAAAGCTATACTAACTCTCCCTACCCCCAGTTCCTAACCTGGGGGTTTACCCCTGCAGGGGTAAATTAATATTTTACGGGGGTAAAACTGGAAAATTAAATTCTGGACAATTTTTATATCACACTAATTATAAAGGCCAAAGTTTAAGTGTGTTTGTATCTTTGTAACCTCTTCACGCTCAAACGGCTTGACCGATTTTGATGAAAGTTCATATGGAGGTAGCTGACACCCTGGATTAAGACATGGGTTACTTTTAATCCCGAAAAAATATAGCGGGTAACACCGCGGGGCGCAGGTTGTCTAATGAAGTCGATTTGCGTGTAGATATAATATATTCATTAGCAAAGCCCCACCCCCTCGGTGGGGGTTATATTAGTTTCTCAAGCTAAATCATTCGGAACCACTGCCTCTACCCTTTTAAAATTAAAGTCTCTGTCGTTGTCTTTACCTTTAGAATAACTAAATTTGTTTCAAGCATTGATAAATCAAAATGAATGAAGTGAAAAAGTATTCCAGGATCGTAGCAAATGGTAACCTGTGTTCTCTACATACAAGCAACAGAACCAGACTTTGTATGAATAAATGATAACCAAAAAACAAAGCAAAAAGGTACTATCTACAAAAAGGCGGCAAAAAAAAAGAAAAAAACATGAAATAGCGCATAAACAGCATTTTATAATTATTTAATTTTTAAATTAAAGAGCGGAAAACGCATCTCACCCTTTCAAATTTACAATTAAAGTTAAACCTACACTAATTCACATTATTTATACAAAATAATAATAAAAAAAAACATTGAACTTCGCACACATAACACTTTTCATTATACCATCTATATATCTAGCATTTACTTTATCGATTAAAAAAAAAACAAAAAAAAAAAGCTATTTCGTCTACATTACAATAATGTCAGTATAATCGAGGGAAAAAAGTAAAAAAAATAGAATGCACAGCACTAAGATCGACTAAGGCGGACTGAAGTACAATTGTCCCATCACTATGTTACACCGATTTATGACAAAACGATTTGCACTATAAAAAAATATCATTTACAAAATTATATATATCATTATATTACAATAATTTAAATATATAACACTACTGAAGTCTTGATATTACTGACAATAATCGACAGTTCGTGTCTTATGACGTCATATGTCACGCAGCGGGAAGTAGCCTCAGAAGTAGCGGCTGTCAAACTATAATGACGACACTGTGACGTCACAAGACGCTTTACTAGCAGGCCTTGTTTATAATTGTTAGACACACATTCCACCCAATCGTAGAGCACGTCGCGTCAGCGCGCAATCCGTGCGCTACGATTGGTTGGTAACAAACACGCCAAGCGACATTTCACATCTCATTGCATTTTAAACTTAAACACTTTGAGTTACGGTCTATTTCTATAATATTTACAGTTGCTGCTCAGTGCATGGATATACCGATGTAACATAATTCATGGACAAACTATATAATGATAGATAAAGATGGCGTTAATCAACGCTTATACCCTCTTAAACGAGGATTATCTCAGTATTAACTTATACCCGTCTACGCCTATTATTTGACATGACAGGTATAACTTAATCCATGGTTCAAATTGTCACTCGAATAAGAGAGTTATGTTTTCCCCTCGACTATACTTATTATCAGACATTTCTCATCAGTACAGTACCTACATATTTACAATATATCCTTGTTTTACAACTATAATGTTATATAGTTTGCGTTTTTATTTATTTTTTACAATATTTCTTTTAACATTTTTAGCGCTAGTCTTGTATAGGCAACGCTTTCGAACCTTCCACGCGATAATTCTACCAGGAAACAATATAAAATGGTAACATTAGTATAATAACAAACAATTGTAATAAATGCTACCATTAGATATGGTATTCTAATAAAATGGTGACGTGGCCCGAAAATGCTTGCCTTCCATTCAAGACAGGCGCTCGTTTAAACAAAGCGTTTCAATTTACTGTAGTGCCATCACCGTTTCGTTATCGATTCGTTTCCGATTCCATTTCGGTTCAGTGGGCTTACTCTCCAATTTAATTCTGACCAAATTGCATTAGAATTGTAGTTTTCTACTCTTATGTTAGCGCCAAATTATTTCAATATTATGTGTCTATTGGGAAGAACTAACTGAGATCAAAAGATTGAGGCATTTTTTTTTAATAGAAATGGAATCATAACATAACATCACGCCTGTATTCCCCGAAGGAGTAGGCAAAGGTGCACATATAGTACACCCATATTTCGCCAGTTATGTTTTAGGTCCCGATGTAATAGGGGGCGAGCCTATATCCATCAACCGAGCACAAATCCAGACACCGTGCTGCTACTGAGAATTACCTAATGGAAAATCCCAGTAACACTTTGCCCGACCCGGGATTCGAACTCAGGACCTCGTGCTCAGCAGTCGCGCTTAGCAACCCTAGACCAACGAGGCAGTCATGTCAGGAATCATGTGTTAAAGTCAATATTAATTTTGCATTGGTCTTGTATTAGAATTGAAATTAAATTCGAGAGTAGGCCACTAGTTTAGATTCTTACCTATTATCATACCTATATTAAGTTGATTTCACCATGATAGTGTTGGGACCTCATTTCTGAATAACCGTATAAATAGGTGATAGGTTCTCACTATAAATAAAATCGTCATCAAAACTGCTATTTCAATAACCGTTAAAAAATATGGACAAACATAATACCATAATAACTTTCGTGAGTGTTATCCATATTATCTACTATATACTGTATATACCGGTTATACTCACGTCGATATTCGGGAATGCCCGACTAGTTTCGGACTCTAACGGAGCCCTTATTCATGAGCTGAGCTCGCAGTTCGGCTCGCGACCCCGCCGCGTCACCAGCTCATGAATAAGGGCTCCGTTAGAGTCCGAAACTAGTCGGGCATTCCCGAATATCGACGTGAGTATAACCGGTATATATAGTAGATAAAACATAATACCGCCTATATAATTTCACTTATATCCTGAATAATATTTACAAGTTACAAATTAGACGTAGTTCAGCAGGATCCAATCCACATCGGACTAATATTGAGATATTTGACTTCAAAGTTTAGATCGTATTTCTTTATCAATGCGATACAGTAAACCTGCTGGTTTAATGGCAGACGAAGGGTGTTTTCTTGTATTTTAACACTTGAATTATGGGATTAAGTGTACTTAGGTTCACTTTTTTACCTCTTTAGTACGTCTAACTCAATGTTGGTGTGGGTTGGATCCTTTCTGCCTACGTCCAATAGAAACAGCAATTTAATAACAATAATTAACTAAAAGTAAATGAAAAGGCTTTATCAATCAAATATATACATAGTGCATGTTTTATCACTGTTAAGATTTAACTTTATGTATTGCGGGAATTCTGGCACCCCCCCCCCCCTTATTTAAATGGGAGAGGTCGGACGAAGATGTTTTCCGGCTGATAATGATGATAGTAAAAGTTAAAAAACACTAATATTGATGGGCATCATTCGGCAAAAAAACACGAGCGGGACTCAAACCTTTGTCGATCGGCCGAGCTGCGCTAGAGACCGGCAAAAGTCGCAGGTTGGAGTCCCGCGCTTGTCCATAATTCTTCAATTTATTTTATCAATTTACTTATTATTTGTTGTCTGTTTCAATTGGTATGTACACAGATACCTTCTCCCCTTACCATGAACGGTTAAAACAGGACAGTTTACGGTTAACTGTCCTGCTTTAAGAGCTCATAGTAAAGGGGCTGGTTAAAAAAATGTACAGTGATAAAATAACCTATATATAATCCGTTTAAACATACAATCTTACATTTTTCATTGAGACACCATTTTGTTTAACTCCATTAAAAACAGCAATACACAAACAATCCTACTAACAGTTAATTCAGTCGATTTTGAACTCTATTTCATAGGCATAAGGTTGGCATTACCAGAAAACACGTATTGACTGACTGTACTCTGCAGGCATTTATATTATCGCTTACAATAGAGGTCAAAGTCGCTTGAACGTATTGAAATAATGGATTTCTCGTCTAATGCTATTCCAAAGGAGTATAGTTTACTAAAAAATAAATTTTTCGAGTTCAATTTTGTATCTGTTAAAAAGCTCAAACTGTAGGTATATTTACATTTTTATTACATTGATATAGGCATTTATATATAGTCAAATCACATCACATCACATAACATCACGCCTGTATTCCCCGAAGGGGTAGGCAGAGGTGCACATATAGTACACCCACATTTCGCCAGTTATGTTTTAGGTCCCAATGTAATAGGGGGCGGGCCTATTGCCATCAACCGGGCACAAATCCAGACTCCGTGCTGTTACTGAGAATTACCTAATGGAAAAACCCAGTAACACTTTGCCCGACCCGGGATTCGAACCCAGGACCTCGTGCTCAGCAGTCGCGCTTAGCAACCACTAGACCAACGAGGCAGTCAAATGTGTGACGTAATTTACTATTAAAACTTAAGAACAGCCATGAACTCATAAAGCAGGACTGTTTACGATGTAGGAGCGAGACGCTGCATGCACGTAGCGGTGTCTCGCTTTCACAACGTAAACTGTCCTGCTTTATGAGTTCAAAGCAAGGAGGCAGTACTTTAACTATCATTTCTCTAATTAACTCGTTAGCGACCAAGTAAAATACTTGTATGGCAAACTATAATAATAATGTCTCCTGAGACTAGCCAACTACGAAGATATTATAGTGCACAAGTATGCGAACACAGGTGCACTCCCTATTCCCCTCTCATAGTCCAGGACGGTGAGACACGACCGGAGAGAGATCAGGTCCGACCAACAGCTGAACATACCTTCTGAAGCACGAAGAGGTCTCGATATATGAAAACGGTCACCCATCACAAGACTGACCGCGGCGAGGACGGCTTAACCTCGCAGATCGATTGATTTATAAATATAAAATAACGTAGCTACGAGCCTGATATCAAGCAGCGCCTCTAGCGGTTACAGAGGGAGTTATAGGTTGTCAAACAAATATTTTACGTGGTTCCAAACGAATGAGGAAACTCTTGGTACAGTTAGAGTTGCGCATGCGACCCCACCGCGTCACCATCCGGCTGCGTTCGAGTCCTACTAGTCGGGGATTTCCGTATAACCATGACTACAGCCTGACAACAGTGTAGCTTTTAAAACTATACTGTTATCGTTCCAACATTTGACAGGACTTCAAAATTGAGAGGTCTATTACATTTTTATTGACCAGTTTTTTTAAACCGGGTTTAATTTCTTTTCTGATGTTGATTATTTGAAAGATAATTTAAAGGGAATCATTGCCATTAATTATAAATATTAAATATTCATATGACTTTTTGTATTTTTTTTGCATGTTGCCATGCTAGGCTTAAATTTTAAATTGATAAAGAGAAACTTGAAAAATGATAGATGCGAGCAGTGACACGGTGGCTCAGTTGGCAGAGCGGCGCCACGGTACGGCGACTGTCGCGGGTTCGAGTCCCGCTCGTGTCCATCATTTTTCAAGTTTCTCTTTATCAATTTAAAATATTAAATATTCATTTAATCATGAGATTTTTCTTCCTAACTGATGATATTACTGACGCTCTGCTGCCTTACTATAAGCTCTTGAAGCAGGACATTTCCGTTAGTAGTGAGACCTAGCTACGTACTGTGTAGTGTGTCCTGCTTCCACAACGGAGAACATCCCACTTTCAGAGCTCATAGTAACCCTGAACTACCATTTTAAGGTTTTATAACTTTTAAATTGAATTTTATTTGAAATTATAAGTATTTCGACGATATAATAAACAACATTATAGGCAAAGGAAACGGACGGTGCTTGACCGGCTTGAAGTTAGGCACAAACAAAGTTCTGCGCATGTCACGGTGACATCGCCTGTGTTGTACTTAAAAATGCTACTGCGCAGCTGTCCGCGCGAACTTCAGCCTGATCTAGATACAGCCGTAAACGTCAAAATACGACTAGAAAGCATTGATTAATATTTCAGTCTGTTATAAATAGAAAGAGATTGACGTGTTACCTACCACATTCGATCATGACACACATAATATTGTGACGTCACAGTACATTAGATAGCCGAGTGGTATGACCGTTGGACTGCCACGTCAAAGATCGCAATTCAAACCCCGGCACACACCAATGTCTTCTCGAATTCATGTGCGTACTATACATTAGTTATCAGTTGCTACAACGGTGAAGGAAAACATCGTGAGGAAATACACACCTGAGATTGTTCAACGGTATGTGTCGACATGTCAGAGGCCTACAGGCGGGTTACACTCTGACACCAGGTTGTTCATCAACCATACGATAAGAAGATTATATTATATGAGACGTGGGAGTAGGATGGCGTGTCGCGAATATCAGGAGAGGAAAAGAGATGAACCGAGTTTAAGCAAGCTAATTAATTGGACTAGTTTTAGTATGCCACTTTCGCGCGCTTATTGACCTCTTTTCATTTATTCCGGTTCCGGTTAAACAACACAAGTTGCTGCAACCGATGGATGCAATTGGCAAGTTGTCGTTCATTGTCGCGTTCTAAGAGGGAGGCCTTTGTTCAACAGTGGACGTCTTCCGGCTGATGATGATGATGTATTAACACGAAGAAAGATTTACAATAATATTAAAATAGACAACTTAATATACACAATCAACTTAAATAATAAACCTAGATAATTAATTACTATCAAGATATTAGGACTTTTGAGTAGTAACGTAGAATTATAAATATATTTTCATATCGATATCATACAACTCCCTCGAAAATGGCCGTGGACGTATAACTTTAGCCTAACAAAACAGGGGGTCAATTCTCATAACCCAAGATATTCTCGAGCAGTTCAATAGCGATGTGCTTTCGATAAAACGAACAATTATCGTATTGAAATTCGTTGCGTTTCTACCAAAAGTACATCGCTATTGAACTGCTCAATAACGTCTTCAGCTACAAGAATTGACCTACACACCTTATTAGTGGCGTAAATTGACAGTTCGTATGTTATGACGTCATGTGTCACGCAGTAGGAAGCACCCTTAGAAGTAGCAGCTGTCAAACTATACTATGACGACACTGTGACGTCACAGGACACATCGCTTTCCTAGTAAGCAGGCCTTGTTAATTAGGCGATGGACGAACGCCGAGTACTTTAAAAAAACCCGAACGTTACCGGCAAGAGAATTGAAGCATACAGCCTTACTTTCACATTATATTTGATGTTTATCTATAATGACAGTTAGCGAGCGTGGAGATCAATGCTATGCTATACGCGTTACTGGCGCAGTGGCTAAGTGGACTGCTGCGCTAGAGGTTGTGGGTTCGATTCCCGCTCGATACAAAAATTTATGTGCTCCGCAGATGTTTATCCCGAGTCTAGGTGTAGGTGATATTTCTGTATCTATGTTTGTGAAACGCACCCACGATACAGATGAAATTCCTAGTGTGGGGCGACTTCACGGACTATACATAAAGTCACGCCTGTTTCCCTGAGGGGTAGGCAGAGACCACGGATCCTGGCATACTTTTGACGTATAGTACAAATAATATCATTGAGTGCCACACAAGTATATAGAGACTGTTTAACTATTGCGTCTGGAGTCAGTCGTAGTGTTAAGACACAATACAATAGTTATACAGTATATCTGAGCGTCACGCCATCTCGTGGCAAATGAGAGAAGTTTAATGACAGCTGTCAGATTAGGAACAGCCATCTTGGATAAGTTTGACAGCACGACATATTGCATTGGCGCGGTTTTATAATAATAATACCAGCCTATAACTGTCCCACTGCTACAAAGGCCTCTTCTCGTATAGAGAAGGATTGAGCATTGATCACCACGCTAGCTCACTGCGGGCGATTTCAGATAATTAAAACCAGGTTTCCTCACGATGTTTTCCGTCACCGTTAGTCAGTGTCTTAGAATAACTAAGAAAGTATTTATAACATTGAAAAAGTCACATTGATACTTGCCCCGGTTTGAACCTGCAACCTTGTGCATACAAATCCGGTATGTTAACTAGGCCACCACGACATTATATATAGTAGACAGTAATATTTTTCTGTACTAACTTTTAATCGCGTTGCATGGGTCTGCCTGTGACCACGGCCGGTGTAACTCGGTCGAAACGTCAAGCCAAAAATGAAAAGTTGTATTCGCGTTAATTCCCATGTTGTTATTTACTATTATAATATTTTTTCTGTGTCCAATAAAGATTTTAAGGGACCTTGACCCCTGAGTTTGTTACGACATGCCTTTTCAGAGGTATTCAGTTAACCTTATAAGCGCTTGGCTAGATATCAATTGCCGTGACCCTAGCGCGCGGCCATAAATCGATAAAATTACCTATTTTTGTTTAAATTTTTTCAATGCTGAGAGCTATGAAACATAATTTAAAGTAATTGTTGTAAATAATAGCTTCTATTTATTATTAGATTTAGTTGTACCACGCAGTTAATAGGACGAAAATAAAACGAAAACACCATGCATGTTCTCTGTCGCAGAAATACGACACGAGCGTTAGGGACACGGAAATATGTGTCGCATATATCCGACACAAGCGGTTAAGAAATACCGACGCCAGTACTAAATAAATGACGGATATATGTTTTTGTAAAACCTATTTGCATAAATAAAATAATTTATCATTGAACGTCTTTCTCTGAGACAAGAAATCGGCTTTTAATTGGATTAAGTATCTTTCAATTTACGTAACAGTGTACGTTTCATAGAATTCGGTTCAGCAGTTTCCGAGATATGATCAGTTGAGTGTCAATCAAAAACTCGACAATTTTAAACAGGAAGAAGTTGCTTTTTTAAAGGATTTTTGTCTGTTAAAAGTATCTAAGGGAAGGAGTTAGGTCAATTTCCAGGACGAAACAGCGGGCGGAAGCTAGATTTTCCAATAATTTTAGATCAGATTTTGTGAGATGTTTTTTATTTCTTCGAAAATAGTTCCCGCCCACTAACGTCATTTATATAGAAACCACAGATAATGATGACGTCATAACATCACGCCTGTATTCCCCGAAGGTAAGCAGAGGTGTAAAGTACACCTACATATCGCCAGTTATGTTATAGGTCCCAATGTAATAGGGGGCGAGTTTACCATCAACCGGGCACAAATCCAGACTCCGTGCTACAAATAATTATCTAAAGGAAGAACCAAAACAGCCCGAATTGGAATTCAAACCCAGGGCCTTATCGCCAACAGTCCACTATACCAACAACACATTGGTCTATGACATAATATCTTATGCATCTGCTAACGCCTTGGTAGATAACAAGCGTGATGGTATGACGTCATCATTATCTATGGCAACACACGTGTATTTCTTTTTACAATAAATACAGTATACATTCAAATGAGAAAACTAAAAAGTGAAGCCAACATGCTGGTCCCAACGTTGGCCCAATATTGTTTAGTTGGTATATTGGAGCCAATATTGGAAAGCTAGTGCATTTTACTTGTTATTTTATAGCCAACATTGGCGGATATTGGTGCAAACATTGGCTATTGGGTGTTCTCAGTCTTGCAACTTATTTCTAACCAACATTAGATCTAGTAAAATAACCAACTTCAATTAAGCTATTAGCTATATAATGTGAGCGATATTTTCATGTATTTTTACCTAAAACTATCAAAATAATTCGCCAATTATAAAAATAATATATAAAAAAGTGATTTTGTAATTGAAACATGAAAATATCGCTTACATTAGTCCAAATATCATTGAAATTTAACAAATACAGCCAATATTGGTCCAAACTTTTGAACCAAATGTGTGTATATTGGCGAAGGTGTCACCTGCAATATATGATCTTCAACTAACATAACCAAATTTCCAAAATTTAATAAACTACTAAATAAACTTGCAGAAGTTTCTGCAAGTTGAAAAAAAACAACCACGCCTGTATTCCCGGGGTAAGCAGAGGTCTATATAACTCGGATATCGCCAGTACTAATATAGATAAGTCCCAATGTAATTTAAACCCTCCTAGAGTTTAACATCAACCGGGCACAAGTCCAGACTCCATGCCACTGAGAATAACCTAATGGCAAAACCTAGTAACACTGCCCGACCCGGGATTCGAACTCATGCTGAGCATCACATGTGGCAATGAAGCAGATAATAGATTTCTCATAACTAAAAATAATCATTCAAACACCAGGTTGTCCATCAACCATACAATAAGAAGATTCGAACGATTTTTTATACATCACAACCATTAAATTTAAATTAATAAATATAATAAAAATAAGACAGAATTACAATACAAACACCCAGACTCGGGACAAACATCTGCGGTTCGCACAACAATTTTTAACATAAAAAATGGACGTCAATTTTACCCCTATCATCCTCTCTTTCTATATCAACACTTTTAAATAAGAAGAAGCAAGACAAAGCATCGTTTTAAGTATTTTCTCCGATTTTCAATATTTAACACTTACATATTGCAGGTGACAGTTACGCTGCCAAATAGTGATGGGATGCAGCACTAGTGTTGTAGCATACATCGATAGTTTTTATTATTACAGTCCAGTACGACGTGTTTATTCGGGACTGCCCCATTAGTTTGGCCCGGGACATTCGTTAAAAAGCGGCCCACGACTCCGTAACCCGACATGGAATATGGCCCATACTGATATAATAGAATAGAATATAACATAACATCACGCCTGTATTCCCCGAAGGGGTAGGCAGAGGTGCGCATATAGTGCACCCACATTTCGCCAGTTATGTTTTTCGGTCCTAATGTAATAGGGGGCGAGCTGACCATCAACCGGACACAAATCCAGACTCAGCGCTGCTACTGAGAATTACCTAACGGAAAAATCCAGTAACACTGCCCGACCCAGGATTCGAGCCCAGGACCTCTTGTTCAGCAGTTTCGCTTAGCAACCACTAGACCAACGAGGCAGTATATATATACATCAATATCGGTTCAGCCATTCAGAAGTTAAATCATAAAGAAACTCATAATTACATGAACCTTGATAACATTACACTACATTTTATGGGAAATTTGAGTTTTGAAAGAAAAATTTGGGCCAAATTCTACATCGGTGAGAAGTCGGGATTATGGCAAAACCCCCCCCCCCTCCCCACTCCAAGGGGGAGGCCTTCGTTCAACAGTAGACATGTTCCGGCTGATGATGCATTCCCGAATACACACGTAATTAACTTAGAAAACAGTAAATAATTAATATAATATTAACTCGTAACCTAGGTACGTCCGTCGCCGGACGAACGTGAGTCGATTGCTCGTCGTCATGGTAACAGTGTAGTCCTGGTGACGTCACGTCACGCGGCAGCGCGGGCGCAGCCTCTAGTGATAATAGAAGTCTTGTTTTGTCCTTAGCTAAATTACCTGGAATGATAATTTTTAAACTGTTACAAAGGTGATTTTTCGCGGATTATTTTATTTGAAACATCTATTGGCAAGCTTTTGTTGTAAAATCTACGACGGTTTGTGACGGCAAACGCCACCGCTCTCAACTCCTTTGATGTGTGCGCACGCGCATATTATGCACTTTGATGTTTAACATCTGCCTGTATATATATCACATACAAACACCCGGACTGGGGACGAACATCCGCAGTTCACACAAATTTTAGCCCTGCGCGGTAACCGAACCCGCAACCCCTAGCGCAGCAGTTCAATCGCTTAGTCACTGCACTAATCAGGTACTCATTAGATCAGACATAATCTGTCTGATCTAATAAGTCCAACAATCTGCCATAATATGGTCCGACGAACTTATGTCCAAGAATTCCAAAACAGAAAAAAAAAAATTTTAGTCGCGCGCGGGAATCGAACCCGCAACTCTGTGATCCCTATCCCCTCACCTAGTCATAGAGGTCGTGCTCCCTGTCGGGCTCGTGGTCGGGCTCCCTCGCGCGGGGCTGCGGCGCGGGCGCGGGGGAGGCGCCTCCATAGTTCAGGAAGTCCCACACCAGGATGGTGTCGTCGTGGGAGGACGACACTATCTGGAACTCGTCGAACTGCAGCCTGAACACGCGACCCGTGTGCTCCTAATAAAAAAAAAAGTTTATATTACCACCTTCTCACCGTTTCAACCTTCCCTGGACTTCCAAGAATATTTTAGAATATAAATTAGCCGTAAATAATAAATAATGGAGGAATAATGGGGAGGCCTTTGCCCAGCAGTGGGACACCGAACAGGCTACACAAAAAAATTGCCAAATCCGTCCAGCCGTTCTCGAGTTTTAGCGAGACTAACGAAGATAAGATAAGACCGCCGATTGTACATTATCCTTATACTGTACTTGTTTATTTTTGGTGTACAATAAAGAGAAATCTATCTATCTAACGAACAGCAATTCATTTTTATATGAATATATATTTTTTAAACCAGCTAGGCTCAAAGTACTTGTTAAGACGAATCAGACAAGCCCAAACACGATAGGGTTGCGTCATTTCGTTACAGTGTTCCTATGACCTTCGACTCCTTCATCAGACCAGGTCAAAAGTACCATAATATTGTACTTAACATGCTACCAACCATCGTCAGCCGGAAGAAGTCTTATTGAACAAAGGCCTCCCCCTTAAGGGGTAAGGGGTTGCCATAATCTCCACGCTTGGCAAGCGGCTTAGGGATCGCAGTATTGGTGGTGAAGTTACAGAAGACGTTGCTACCCATCTTCTGGTTTGTCCCTTAGTCGCCTCTTACGACACACACGGAAGCAAAGGAGGTGGTAAATTCTAGGCCGGATGCCCTACAGCTTCCCACACTAAGCCTAAATTCAAATTGATAAATAAAGACACGAGCGGGATTTGAACCCATTACCTCCGACGACGATAAACGAACGCGACGGAAACCTCCCACACTTCGATTTTACGAGCAACGCGTCACCCATCACAATCCCGACCGCGGCAGGCGTTGCTTAACCCCCACTCACCACGAGCGTCCTGAGGCACAGTTCTTGGTGCGGCGTGCGCACGTCTAACGCCGCTGGAAGATCCCACACTTTGATTTTGCCGTCGTACGCGCCGCTTACTATTCTTTTATTGTCGAACCTGAAAAAAGAATAAACGATTTATTAGTTCAAATAATACCATCTCATAAAATGACTCACATAACACATAAAAAATGCCTCAATCTCAAAAACGTCCTAACAATGCCCCAATCTCATAAAAAAGGCCCATTCTCCAAAAATGTCCTAAAATGCCACACACTCATAAAAAATCCCCAACCCCCAAAAATGTCCTTAAACGCCTCATACTCAGAAAAAATGCCTCAATCCCAAAAACGTCCTAAAAATGCCCCATTCCCCCAAAAATGACCCAACCCCCAAAAATGCCCCAACACCCCCGAAACTCACCGTATACACCGCACGAGTTCCTCGTGGCCCTCCAACACGCGTATACACTGTCCGCACTCAATGTCCCACAGGCGTATCGTGTTGTCCGACGAGCCGGACACGACCAGCCTGTCCCGGTACTGTAAACACGCTATACCCCGTTTGTGCCCGTTCAGCGTGCGCACGAACTCGCACGATGATGTGTTCCAAACCTGTGGAAGGTATTTTTATATTATGTTAATATAATCTATATTTTATATCACCTCGTTGATGACTGCCTCGTTGGTCTAGTGACTGCCTCGTTGGTCTAGTCGCTGCTAAGCGCGACTGCTGAGCACGAGGTCCTGGGTTCGAATCCCGGGTCGGGCAAAGTGTTACTGGGTTTTTCCATTAGGTAATTCTCAGTAACAGCACGGAGTCTGGATTTGTGCCCGGTTGATGGCAATAGGCTCGCCCCCTATTACATTGGGACCTAAAACATAACTGGCGAAATGTGGGTGTACTATATGTGCACCTCTGCCTACCCCTTCGGGGAATACAGGCGTGATGTTATGTTCTGTGTTTTATATCACCATCATCAGCCGGACGACGTCCACTGTTGAACAAAGGCCTCTAAAGCCACAATGAACGACAACTTAGACGATGATAAACGAGGATTAGGTAGATTAGTTTTTTTTATCTATTAATAACTACAGCAAAACAGTGGCTCTTTAAAAACATTGGAATCTTGTAAATTGTTATTTTTGATTTTTCCGACTCAAAAGGTTGCCAACCCCTGGTCTAGGGGGCTGGACGGATGGCGGTAGAACGCTGCAGCGACCGCGTCTCCCCGCCATCCAAAGCGCAGAAGCAGGCAGGTAAAGTTTTAGTAGGTAGACCCCCCGATCTTATTGGGTTCGGTGGTGAGTCCCACATACCCCCGTCGTCTCCTAACAGCGGGGGATGCGTAACGCATTTCCCTCACGGTAAAAAAAAGGGGGCTGGACGGAAATCGAAGTTAGTCCGAAAACCGTTATTTACCGAAAACCGGGTTTATGCCGAAACTAGGTCGAAACCGAAAGTTCGGTCGAACACCATCTCCCTCTAACCCACTTGCCCTGCACTCACCTTAATAGTCCTGTCTCCGCTCGCACTGACGATGTATTTCTCGTCAAAGTCCACCACATTGACAGCCGCTCTGTGTCCCACTAACACTCTGCGCAACATGATTTCTGTTGTTGACGTCATATCCCATACAGCTATCGACCGATCCTGGAATTCAAGATGATTATAATTAAACTAGCTTCCTCCTGCGACTCCGTCTGCGTGAAATTCTAATGTTTTATATCCTATAGCCATCCTCGATAAATGGGCTATCTAACACTGAAAGAATTTTTCAAATCGGACCAGTCGTTCCTGAGATTAGCACGTTTAAGCAAACAATATTTATTTCAATATATTATGTCCTAAAAAGCCCTCTTCATCCTCTCCTCTAAAAAAAACTAACTTGCTGTGCCCGACAGGGTCCATAATTGTTTCTTTTTAATATTACCTAACAGCCATTGTATACATTATGGGATGCAATAAAGTTATTGAGTATTAATAAAAATAATATATAAATAAATAATAATAATAAATCTTTAATATGGCGGTTAATAGCCAATAATCTCACCTTACTGCAAGTGACCATCATCCCGTTACAGAACCTCAGATGCAGTACAGCCTCACAGTGATGGATGAGCGTGTTGAGCATGGCGCCCGTGTTGACGTCCCACACGCGCACCGTGCTGTCGGAGGAGCCGGAGATGATGGCGCGCTCGTCGTACTGCAGGCACAGCACCGAGCCTGTGTGGCCTTGCAGCTCCTGGACATGGACAAACATAAAAAAAAATTATGTATATTTTTAATTTATTTTTTACTTACACACGAGTCAAAGCCAAGTGTGCAAGATTGTGTGAAGACATACATACATACATAACATCACGCCTGTATTCCCCGAAGGGGTAGGCAGAGATGCACATACAGTACACCCACATTTCGCCAGTTGTCATTTTTTTTCTTTTGTGTGAATAATGTACATACATAAAGTCAACATATATACATAAAGTCACGGTTGTTTCCCTGAAGGGTAGGCAGAGACCACGGATTTCCATGCGCAGGTGTTGCCATTTAATAAAATATCTCCCGATAAGTGTGGATTTTTTTTTATTTTAAATACGATTTTTAGTAATAATAATATAAATGAAGAAATTAGTAATAATAATATAATTGATGGATGCGAGCGGTGACACGGTGGCTCAGTTGGCAGAGCGGCGCCACGGTACGGCGACTGTCGCGGGTTCGAGTCCCGCTCGTGTCCATCATTTTTCAAGTTTCCCTTTATCAATTAAAAAAAAATGAAGAACTCACCCGAACACATTGTAATGTTTTCCTATCCCATATTTTGATTGTGTTATCTCTTAAACCAGATACTATTTTATTGTCGTCGTACTGTAGGCAATACACGCCTTTTGAGTTTTCTGATCTGCAATTTATCCTCTGTGGACAATATATATATAATATTAATAATACATAATCACAGGTGTATTCTTCAAAAACGGTTTTGAATCGAATTAATTATGATTGATAAGAATATTAACATAAGTAAACGGTTTATTTTAATATAACTATAAAATCAAGTAACTTAAATATCCCTAAATGTTTATTAAACAATGCATGGAGCAAAAAATAAAATACGAATAAAATATGTATTAAATCGATTAAAACTTGTTCACAAATAAAATCGTTTGTTAAAAAAAATCGATTCGATAACGCATCAGGCCATCACTATTTGACTCAGAACTCGAGCTGTCAAAAATAAAATAAACGAATGGAAACAGTATAGGTAGGCAGAGGTGCACATATAGTACCCCCACATTTCACCAGTTTTGTTGTAAGTCCCAATGTAATAGGGGGCGAGCTGACCATCATCATCAGCCGGAAGACGTCCACTGTTGAACAAAGGCCTCCCCCTTAGGTAAGGGGAGGTTGCCATAATCTTGCTTGGCAAGCGGCTTGGGGATCGCAGTATTGGTGGTGAAGTTACAAAAGACGCTGCTGCCCATCTTCTGGATTTTCCCTTAGTCGCCTCTTACGACACCCACGGGAGGAAGGGGGGTGGTCTATTCTAGGCCGGATGCCATTCAGCATAGCTACCAGTGCTGTCTAAAATCTAATTTTCTTACAATTTTTTTTTAAACATCGCCCCACAGTATGAATTTCTTCTGTATCGTGGGTGCGTTTCACAAACATGAAACATCACATACACAAGCACCCAGACTCGGGACAAACATCTGTGGTTCGCACAGTTTTGTTCCATACGGGAATCAAACCCGCAACCCTTAGCGCACCAGTAAAATCGCTTAGCCACTGCGCTAATCAGGTAATCAATAATTTTATTTTATTTTATACAATACATCCATCATTTTAACAGGTATTTACCCAATATAATAATGTTGCAACAGATAAAAATTATAAATAATTGAAAAATAATGAAACTCCTCTCACCTGAAGATTGTGTTTGCCCATCCTCCAGTTGTCTTCTATCGACTGTATATCCTTAATTATCTTGGGGTACTGCTGCCTGTAGAACGAGTGGGACGGATGCTGGCATCCTGGCTTCGGCTTGAAGAGGTACTGGATCCTGAAATGATGGAGCGCAGATTAATATCGTATGCGCACATATATTATAATAATATAAATAATAACAGCCTATAACTGTCCCACTGCAGGGGCCTAGCCTCGTATATAGGATTGAGCATTGATCACCACGCTAGCTCACTGCGGACGATTTGAGATAATTAAATCTTACCGCTAGCCCCCTCCACAGCGACGGCATGCGCATGCGCACCATACCCCCCTCTCCCCACTCTACACACACACGTAGACACTCACCAGCCCCTCCTCTCCGCGAGCCCCCTCCACAGCGAGTCGGTGCGCACCTTCCTCTCGATCAACTTCTTCCACAGCATCCCCTCGGAGATGACCCTCAGCCACTCCCTGCAGACCAGCTCTGCGGCGCACAGGGAACTGGCGTCGAGGTACGAGAGTATGTTCTCTGCCACGTGGTCTAGACCTTTCTCTAGAAAAATAGAACATTAAATAAGAATGGCTTTATGTTTTTTAGGTCCGAATGTAATAGGGGCCGAGCTGGCCATCAACCGGGTACAAACCCAGACTCCGCGCTGCTACTGAGAATTACCTAATAGAATAACCCATTAACACTTTGCCCGACGCGGGATTCGAACCCAAGACCTCGTGCTCAGCAGTCGCGCTTAGCAACCACTAGACCAACGAGGCAGTCATATATTTAAATAAAAGAAATAATAATGTTTGAAACGGCCACAGATCACGTGGCCTGAAATATATTCAATAAACTATTTCTAATTCACATGGCAATGTATTTGTAAGTCAATGGAGTCAGATGAATCTTTTATATTATAGGTATGTACAATTGTACAGTCATGTCAGCAAATAACGTTGCCCATTCTGCCACGGTTTAATAATAACAGCCTATAACTGTCCCACTGCTACAAAGGCCTCTTCTCGTATAGAGAAGGATTGAGCATTGATCACCACGCTAGCGGGCGATTAGAGATAATTAAATCTCACCGCGAGCACCCTCCACAGCGACTGCGCATGCGCATTAACCTTCCCCCCCCCCCTCCAATTAAATCCAGGTTTCCTCACGATATTTTTCGTCATCGTTAGTTATTTTAGGACATCTAAGAAAGTTTATGACTATTAAGTATTTGTTTTACGAGTATACATCGTGTGTCACCTTTATATTGGATGGAGGAATACGCATTACGCATCGCCCACCGCTGGGAGACGACGGGGGTATGTGGGACTCTCCCACCATCCACCCAATCCCACAGGGGCCTACCCAATTGAAACATCACAACGCCTGCGTTGCGCTTCGGATGGTAGAGGGATCGCATTAGCATTCTACCAAGCCTTTTATCACTTGACTGTACCGAATGTCACTACGTTAGAATCAAGTAGATATTCTGTTTTGTTTTACTTCAAGAACTGTATGATATTAATGATATTAAATACGTGGACCGTCTTTGGGTGCGCAGTTTCTCGTTATAATAATAGCAATCACGTTTCTGTAGCCTAGAGATTTTTATTATTTAACATCATCGACCCGTAGTGAGCTAGCGTGGTGATCAATGCTTAATCCTTCTCTATACGAGAAGAGGCCTTTGTAGCAGTGGGAGAGTTATAGGCTGTTATAATTATTTCCTTTATTAATACATATATCTTATATTTTACATTTTTAAATAATATATCGATATAAAAAATACAAAATTTAAAAATAAAAAATATAGGGCCCAACCAGCAGCGGGAACAGGGTCCAAGCCACCGGCTATTATTATTATTATTATATATATATTATTTAACATAGCTGTAAATTCTAATTCTAAGGCAGCCACACATAGAAGGCGTAAGATAAGGGCGCAGACAGGGCGACGTAGCTACATTTTTAAAAACGAAAACGACGCACTACACCGAGCGTTGCGTGCGAGTTCCGGTAACCGCGCCCCGCCCCATCTACACCGCCGTTCTCGCCCGTGCTTCGTCCGTTGGGTTTTGTTATAGGACGCAGACGAATATACGCCGTGTCTGCGCTGTCTTCTCTGTATGTTTTGCGTCGCGATATATCTATACTTTACGTATGAAAGTAAATCAAAGGGCCAAAGGCCTACGCCCTGTCCGCGACGCATCCTCATCTTACGTCTTTCTATGTGATCAATATACAAATTTGTTTTTTTGTATATAGGAGGGAAGGCATCGGCCTATTCTTGTTTCTCTTCTATAGAGGCGGGAGGAGTCAAAAACTAGCACACACACGAGAGAATGGCCCAATGTTTGAGAAATGCAGCCCAGAATACACGAGAATTACCTAGTGGGGGGCGACGTTCAAATAAAAGATGGAAAAAGAGACTTACTGGGAAGCATACTGATGAAGTCTCTCTGCAGCATGGGCTTCAAGTAGGCATTTATGTGGCCGTGCTGGTAATGACACATACGTGCCAACAGCTGCTCCACAAACTCCACCTGGTGGTAGAAATAGGAACATAACATCACGCCCGTATTCCCCGAAGGGGTAGGCAGAGGTGCACAAGTACACCCACATTTCGCTAGTATGTTTTTAGGTTCCAATGTAATAGGGGCGAGCCTATTGCCATCAACCGGGCACAATTCCGGACGCTTCCGCCGGGCACGAATCCGTGCTGGTACTGAGAATTACCTAATGGAAAAACTCAGTAACACTGCCCGACCCGGGATTCGAACCCATGACCTCGTGCTCAGCAGTCACTTAGCTACCACTAGACCAAAGAGGCAGTCACAAAACAATTAAAAAGTACTTAATAAGAATAAATAAAATTTTACGAAATAGCGCTGTAGTTAAGCGCGTGCGCCGAATTGCCGGTCCAATTCCTGCATGGGACAAATTTTGTGCGATCCGCAGACGTTTGGCCCGAGTCTGGGTGTTTTATCATCATCGCGTTGCAGTCCACTGCTGGGACCTCTCCTAAGGTACGTCAGAGCCCGGTCTGAGAATGCCCTCTTTCGTATCTTTAAAAAAATAACAATATAGGGCCATACCTGGTCTGTTTCGTTCCATCTTGTGAAGTAGTTGAGGCAGGCGTCCCGCTCCGCTGTGTACGCTGCACTGCTGGGTATGGGTCGGACGCCGGAATCCACGCATGTGATTGACGTCACCTGTAATATACGATAATCAATCATTAAACACATAATACGACTGCCTCGTTGGTCTAGTGGTCGTTTAGCGACTGCTGCGCACGAGGTCCTGGGTTCGAATCCCGGGTCGTGTTACCCGCTACATTTTTTCGGGATAAAAAGTAGCCTATGTGTTAATCCAGGGTGTCAGCTACCACCAGTGAAATTTCATATGGAGGTACCATAAGAAATTTCATAATCAGTCTAGCCGTTTTTAAGTGAAAGAGTTCGGCTCGCGACTCTGCCGCGTAACCAGCTCATGAATAAGGGCTCCGTTCGAGTTCGAAACTAGTCGGACATTCCCGAATCCACCCGTGAGTATAACCGGAATATACAGTAAACAAATTACAAATACCTAACAATTTACATAATAAATGTGAAACTCTGTCTGTTACGCCTTCACGACTAAACCGCTGGACGGATTTTGATGAAATTTGGCATGTATTAAGACCCTAGACAGGACATAGGCTGCTTAATGCGTGTAAAGCCCCGGGCATAACCTAGTTATATATACATTACAATTACCTATGTTACAAACAAATACCTTAATAGTCAGTGTCTAGTCTAAACCATAAATATAATATCAGTGAACCATTCAATGACCTAAATCAGGTATTTTCCTTATAATATAATGTAGACTGAAAATCAATATTGATGTCACTTATAAAAATATACAATATATTCTAGACTTTTAACCAAAGTCAAGGTAAGATTTATATTGTATTGTATTTATTATATACCTTGCTTTACCATGGTAGGGAAGGTTGCAAGTTCTAGCCCCGTTAAGTCCATAATTATTCAAATTTCCGTTATCAATTTAGATTCAAGCAACAGGCGACATGCTAAAATGACAAAAGTCCTAGGAATATCTTTTATAGCATACATATGTACATACATAAAGTCACGCCTGTTTCCCTGAGGGGTAGGCAGAGACCAGGGATTTCCATTTGCTTTTATAGTGAAAAGAACAAAATAGAAAATAAATAAACCACAGGCTGAAGGATATATGATTCTTCCTATCAAAAAACTAATTGATAAGCTTATACTATTAATAATTATTGGAGGATTTATTAGTCTAGTATTATGTGTCTATTGGAAGGAACTAATTAATATCAAATGATCAACATTATTTATCCATACTATATAGCGAAAGTTTGTAAGTATGGGTGGATGTTTGTTACTCTTTCACATGAATACTACTGAATGGATTTTAATGAAATTTTATATTAAGGTAGCTGACACCTTCGATTAACACATAGGCTAAAAAATGTAGCAGGTAACACAACAGGGTATAGCTAGTTTATCAATGAAACTGAACCATGTTTCTGTTAAATCAATATTAATTTTGCCTTGGCCTTGTATAAGAATTGAAATTAAATTGGAGAGTAGGCCACCAGGACAGTTTACAATGTGAAAGTGAGATGCCAATGAAAGATGAAAAGTTCAATTCTCATTAGAAAGAGAATATAGATATGAGAATAATATGATATTTTTACCAATACATTTCTCATTAGAAAATGGTTTTATATCGAGTTTTAAGATTAAGGATACTTACTATGCTTATTGGGTTAAGAAACACTATTATTAGAGAAAAAAACCTAATATCACACCTAAATTCCCTGAAGGAGTAGGCAGAGGTGTATTCTACACCCAAATTTCATCAGTTATGTTATAGGTCCCAATGTAATAGGGGGTGAGCCCATTGCCATCGACCATAAATCCAGCTGTTGTGCTGCTACTGAGAATTACATAAAACCTAGTCTTAAGGTTCAGGTAAGGTAATATCTTTTATTATTTCCACATATTTAACTTAAATGTTATATTAACTTCATTATGTTTCTAGTTACAAAATTATGGGTATAAGAAAAGCATTGTAATTTATATCTTTTACACAGTTTTATTATACTTATGTGAATAGATAAATGGAAACAAACTCAACATACTACACAAGGTTTACCAAAATGTATCAACAATGTTTTGTAAGTTAGAAAAACCAAAAAAGTTTGTCAATAAATTTTGTTAAAAAGAAATCTATAAATTAATAATATATGCAAAAAAATAATACTACTAGTTGGAGTTACAGTTACTTATGTTTATTTTATATAATTACTTGGTCAAACTTATAATTTATGTGTAAAAAAAACTAGTTCATTAAAAAATTCTAGAAATACCTAATGAAGTGAGGTTAATAAATTATATCATAGAGCTCCAACTTTTTTTCTTAAACATCGAAGTGTTGCGAAATACGTGTGCATAGAAAGTAGCACAAACATTCCTTTTTCAAACTACTTTGTTACGATAATTCTAAAGTTACCGAAGGAGGTTGATACGAACGAGTTACGGTAAAGTTTCATGCATAAAAAGATTGTTTATGAAAGAGAATTATGTTTTTATTACATGGTTTCCTGTGAAACGTGACAGAATTACTAACGTTTATATTTTTTGTGGGGATGCTTTTACGATCTACCGTCGATAAATAAGCATTGTAATACTCAATATTAGGTGGACAACGCAACAGATATCGACTGTTACAACAGGAGTCATACAAAAAAAAGTAAATCTTAAAAGATCCGCATTGCAGAACGACTTAAAAATTGGTACGAGCTGTTGTAACAAATCTCTAACATATACCTATGCGTTTGAGGCAAAACTAACAATGTACGTATGATTGGGGAGAAAACTAATTGTTCCAAAACTGCTTTTGTTATCAGATTGGTCATAAAAACACAAAATAGTCCAAGCGAGTAATGGTAAAAGTAAATATGGCGGACCAACCATCATGACATTACGGGTTGTTCCATTTAAAGTTTCCTGGCTCACCTGGGGCGGTATGGTGTCTTCTATCATCCTTTCGGTCTCCATTTTTGTTATTTCACAAGAAACATCAATGTTATGTCCACTTAAACACCACTAAATAATGAAACCACTATCGCTAAATACTCATCGTTCGCATGACGTCAAGCACTACTGTTGTTTTTAAGAAATAGAATTACAACTAGTGGCAATGGAATTCCTTGATCATGCAGCCAAGTTATTATAATTTGACATTTATTTAAGTAAGAGGAATATTTTTACATTTCGTATGTGTAATATATGAATGGTTTATATAGTTGTATATAGTGCATGTCGAATCCAATGAACAAAATCGACTTTAATAGCTTAGCCAAAACATTGAACGTTTTGCGATGCAGTGTAAAGGATTGTAATCATACGTCACCATACGGCAATGATTGCCAGCAGAAAAATCCAAATAGTTTTTAGTCGATTATTAAACTTGCATTCAAAATGAGGGTTGTTTGAGTTTTAAGCTATAGATTTCTTTTTAAACGAATGAATGGATGAAAAATACTAGTCCGTTAGCTAATAAAAAAAACAAGTATTTAGTTATATTATTTCTAAAGTGTGAACAATAACACTGGCGCCTTCCATGTTATGTCTTCTCTCGAAGTATACTCCATGCAGTTTTGTGGAAATAAACCACTAAATAAACTCTTATTACCCATATTACATATTACTCACAAACAGAAACAAACTCTAATAAGTTAACGGTAAAAACAAACTTTTACCTTTTGCTTATAAGGTTTTTTAAGAACAGCGTTAATAACATATATTATGATTAAATAGAACATTTGTAATAAAACTCGCCTAAAATAGAAATCCTTTCATTTGACGTTAATACTAAATACTAATAAATCGCCTAAAACCTTTCGAACATCACTAGAACTGTTGTGATTTAAAATGTCATCGTTCAACTTCTCAAAAGTAGGCAAAAGTCCACTAAATGTAAAATTGTGTACAATACTGACACAGTAGCGTGAAGAACGTATCTATTGCTAATTAACAAGGTCGTAATCAAGTCACTAATTATATAGATAAGATCTTAAAACACATTACAAATAAGTCATCCAGTATAAAATAAAATGATAAATTGTCATTAAAAAAATCGTACCGTGTTACGCATTGTGAATTTAAAGTGTTTTTGTGAATAATACCGCAGTTAGAACTCCTCAGGTCAGTATTTACTTTTATATTTATCGTTAGTTTAGCTGCAAAGAGTATTCAGTCACGATCATTGAGTTATTCCGTGGTTTCTTACGATACTAATAATTATAGTGTTTTGCGAGCTATTTACCGTTTTTGTAGCTGTTTAAGTGTTTACACAAGTAAGTCTGGACTTTCTAAGTTTAATAATATGTGTTAGCCATCTCATTATGCTTTAACTTAGGTGTTAAAATGCCTAAACGACTCAATAGGCGTAGTTGCTATGTATTCTATTTTCTCCGATAAAAATGCGGTGTATAATATAGATAAAGTATTATTCCCGCATGTTGTAGTCGTTACAGGTGGTCAGAAGCCTGGAAGTCTGATAACCAGTGGTACTAAGTACCGTGTTACCGGTAATTGTGTTGTGGAGACTGCCTCGTTGGTCTAGTGGTTGCTAAGCGCGACTGCTGAGCACGAGGTCCTGAGTTCGAATCCCGAGTCGGGCAAAGTGTTACTGGGTTTTTCCATTAGGTCATTCTCAGTAGCAGCACGGAGTCTGGATTTGTGCCCGGTTGATGGCAATAGGCTCGCCCCCTATTACATTGGGACTTAAAACATAACTGGCAAAATGAGGGTGTACTATATTATGTACACCTCTGCCTACCCCTTTGGGGAATATAGGCGTGATGTTATGTTGTATTGTGGAGGTCAGGTAGACGGGGGCTCTTGAATACTGGTGACTAGGCATGGAAGTTATTGATAAATTTCATTAATTTTCACTTAATTGAATCAATTTTTATATAACTTTTGGTGTCGTTTTTACATGTTGCCCATGCTAAGCCTGAATCTCAATTGATAAAGGAAATTTGAAAAGTGATGGACACAAGAGGGATTTGAACCAGGGACATTTACCATACCATGGCACGTCTCTAAACAACTGAGCAACCATGTCATGCTTTATCGAATTTCATAAACTTATTATTTCATATGATTTCACATGTAAAATTTCGCTGCTAATGATTTTTTTCCGCAGAGTCCTAAAGTCACACTTGCTACTGCCACTAACGAATTAAATGTGAATGATCTGCAATTTCACAGAATGTGAATTGTAGCAGTCTAAGTGAAGGAAAGTAGCAGGTGTGATGAATGAAAGTTTCATATGATTTTCATCTATATATATAAAATTTTCGTGTCACAGTTTTCGTTCCCATACTCCTCCGAAACGGCTAGACCGATTCTCATGAAATTTTGTGAGCGTATTGAGTAGGTCTGAGAATCGGCCAACATCTATTTTTAATACCACGAAATTCACGCGGACGAAGTCGCGGGCAACAGCTAGTATTCATATATTTATTTGCATTCCATAATGTTACAGTAGATGTTAAAGAGGCTTAAAGCTAGGTACAATGTTATGGACCCTGTTAGGGCACAGCTAAAGAAGGCATTACAAAATTTATATTACATAATTAATTTAATAGATAAAATAAATATTCTACATTTCAACTTAGTATTAATTTGGATAAAAAAATTTTTTAATTTAGAATATTTAGGGATGTAATAATTATGAAATTTAGCTATATTTTTATCTTCTAGGTACTCATTAATGCTATAGAATATATTTCATGCTATTCATGAAACATTCCATGCCTATTGGTGACCAGTTATATCTTTAGACTGTGAGTTGATTCTAACATAGGTAGAAGCTAGACAGACAATGATTTCGCACAATTCTCCAATAACCAGATGTTATAAGTTGAATTATATTTACATTACAATGTGTACGATTCTGCTGTGTCATGGTTTTTAAGCAGAATTTAAAAATATTCACTACTGGAAGCATTCTGTGGTTTTAACCTAATTACACTGTGAAGCATTAATGTTATTTTAAAAATTATAGCATGTGATACATAAACATAACATCACGCCTGTATTCCCTGAAGGGGTAGGCAGAGGTGCACATATAGTACACCCACATTTCGCCAGTTATGTTTTAGGTCCCAATATAATAGGGGGCGAGCCTATTGCCATCAACCGGGCACAAATTCAGACTCCGTGCTGCTACTGAGAATTACCTAATGGAAAAACACAGTAGGTAACACATTGCCCGACCCGGGATTCGAACCCAGGACCTCGTGCTCAGCAGTCGCGCTTAGCGACCACTAGACCAATTAGGCAGTCTATTATATATATATTATAGCATGTGATATTTCCCAATATATCTGCTTATCACAATATCACTAATCACACTAATATTATAAAAGCAAAAGTTTGTGAGTATATTTGTTACCTCTTCACGCTCAAACGGCTCGACCGATTTCGATGAAATTTCATATGGAGGTAGCTGACACCCTGGATTAACTTATAGGCTAGTTTTTATCCCGAAATAATGTAGCGGGGTAACACCGCGGGGCGCAGCTAGTAAAATATATAGGTGTACTGCTGATATATAGGTGTGTAACGAGCTGCTGAGCACGAGGTCCTGGGTTCAAATCCCGGGTCGGGCAAAGTGTTACTGTCTTTTTCCATTAGGTAATTCTCAGTGGCAGCCCGGAGTCTGGATTTGTGCCCGGTTAATGGCAATAGGCTCGCCCCCTATTACATTGGGACCTAAAAACATAACTGGCGAAATGTGGGTGTACTATATGTGCACCTCTGCCTACACCTTTAAGGATAATAGTCTAAATACTTGTATATTTACTCTCGTGTCTTAGTTACCTACTTGTAGTTTTCCTTATATTTGTGTTAATGATAACTATTTAATAATAATAAATACATATTTACATTTATTATTATACTAATCATAGTGGCCCAGTAACATACATAACATCACGCCTGTATTCCCCAAAGGGGTAGGCAGAGGTGCACATATAGTACACCCACATTTCGCCAGTTATGTTTTTAATAAGTAACATACAGTTATAACTTTTCCTCTCTTATATAAAAAACCTGGACAAGTGCGAGTCGAAGTCGCGCACGAACGGTTCCGTACAATTATCCATACTTCCATACTAATATTATAAATGAACGTTACTCTATTATTTACTATATATTCCGGTTATACTCACGGGTGTATTCGGGAATGCCCGACTAGGTATAACCGGAATATATAGTAAATAATATGGATAACACTCACGAAAGTTATTATAGTAGAACGTAACTCTGTCTGTCTGTTACGCCTTCACGACTAAACCGCTGGACGGATTTTGATGAAATTTTGCATGTAGAAATTTTAAGACGCGAGTAAGGACATAGGCTACTTAACGCGGGTGAAGCCGCGGGCAAATGCTAGTTTAGTATAAAAACTGCAAAAAAAAATCACGTTTGTTGTATGGGAGCCCCTTAAATATTTATTTTATTCTGGGTTTGTTGTTATATCGGCAACAGAAATACGAATGAGATGCGAGGGAATGTGGCTAAAGTATGTCAGGATCGTAGCAAATGGAAATCCGTGGTCTCTGCCTTCCACTCTGGGGAACAGGCGTGACTTTATGTATGTATCTGTTAATCATCATCTGGAAGACGTCCACTGTTGGACAAAGGCCTCCCCCTTAGGTAAGGGGGTTGCTATAATCCCCACGCTTGGCAAGCGGCTGGGGGATCCCAGTATTGGTGGTGAAGTTACAGAAGACGCTGCTGCCTATATTCTGGATTTTCCCTTAGGGTTGGACCTCATCTGGCAGCACGGAATCGCCTTTTTCCGTCGCCTTTTCTCTTTCTGTCGCTTAGAACTGCCATTTGCTAGACCGAGACAGAAAGCATAATGCGATAGCACGCGATTGCCTCGAGGATTCTGCCGCGTGCTATCGTTCTGTCTAACCCTAAGTCGCCTCTACGACACACACGGGAGGAAAGGTGGTGGTCAATTCTAGGATACCAGTCGGCACATCCAGTAATAGATTGACACCATTTTTTTGTTTCAGGTGTGAGTTATGTTGTCTGAGGAGGGTATAGAGAACCGGCACGGGCCTCCTGGAGTGAACTCCAGGTCTTTGGGCGCCGCGCACTCTGCAGCGGACCTAGAGGTGAGTCATCAGCATATGAATAAGGGCTCCGTTAGAGTCCGAAACTAGTCGGGCATTCCCGAATATCGACGTAAGTACAACCGGTAGGTATATATAGTAGTTAATACAGTTATCATCAGCCGGAAGACGTCCACTTTTGAACAAAGGCCTCCCCCTTAGAACGCCACAATGAACGACAACTTGCCATTGGTATCCACCGGTTACCAACAAAAACATCATATAGTGCACAAGAAGAATTTAAACTAAGTCGTGTTTGTTAGAATACTTATAACTCGAAAACTGCTGGACCGATTTACATGGTTTTTAATTTGTTAGATTTGTCTCTCTGAATAGTAAAATAACTATAAATATGACACTAAAAAAATTTACGAAATGAATCCCTACTAATATTATAAACGCGAAAGTTTGTAAGTATGGATGTTTGTTACTCTGTCACGTAAAAACTACTGAATGGATTTTAATGAAATTTCATATGGAGGTAGCTAACACCCTGGATTAACACATAGACTACTTTTTATACCAAAAAAATGTAGCGGGTAACACCGCGGGGCTAGTTTTTAAATAAATTAGGTTTGGTACTCCGCCATCTTTTGCAATTGACAGCTCATGTCACGCTGCGTTTCCAGGCAGGTCGATTGGCAGGTCCTCTAGTTTAATAGACAAATTGAGTCTGTTGAGTTTCATATACTAATGACTCAACTTCAACCAAATGAGTGAAAACTTTACGAACCACTTTTACATAAACATAACATCACGCCTGTATTCCCCGAAGGGGTAGGCAGAGGTGCGCATATAGTACACCCACATTTCTCCAGTTATGTTTTTCGGTCCCAATGTAATAGGGGGCGAGCCTATTGCCAACAACCGAGCACAAATCTAGACTCCGTGCTGCTACTGAGAAATACCTAATGGAAAAACCCAGTAACACTTTGCCCGACCCGGGATTCGAACCCAGGACCTCGTGCTCAGCAGTCGCGCTCAGCAACCACTAGACCAACGAGGCAGTCTAACTAGCTATACCACCTGCTTTTAAGTGACTTCGATAATTTAATTGACAAATTGAGAGTTTCAAACACTACTCAACTCCAACAGGTGCTCCGTGAGATAGAGAATGTATACTTCCAACCGTCCTCTGAGTTCGACGCGGGCCGCTACGTCCTGGAACACGCGCCGACCTCCTCCTGTGAAGAGATAGAACAGGTCTTCGCCAAGCTGAAGCGGCAGCAGCAGGTAACACCCCTATTCCTACAGCTGCAGTCAGAAATATATAGGTCTGGACTGACGGGCTCGTAGCTATGTGGCTACAGCACAGATAACTCGCTCTGTGAGGTTAAGCCGTGCTCGCCGCGGTCAGTCTCGTGATGGGTGACCGTTTTCACACCGTGACGACCTGATTAGCGCAGTGACAAAGCGATTGGACTGCTAAGGGTTGCGGGTTCAATTCCTGCACGGCAAAAATTTTGTGCGATCCATAGATGTTTGTCCCGAGTCGCGGTGTTTGTGTATGTGATATTTCATGTTTGTGAAACGCACCCACGATACAGGAGAAATTCCTAGTGTGGGGCGACGTTTTTGAAAAAAAATACATTTCAAGCCCCTCAGTGCTTCGGAAGGCACGTTAAGCCGTTGGTCCTGCGCCTGATCTCTCTCCGGTCGCGTCTCACCGTCCTGGACTATGAAAGAGGAATAGGGAGTGTTCGCATACTTGTGCACTATAATATCTCCTTGGCTAGTCTCAGCTAAGATAGGCCGCTGTTACCGAAATTCGGTCAGGAATACCTTAATTTGGACTGGCAAGAACGATCTGTCTAGACCATCACGACTCTAAATGGATATAACTAACAATCTTCTTCTAAGTTACTTCTAGTTTTTAAATAATTTACTTTAAGATTTCTGATTTCATACTTAGCCATATACAGGTGAATTTTTAGTCACCGTCCAAATTTTTTCTAGGCATTAGGTATTTTTTTTTTTTTAAAAAAACATTTTTATTATTATTATTTTCTCATTTTCTGCAGGTAGTATCAGGTAAAGCCCTCCATCTAATATCCCAACAACGCGACAACTGCGACAGGGAATTCAAAGAGATACAAAACATTCGGGAACAGCTCTCTACTACCTTACAAACATGTCAAAAGGCCAGGGTACAGCTCCGTGCAGCCTCAAACCACTTAACCATCTCCACATTCGTGATCCTAGCCAATTTCCGTAAACGACAAATCATAAGATCGGTACTCAAGTCCTTAGAACTGCTTCGGAGTCTGCGCAGTGTTGAAACCGATGTAGCCGAGTTACTCGTCAAAAAAGAATATTACGAAGCGATAGACTTGATTATGAGGAGCAAAAAGGCTGCTAGCAGCCACAAAGAGTATACATGCATAGCTGATCTAGCCACGCGTCTCCAAGATACGCTAGATATGACAGAAGAGAAGTTAGATGCGATTCTGGCGAGCATATGTTATAATTTCGACGAAAATATATTCAGGAAGCTGAGAAAAGCGTACGCGTTGCTTGGCAAAACTCAGGCAGCGATGGAACAGCTGCATATGCATTATTCTTCAGCTGTAAATGAGTCCTCGATAGAGGCAGTTAAAAACTACGTCGGAGATGCTTCAGATATGAAGTTTCAAGAGTTATGTCATTCAGTGCAGCCGACTAAAGCCCCTATATGCTTGTTGAATTTATGCGAAAACCTATTTCTAATCATGAGGAGTTATTACTTGCTGGTCGATTGGCATTCGAAGTATGACGAGGAAGAATCCATGCCTATATCGAACAACGTATTTGATATAGAGAAGAATGTCAGCAGAGAGTACATTAGGCAGAAACTGAATGCAGGCCTCGTCAGAATCTGGCACGACGTACAAGCAAAAGTGTCGACGTTTTTAAAGAGTTCGGGATTGGAAGACTATCCGTTCGAGAAGTTTATTCAGATGCTGGGAATACTGCGGAAGCTGACCCAAGTGGCTGAGGTGTTTTGTGGTGATAAATCCGATTTGCTGCAAGACTTTATCAAGAGTCAGTCAGTTTTGTACATAAAGAACTACCATCGAGGAAGAATGGATGAGTTGAAGCTGTTTTTGGAGAATGAGGGCTGGGAGCAATGCCCAGTCAAGTCAACATTCAATCTGCTAAACTTACAAGAGTTTAAACAGTTTAAAAAGTATCTAACAGTAAGATCTGATACGTCGCTTTTAAAAACTCATTCCGATGGCGCTTCGTCTGTCCACTCACAAGACGACAGCGTATACATAGCGAAGTACTTCAAACATAACACAAAACACACGCCGTTCGAGATATTTCGAAACGAGAATATAACGAACGATGATATTTTCGGCTTAGAACCGGAGTTGGTGAGCGATGATTCGGACGATGAACCGGAAGAGTTGAAACGGGATTTTGTCGACGAAAACGACCGGCCGGACCCGAATGAAAGTCCTAGTAAAGTGAAGGATAGTGTGATAGTGACGAATACTACACTATCCGTGCTCCGACACTGCGGACAGTACCTACAGATCTGTCGGTACCTCCCCCAAATATCGCTTGAAGTAGTGATGCTGATGAACCAATTGTTCGACTACTATTTCTTTACCGCACACCTGTTCTTTACTGTGGATCTCGATGTAGCTTCCACAACGTTATACAGTTCGAAATTGAACTCTGTCCTTAAGAGGATAAAGAACAATATTGATACAGCGAATTCTGGGGACGATGGAAAGATCCCCTGCCCGGATCCTCCACAACATTTGAACCTATGTACTGAGGAAACCTTGCACGGGATTTCTGAACGAATAGTGGCTGTTGAAAGCGTTATATTTCTGGCGAAACAATACGAGATTCTTCAGCCATATCTAGAGTCTATAGTTGCTCCACACCAGAGAATGATTTTAGAGTATTTCAGAGATAATACGTTGGCAGTAGTCCAAGATTTGAGGGTGCCTGTATACATGTGTACAGCATCGAAGGCGGTCGATGCTCGGACAGCGTTAATAGCGATGTCACAAGTCAAATGGGACGTCAAAAACGTGGCGGTCGAACACAGCGCCTACGTAGACATGATTATAAGAAAGATCCAAGTCTTCGCGTTACGATTGGAAAACGTCTCCACCAAGGTGACGCTAAACTCGGAAATTTTAAACTCAATTTGGAGTATGGTGTCGAAATTCATCGTGCATTTATTAGTTGAAGGCTTCTCAAACGCGACGAAGTGCTCCAACGGGGGCCGTGGCCTCATGCAGCTCGATTATCGGCAGCTCTTCCTGAAGCTAGAGAAGATATCCGGCTTGAAACCTGTGCCGTACCAGGACTATGTCGATAGATACGTCAAGGCTTATTATCTACCAAGAAAGGGGCTTGAAGAGTTTGTTCTGGAAAGAATCGAGTATTCCAATAAGCATCTGATGGCGCTTGTGACGTGTGCGTGTGAGAACAAGAAGGATAGGCAGGCTTTGTCCGCGATTATAGACAGTAGGGACGCTGCTGTATAGATGAATGTTTAAATAATGCCGCTAGAATTGGGTATTTGACACCATTAAGCAATCATTTGAAGACACTGCTCTAAAAATGTTTGATTTATTAGCCTTCAAACCCCGATAAATTAAAAACGATAAAATTGGATTTTAAGTTGCTCTGCTATCAATAAGCAGTGAATTGAGTTGGCAGAATAAGCTTCGTAATTTCTTCCAAACCACTCAATCCATTGCAATTTTAATTAGGTTAGACTGCCTCGTTGGTCTAGTGGTTGCTAAGTGCGACTGCTGAGCACGAGGTCCTGGGTTCGAATCCCGGGTCGGGCAAAGTGTTACTGGGTTTTTCCATTAGGTATTCTCAGTAACAGCACGGAGTTTGGATCTGTGCCCGGTTGATGGCAATAGGCTCGCCCCCTATTACATTGGGACCTAAAACATAACTGGCGAAATGTGGGTGTACTATATGTGCACCTCTGCCTACCTCTTCGGGGAATACAGGCGTGATGTTATGTATGTATGTATGTATGTAATTAGGTTAGACAATTATGGGGGGCGTGGCTACCGCCGTATCAGCCGTGCCGATACAAGGGTCCCTAACGTATTACATAACAGAAGCAAGAAGGCGCCCCAACACGTTTTGATACAGGCCTCGTCTAAGGCCAACCTCGTCTAAGTTTTTCTACCCCCCACCCCCCTCTATATAAGAAAAAATAAGAATAGGCACACCCCTCCCCCCTATTTACTTTTGATTACGTAAGAATCTAAAGGATAAATTGAATACACGTTTGGTTTATTGCATTTTGGTAGTAAAGTTTGGTTTTAGTTTCATTGCACATTTGTGATCTTACATAAGGATTATCAAGACTCCCTCCCACCCCTTTGCGAGCAAAAATAAGACGTGGGCGACCCCCCCCCTCCCCCCAACCTAACTCATCTTCATCTTACGTCATAAATGAGTGACTCCTTACCATAAAAATCTATGGAGGAATATCATTTTGACAGCTCATAAAAAGTATGTCAATTGATTAGTGGTGTCTAAAACCCAATTTGAAATAATGTACATTCTAGTAATTATCGCTTAAAATGGTACTTAAGTATTTCTCGTACAAATGTGATAATAAATAATGAATTATATAGCGTGAAACGGGGTGAATCGACACTTAAGGGTGAATAGATATAACTTTGAAACTGATTCTATAGCAAAAAGAGTATAGATAGTTACCACTGAGGACCCTATACTTTAAAATGTGCTGAGTATCCGGCCTAGAATTGACCACCCCCTTTCCTCCCGTGGGTGTCGTAAGAAGCGACTAACGAAAAATCCAGAAGATGGGCAGCAGCGTCTTCTGTATCACCACCAATACTGCGATCCCCAAGCCGCTTGCCAAGCGTGGGGATTATGGCACCCTCCCCCCTTATATGAGGGGAGGCCTTTGTTCAACAGTGGATGTCTTCTGGCTGGATGTATTATAGACGACAATCTAGAATCCTTTTTAAAACTACCTGGAATAATGTAATGTTAAAATCAATTTCAAAGTTTTGTCTGTACTCGCCCTTAAGTTTAAATTCACACAGTTTTACTGTGCGTTTATTGTAACTATATAAGCTGTGGATATAATTTATTTGAATTTGAATATAACTAGACTCGACCCGCGTCTTCGTCTGCGTAGAGAAAAATAGGCTTAGCATAAGCTACTTTTTATCCCAAAAAAATGAGGTGGGTAACACCGCGGGGCGCAGTACGTATTTTATTGGATCAACAAGGATGGTAGCGAGGTTGACCGTCTAGTGACTGACTTAGGTACCACTCGCGAAGGCTCTCTTCTTGTACCCACAGCTTATACTGTAACAGTAAATCGAATATAAAATAGAAAATTATATACTTATTTAAGAAATCGATTTAATTTAGTCGATTATTCCGACTATAGACATATATAACTCAATTTTTGTATTTTGTTAGGGCACGCGTAAAATCTCATTATAAAGACATTAGGTTTAGGTTTATAACTGTTATTGTGTATTATTGTAGTCCGATGGCCGTATGTAGAATATATCGTTGTCATAAAAAATAAATACCCGTTTTCCAATCAATGTCGTGGTGACCTAGTGGTTAACATACCGGATTTGTATGCACAAGGTTGCAGGTTCAAACCCGGGCAAGTATCAATAATAATAATAATAAATCATTTAATCTCAGGCTTCAATGGCCCATAGATATATACCTTTACCAATTTTATCAATGTGACTTTTTCAATGTTATAAATACTTTCTTAGTTATTCTAAGACACCACTGACTAACGGTGACGGAAAACATCGTGAGGCATCCTGGATTTAATTATCTGAAGTCGCCCGCAGTGAGCTAGCGTGGTGATCAATGCTCAATCCTTCTCTATGAGAAGAGGCCTTTGCCCTGCAGTGGGACAGTTATAGGCTGTTATTATTTCCAATCAAGCTGTGTCCAAATTGACAGCTGTCAATATGACGTCTAATGTAGACATCCGATTTCAAAATCGGAAGACGCAGCGTTGGCAGGCCTCCCACCAGGTGGACCGACGATATCGTCAGAGTTGCTGCAACCGGTGGATGCTAATGGCAAGCTGTCGTTCATTGTGGCGTTCTAGAGGCCTTTGTTCAACAGTGGACGTCTTCCGGCTGATGATGAAGATTTTAATGCGGTTTTCGGTGACTGGTTAATTAGAGATGGTTATCATTATATTGTTTGATATGCGGCCACCGGCCTAAAGTAATTAAGCTTTTATGAATTGATAAATCTTTATAATAATGTATTAAAAAAGTGTACATAATATATTGGTTTTATTTTTATTTCCCTTTTTATCCATTTTATAGTGTTAGGCAAGGTACCCACTATCACCTCGGCAAGGGATCCTTCGGCATACCTACGCGCAGATGCACACTGATGGCAATTATTGCTATGTATATTTCGATGCGCGCTCAGTGAAAACTGCACTGCAATATTCCAAGGTCGATCACCGAGCGATGAAAATATACCTTACTTCCATTGGATAAGTTTAAAATACAATTAATTGCAGGCCATACATAATAGGTGTAGGCAGAGACCACGGATTTCCATTTGCTACGATCCTGGCATACTTCTTTCGCCTCATTCGCACGCATCACATTCCTCATACACGCTCGTCGGTTGAGGGTACTCCTCACTTGCCCCTTTTGCAGAACATCTCCGATTTGGTCCAGGTATGTTCGCCTAGGTCTTCCCCTTCCCGATACTCCACTAACACTCGCCTCATATATTCGTTTTGTCATTCTTCTTTCATCCATCCTTTCTACATGCCCAAACCATCTAAGCATTTTTTGCAGGCCATATAAGAAACATTCAGGAAAAAAAATAGAACTCGAAATGACATTTTTATTAAAACAAAATAATAATTTAATATTAGGCACATTTTTTTTAACAAATACTTTTTAATACTAATCTTGAAAAGTACGGTTAACGTCATAAGTAGCTTCACGTGTTAAGAAACCTTATGTCAAATAATTGAAAGAAACAAACATATCTCTTAAAATTGTACATGAACATAACATCACGCCTGTACTCCCCGAACGGGTAGGCAGAGGTGCACATACAGTACACCCACATTTCGCCAGTCATGTTTTTAGGTCCCAATGTAATAGGGGGCGAGCCTATTGCCATCAACCGGGCACAAATCCAGACTCCGTGCTGCTGCTGAGAATGACCTAATGGAAAAACCCAGTGACACTGCCCGACCCGGGATTCGAACCCAGGACCTCGTGCTCAGCAGTCTCGCTTAGCGACCACTAGACCAACGAGGCAGTCCTGTAAAATTGTAATTAAAATAATTTGTAACCGAAATAGATCTAATAATATAATTGTAACCATTATTCAAATAATTGTCACACATATAATTGTTGTGGACTGCCCCGTTGATCTAGTGGTTGCTAAGCGCGACTGCTGAGCACGAGGTCCTGGGTTCGAATCCCGGGTCGGACAAAGTTTTACTGGGTTTTTCTATTAGGTAATTCTCAGCAGCACGGAGTCTGGATTTGTGCCCGGTTGATGGTGAGCTCGCCCCCTATTACATTGGGACCTAAAAACATGACTGGCGAAATGTGGGTGTACTGTATGTGCACCTCTGCCTACCCCTTCGGGGAATACAGGCGTGATATTATGTTATGTTTTTCTTTTATTAATGGTATGTTAAAAAATATGTTCAACTACTTGTGACGCGGATTGTACAACATTGAAATTATAACATAGTTTAGTCAGTATACTAAATAACTTAAGCCTAGAATATTACATACTAAAGCACCTATTAAAACAACATCACGCCTGTATTCCCCGTAGGGGTAGGCAGAGGTGCACATATAGTACAATCACATTTCACCAGTTATGTTATAGGTCCCAATGTAAAAGGGGGCTTACCATCAACCGGGCACAAATCCGTGCTGCTACTGAGAATTTACTTAAAGGAAAAGCCTATTAACAGTGTCTGACTTGAGGTTCCAGGACCTCGTGCTCAGCAGTCGTGTCTACCGACCACTAGACCAACGAGGTACTCCAACGGCAATAGGCTTACCCCCTATTACATTGGGACCTATAACATAACTGGCGAAATGTGGGTATATAGTCCCCGTCACGTAAAAAGAATGCTGACCGTCAACTGAACTTAGAATTCCAGAATCCAAAGTAACTAGTAAAGTACTTAATGATTCTACAGTAAAACAATTCCACTTAATTATAAACCACCGTATCCTAGGACCATAGGAGGCGACTATATCCGAGTGCTCAGTCGCTGACACTCGCTCAGCGTTCTTCTTACGTGACAGGAACTATACTATTGCGTACCCCTTTGGGGTATATAGGCGTGATGTCAGGGCCGGATTATCTAATAGGCAGAGTAGGCAATGCAAGATGCGAGCTGTCAAATGTCAATTGCGGAGGATGGAGTAACAAACCTTATTTGTTTAAATTTATCAGTGTTGCTCTACTATATTATGCATGCATTATACATATAAACCTTCCCCTTGAATCACTCTATCTATTAAAATAATCCGCATCAAAAGCTGTTGCGTCGTTTGAAAGATTCAAGCATACATAGTGACAGACGGACAGCGGGAAGCGACTTTGTTTTATACTATGTAGTGATACTTATTTCTGTAATGCTAAAAACAGTTAACCAGTGTTATATTATATTCAACTGGCTAGGAGCTAGGCTAGGGGTCTACGCCTCGGGCAATACTTTGGGGTATTTGAGAAAATCTTAACAGGGGCCCCGAGTCGTTAACTGCCTAGCGGGTTTAATACGGGCCTGGGTGATGTTGTAATTTTTTTTTTTTAATAAAACCGATCCTTCACTATAAGTTTCGGTAAATAGTTGATTTTTTTGACAAAGTCCTCGTAATCGCAGCAGAAACTAAACGTCCCGTCATTCGACCGCCATTTTAACCAAGAATATTGCGCGTTGTCTTCACAAATGTCGTGACAGAATGTCAAACTATCGATTATAGACGCGTTGTAGAAAGATGAGTTAATGGAGATGAAGGTAACTGCTGATTTGTCTTTTGGATCGTAGACCAACTGGAAAACAATAAGTTAATATTAAAAATATATTTTTAACACAAGCTATTAAATTGATAAAAAAATATGGACACGAGCGGGACTCGAACCCGCGACATTCGCCGTACGGTAGCGCCGCTCTGCCAACTGAGACACCGTGTCACTGCTCGCATCCACTAGGCAACCGTCAACCACGACATTATAAATACCGCTAGTGTCTACCATTTTTCTAAATTCCTTCATCAATTTGTATAATAAGTAGGTTATACAAATAGTCTAACTATATTTGAACTCTCCCCCGACGCAAAAAGAGGGGTTTTCAATTTCAACGTGTCTGTCTGTCTGTGTCATAGTAGCTCCTAAACGGATGGACCGATTTCGATGCGGTTCCTTTTGTTTGAAAGCTGACGTGATAGAGCTTACCTTGTAGAAGTACATAGGTACAGGCACGACTGGATTGTTGTTAGCGTCCACATGTAAGCACACCTCCTTCATTTCTCCTCTCTGATTGGGTAAGACCATCACTCCGTGGGTTCCCGTGATTATAGTGACGTTAGAGCCGCGTATTTGGACGCGCCGTCTGAGGGCCTGAAAATAAATAATAATAATGATGCGTCTACACACGAGGTTGTCGACATGTGGGAGGTGGACTCGGCAATCATTGTGCCGATAGTTGTTACAGTCAATGGCCTAATGGCCAAGAGCCTCGACCAACATCTTCGGAGGCTCGCGTTAGGCGGCTGGGTTAAGGGCTTGATGCAAAAGGCGGTACTTCTTGACACGGCGCGTATAGTCAGGAGGTTCCTCTCTTTGGAGTCCTAACCACCGGCAGCTAGGACCCCGTTCCCGATGCCGGTTGGCGACTATATTTTAAATTTTGTATTTTTTTTTATATCGATATGTAATTTAAAAATATAATTTATAAGATTTATGTATAAATAAAGAGAATAATGCGTCTAATATTATATGTATAGGTACCTATAAATAAATATAATTGGAGTGTCTGTTTAGTATTTGTGATATCATAATAACAGCATTTTTAAAAATGCTCGTGGAAATATACGGTACATAGAAAAAAAGGAATTTTAAAATTTTTTATCCGTCTATTTGTCCTTGTTAATCTTCGAAACCGCTGAACCGATTTTGACGGTACTTTCACAGTAAATAGCTGATGTTATACGGAGTAAGTAAGGCTGATTTTAATTTCAATAATAATTTAATGGGCGTGACAAAGAGCTATGAGAGCGGATTACAGCTTCTCCGAAACGGCTGGACCGATTGTGATGAGACTTTCACAGGTAAATAGCTGATGTTATTAGGAGCAACGAAGCCTACAACTTATTTATGTAGATTGGCGATAGTGGGCCATTCTGTACACACCTCTTCCAGCGCGGCCCAGTCGCCTGCATTGCCCCGCATCCACTGCGGCGCTGTGTTCACGTAGTGGAAGGTGGCCCGGGTCTCCGCGCTGCTGGTGTAATCTGCGCGCGCAGCTAGATGGCCTCGAGTTAGGAACTATAACAAATGGATGCTAGATATAGGACTCGAGTTAGGAACTACAATAAAAAAACATAACATAACATCACGCCTTTATTCCCCGAAGGGGTAGGCTGAGGTGCACATATAATACACCCACATTTCGCCAGTTATGCTTGTTTTGGTCCCAATGTAATACGGGGCGAGCCTATTGCCATCAACCGGGCACAAATCCAGACTCCGTGCTGCTACTGAGAATTACATACATACATACATAAAGTCACGCCTGTTTCCCTGAGGGGTAAGCAGAGACCACGGATTTCCATTTGCTACGATCCTGGCATACTTCTTTTGCTTCATTCACACGCATCACATTCCTCATACACGCTCTTCGGTTGAGGGTACTCCTCACTTGCCCTTTTTGCAGAACATCTCCGAGTTAGTCTAGGTACTCGTCTCAGGGAAATAGGCGTGACTGTATGTATGTACCTCTGCCTACCCCTTCGGGGAATACAGGCGTTAATGTCTATGTAACTCACCTGACTCTTGGTCAAGATCTCCGCATCCATATTCGGTCCTAAGATATCAATTAGTTGTTTCTTCTGATTATTCAATTTGTATAATTCATTCATTCTGACTTTTCCAAAGAGATTTCCTTCTGTAAATGGAAAAATAATATTAATTAAAATATATGTAACTAGCTGCGCCCCGCGGTTACCCGCTGCATTCCTATATCCCGGTTGTAAGCTACCTCGATACCACCAAAATTGGTCCAGCCGTTTGAGCGTGAAGAGGTAACAAACATACAAACACACTCACAAACTTTCGCCTTTATAATATTAGTGTTATTGTGTGATTTGAAATGGACCATCAGGCTGGATAATCATAGAGTACTTTAATCAATTATACTCGACGAAATTTTTCATTTACAGTATAGATAAAGTCGCGGCTGGATCTAGTCAAAATTAACCTATATTGTTTTAATTTACCAACGCATTGAACGCTTGTCAAATATATTGAAACTATTCAAGGTTATATTCGCATTAGTCATAGGTTTTATTCATCAAATAAATAGTTTTACCAAAGTGTTACTGTGTTTTCCCATAAGGTAACTTTTAGTTAACATAACATCACGCCTGTATTCCCCGAAGGGGTAGGCAGAGGTGCACAAATAGTACACCCCCATTTCGCCAGTTATGTTTTAGGTCCCAATGTAATAGGTGGCGAGCTCACCATCAACCGGGCACAAATCCAAACTCCGTGCTGCTACTGAGAATTACCTAATGGAAAAACCCAGTAACACTTTGCCCGACCCGGGACTCGAACCCAGAGCCTCGTGCTCAGCAGTCTTAGCGACCACTAGACCAACGAGGCAGTCACAAGTAATTAATTTTAAATAAATCAGGTTTGGTCCGCCATCTTTCGCAATTGACAGCTCACGTCACGCTGCTTCTCCGGGTTCGCTAGTTAATCATAGAAGGATGTATAGCCCCTTACCTATGAAGGAAGGCCGCTTGAGGCCCGTCTGCATGAACCGGCTCATTGGTGTCAAGTGGTGTCGGACATAGTGCGTGTGGAGGACGTCCGCGTCAAAACAAGCTTCGTACAGCTTGTAGAATGTATTTCTAACCCTGTACCCCACTCTGAAAAACATAACAATATCCCTACTTAATATAATAAACGCGAAAGTTTGTAAGTATGGATGTTTGTTACTCTTTCACGTAAAAACTACTGAATGGATTTTAATGATATTTCATATGGAGGTAGCTGACACCCTGGATTAACACATAGGCTATATATTATCCCGAAATGTAGCGGGTAGCACCGCGGGGCGCAGCTAGTGTAACATAATTTAATAACAGCCTATATCTGTCACACTGCTACATAGGCCTCTTCTCGTATAGAGAAGGATTGAGCATTGATCACCACGCTAGCTCACTGCGGGCGACTTCAGATAATGTAATCCAGGTTTCCTCACGATGTTTTCCGTCACCGTTAGTCAGTGTCTTAGAATATATAAGAAAGTATTTATGACATTGAAAAAGTCACATTGGTACCGAGAGGGCTTGAACCTGCAATCCCATGCATACAAATCTCTTAACCACTAGGCCACCACCACAATTGACAACATGTAACATAACTGGGATGTCTTTAACAAAAAAACATAACAACATAACATAACATCACGCCTGTATTCCCCGAAGGGGTAGGCAGAGGTGCACATATAGTACACCCACATTTCGCCAGTTATGTTTTTCGGTCCCAATGTAATAGGGGACGAGCCAATTGCCATCAACCGGGCACAAATCCTAACACCGAGCTGCCACTGAGAATTACCTAATGGAAAACCCAATAACAGTTTGCCCGACCCGGGATTCGAACCCAGGACCTCGTGCTCAGCAGTCGCGCTTGAACAAAATAACGCCATAAAAGCCATAATATAAAGGTATAACATCCATCACATGAGCTGGTGTGTTAAGTTAAATCAGAGGCCTACAGGCGGTTTAAACTCTGACACCAGGTTGTTCATCAACCATACGATAAGAAGAAGAATTGATTGGTGATGTCAAACTGGAATAAGGACGACCTGATTAGCGCAGTGGCTAAGCGATTGGACTGCTGCGCTAAGGGTTCGATTCCCGCACGGGGCAAAACTTTGTGCGAACCACAGATGTTTGTCCCGAGTCTGGGTGTTTGTGTATGTGAATATTTCATGTTTGTGAAACGCACCTACGATACAGGAGAAATTCCTAGTGTGGGGCGACGTTTTTTTTAACAAAAAAGAAAACAATTGTTAGGTGGTATACCGGTATATCTTACTCCTTCGGCGGCAGTGTTCCTTTGTCACCTCCGCAGTGAACCAGGGCTGGCTATTGCACTGAATATCCTTAAATTGGATAATCTGGCGCTCCACACGGAACGTACTGTTGATGATGCAGTGAGCGTCCTGAAAAAAAACAGTAAAAGCCATTTAATCCCTACTGATATTATAAACGCGAAAGTTTGTGAGTATGGATGGATTTGTTACTCTTTCACGTAAAAACTACTGAATGGATTTTAATAAAATTTCATATGGAGGTAGCTGACACCCTGGATTAAAACATAGGCTACTTTTTACCGCGAAAAAATGTAGCGGGTAACACCGCGGGGCGCAGCTAGTATAGAAATAAATTTACAAAATAGTGTGTGGCAAGGGATCCAGCTTAGTATACGCTGTGCGAATGACTCAGCACTGATTTTCAGCTGGCCCCTGTTCTTTCATTGCAGTTTTTTAATGATACTAGCTTCCGCCTGCGACTCCGTCCTCATGGATTTCAAATGCCTATATAATAATAATATAGCCTTTCTTGATAAATGGGCTATCTAACACTGAAAGAATTTTTCAAATCGGACCAGTAGTTGCTGAGATTAGCGCGTTCAAGCAAACAAACAAACTCTTCAGATTTATAATATAAGTAAAGTAGAAGATTTCCGTGCCCGGCAGTCGTCCTGCCCGAAAAAGCAGCGCCATCTAGATACCACGGATGTCCATTTGTTTCGATATATAGACCTTATTTTACTTATTAACTATAATAACTTTTGTGAGTGTTATCCATATTATCTACTAATATTCCAGTTCGGCTCGTGACCTCGCCGCGTCACCTGCTCATGAATAAGGGCTCCGTTAGAGTCCGAAACTAGTCGGGCATTCCCGAATATCGACGTGAGTATAACCGGTATATATAGTAGATAATACTTATTTTACTAGTTACAGATGCAGTGTTTAACTTACCAGGACGTCATAGTTGGTGGGATCCTTGCCCAAAACGATTCGCCTGTTTGTGCCGGGACAAGCAACCGTCACTGTCTCCGATCTGCCGAATGATATGCTCCCGTCTTCCCTGTTCGGCACCATGAAGTCCCTGTGACGGATGAACACGGGTCCTGTGCTGGCCAGATCCTTATTTATGTCGAGGATGCATTCTGGAAGATTTTGACGAAAGTTTATTAAAAAACATTTGACTGCCTCGTTGGTCTAGTGGTTGCTAAGCGCGACTGCTGAGCACGAGGTCCTGGGTTCGAATCCCGGGTCGGGCAAAGTGTTATTGGGTTTTTCCATTAGGTAATTCTCAGTAGCAGCGCGGAGTCTGGATTTGTGCCCGGTTGATGGTGAGCTCGCCCCCTATTACATTGGGAGTTGGGACCAAGAAACATAACTGGCGAAATGTGGGTGTACTATATGCGCACCTCTGCCTATCCCTTCGGGGAATACAGGCGTGATGTTATGTTTTTTTTGTTTATAAACCGGCCAAGTGCAGGCCTCCCACCAGGGCCCCGAGTCTGCTATTTTTTATAAATTCGTCATTCCAACACGATGCCAATGTCATTTTGCTAAAAGTTCGTAATCTGCTAAACTCATACCATTCTATGTCATTTATTTCAATGGAGTGTCAGTGGTCGACCATTAGAAAGTCATAATGACGCTATGTTAGCAGATTATCAAACTTGTCAAAATCAACAATTATGAAATCAATGATCGACCATTCTGACACTATTTTAATAGCAGACTTGAGGCCCAGGTGGACCTACGATATCGTCAGAATTGCGGACAACCGGTGGATGCAATTGGCAAGCTGTCGTTCATTGTGGCGTTCTAAGGGGGAGGCCTTTGTTCAATAGTGGACGTCTTCCGGTTGCTGATGATGATGAAGACGGACCATTATCTAAACAAATAGTCAAACAAAACGTGTTTGTTCTATGAGAGCATACAGAAACAGAATAATATAAATATTTAAGGGTTATATTTATATTATTCTGTCTAGTATTTGTTGATACAGCGGCAACAGAAATACATCAACTGTGAAAATTTCAACTGTCTAACTATCACGGTTCATGAGATACAGCCGGGTGACAGACGGACAGCGGAGTCTTAGTAATAGGGTCCCGTTTTACACTTTGGGTACGGAACATTAAAAAGTACAGATATGATACTAGCGCGCTCATTTTGTTGACTCGAAAAGGGGTCATTGAAGTCTTATATACTTAGTACAATTGTTGTCCAATTTGACATAAGATTAGTGTACCTATAGTTAGGACTCAGAGTTCGGAACCCATTTCTCGTTTATTTTGTTAGCTTATGACGTATCTATACTTTTTGGCATATTATTGATTTTGGCGGTGATTTTGACCGCCTCGTTGGTCTAGTGGTTGCTAAGCGCGACTGCTAAGCAAGAGGTCCTGGGTTTGAATCTCGAATTGTGAAAGTGTTACTGGGTTTTTCCATTAGGTAATTCTCAGTAGCAGCACGGAGTCTGGATTTGTGCCCGCCTAATGGCAATAGGCTCCCTTATTACCACCTCTGCCTACTCCTCCAGGGAGAGCAGGTGTGATGTTACAACCACTTTCGCACAATTTTTGTCCCGAGCGGGAATCTTGCCCGCTACCCTTAGCGCAGCAGTCCAATCGCTTAGCCACTGCGCCCATCAAATCGTCAAAAAGAAATATTCACTTATTGTGTGTTTCTTAAATGAGTCTCTGACCTCATCAACCGAAGAGCGTGCATGAGGAATGTGATGCGTGTGAATGAAGCAAAAGAAGTATGCCAGGATCGTAGCAAATGGAAATCCGTGGACTCTGCCTACCTCAGGGAAACAGGCGTGACTTTATGTATGTATGTATGACTCAAGTAGCCTATTGCTGCAGTAAAAGGTACAAGTTACCTAATACCGCCTTATCTACGGGTGTTGTGTACAAACAGTCGAGATAGTGATAAAAAAGCAATTGACCCATGTTAACGTGTTTCACAATTAGTAAAATGAGATTGATAGCATTTTATATCTTTATCACTGCCTCGTTGGTCTAGTGGTCGCTAAGCGCGACTGCTGAGCACGAGGTCCTGGGTTCGAATCCGGGGTCGGGTAAAGTGTTATTGAGTTTTTCCATTAGGTAATTCTCAGTAGCAGCACAGAGTCTGGATTGTGCACGGTTGATGGCAATAGGCCCGCCCCCTATTACATTGGGACCTAAAAACATAACTGGCGAAATGTGGGTGTACTATGTGTGCACCTCTGCCTACCCTTTCGGGGAATACAGGCGTGATGTTATGTATGTATGTATGTATCAACATCAGCCGGAAGACGTCCACTGTTGAACAAAGGCCTCTCCCTTAAGAAAGAGGGGTTGCCATAATCCCCACGCTTGGCAAGCGGCTTGGATCGCAGTATTAGTGGTGAAGTTACAGAAGACGCTGCTGCCTATCTTCTGGATTTTGCCTTAGTCGCCTCTTACGACACCCACGGGAGGAAAGGTGGTCAATTCTAGGCCGGATACCACTCGGCATCACTCCATTTTGACATTGTGACATTTTATATAACACTAGCTTATGCTCGTCCCGTCAAATCGTTCCAGCCGTTTCGGAGATGAGCCGGAACAAACAGACAGACAGACAAAAAAAATGTTATATTGCATTTTTGTTATGTGTATCGTGTATATCATAAGCATTGAGTAAAAAGCATAAGACTGCAATTGCAATGTCTTGCTTCCACAACGTAAACTGCTTTAAAAGTTCATGGTAGGGGGGCAGTTCTCTATTTCCAGCATTCGATTTGACCGCTTGGTACGTCTCAACTCCTATCTTCTACTTTACACAACATAACATAACATAACATCACGCCTGTATTCCCCGAAGGGGTAGGCAGAGGTGAACATAAAGTACACCCACATTTCGCCAGTTATGTTTTAGGTCCCAATGTAATAGGGGGCGAGCTGACCATCAACCGGGCACAAATCCAGACTCCGTGCTGCTACTGAGAATTACCTAATGGAAAAACCCAGTAACACTTTGCCCGACCCGGGATTCGAACCCAGGACCTCGTGCTCAGCAGTCGCGCTTAGCAACCACTTATGTAATAGAGCATAATACTATGAATTGGTGTATAATATAACAACACATAGTAATCACGTGACCTCTATTATCCATAATGTCTTATGTTTTTTAGGACTCTGTGACCGAATTTCGTTCAACAATAATCACACTAATATTATAAAGGCGAAAGTTTGTGAGTGTGTTTGTTACCTCTTCACGCTTAAACGGCTCAACCGATTTTGATGAAATTTCATATGGAAGTAGCTGACACCCTGGATTAACACATAGGCTTTTTATCCTGAAAAAATGTAGCGGGTAACACCGCGGGGCGCAGCTAGTTACACAAAAACTTTAAAAGGCTATATCTATAAATTGCGTGACAGATACAAATCTAATAAAAAATTTAAATAATTAGTTAATTACCTTGGTCACGCACGCCATTATTTTACCTTTGTTCAAATACTAAGCACCTACTTAATTAATTATACAATAACGTAATGAGTTCACGAAAAAAATTAACATTTGACAGTTAGCGACAATTTTTTTTTTGGTTAGTTCTACTTTGTGGACATCATCATGAGCCGGAAGACGTCCACTGTTGAACAAAAGCCTCCTTCAAAAAGGGGGGAAAGGGTGCTATAATCCCCATGCTTGGCAAGCGGCTTGGGGATCGCAGTATTAGTGGTGAAATTACAGAAGACGCTGCTGCCTATCTTCTGGATTTTCCCTTAGTCGCCTCATACGACACGCGGGAGGAAAGGGAGTGGTCAATGCTAGGTCGAATAACACTCAGCATTGGTACCTATTGGTTATTAGAATTTGGTAAAACATGAGTGTCGCTGCGGTTAGAATAACACAGTTTTGCCTACCCTTTCTAGGAATGCAAGCTTGAGGATAAATGAAATTAGGTTAAACCACAGTATCTTACTATAGAGGCCATTATTATATCGATAAGATTCGATTATCGATATTAAGTACATTTCTAGTTGGGAAATAAAAGTGGGTTTCCGATGGACTTGACTAAACACAATTAAAAATATTTTTTATGGTGTTTTTATTAATATTTTATTAGTTTTTTGTAAGTATATATAATTTGAATAATCTCACGTTATTAGCATCGCTGTGTTTAATGCAATAAAACTTGTTTCTAAAATTGGGTGACACAAAAAATTAATAATCACGAACGTCAAATGAATTATCATTCGCGGAACATAAATATAGATCTAGAATAATCCCACTATATCACTATAACGATGAGGAGGAATACTTTGATGCTATTTTAACTGTTTATTTTTGTATATATTGTTTTTATTTTGTATTAGAATTAAGTTGTAAATAGTTTTAAATATTCCATAGATTAGATTACAAATATTATAATAAAGAATTATATAATGTAAAATGTAAAATGCAATTTTAGATTATAACCTACAAAATAATAAAAATAATAATTGCGAAATATTTCCCGCCAATTTTCCGTTGACGTTTAACAATCACAAACACAAATAATCGCGGCAATTTGGAAAACGTAAACAAACACGAGACGTAATAAAAAAAAAACACTTCCGTTTAAAATGCGATAAAACATTAAAAATCTGTATTTATTAGATTAAATTAGCATTTAGATAATCATAATTCACACTCACCGGTTTTGGCGTCACAAATTAATAAAATGAAAATGGAAATCAGCGCAAAAACGCGTCTGTATACTGCAATCATTGTTGGAGGAATGAAGTTGAAGAATGAGTACAACGGTAAACAAGTGACGCGGCTTGATATACTCGATTTAAAATCGTAGCGATTTAGAGCGATCCACAAATGAGTTTGATAATATTTAGGTGAAACTTGCACATTGTTTTATGAAATCTGAATCATGTTTGTGAACGCACCTTTAAAAAAAGCGGGAAAATATAGAAGATGATTGTCATTTAGATTATTTCAGACTGGATAACGATCCTATCATCCTAGTGATTACTAAGCGACTGCTGAGCACGAGGCCCTGGGTTCGAATCCCGGGTCAAGCAAAGTGTTACTGGGTTTTTCTAAGGTAATTCTCAGTAGCAGGACGGAGTCTGGCTTTGTGCCCGATTGAAGGTAAGCTCGCCTATTATATTGGGACCTAAAACATAACTGGCGGAATGTGGGTGTACTACACATCTGCCTACCTCTGGGAATTTGAGCGTGATGCTATGTTATCATTGTAATTTATTTTGTTAAATATAATATAACATCACGCCTGTATTTCCCGAAGGGGTAGGTAGAGGTGCCGATATAGTACACCCACATTTCGCCAGTTATGTTTTAGGTCCCAATGTAATAGGCGAGCTTACCATCAACCGGGCACAAAGCCAGACTCCGTGCTGCCACTGAGAATTACCTAATGGAAAAACCCAGTAACACTTTGCTTGACCCGGGATTCGAACCCAGGACCTCGTGCTCAGCAGTCGCGCTTAGCGACCACTAACCAACGAGGCAGTCAATTTATTTTGTTATTTAGAAGCATACTACTACTACTAATATCAGTAAGCTGAGATTGGTATATTATTTGAAGATGTGATTTGCCATAGACAAAGATTATGCTCGCCACGCCAAGACGCTAAAGATGAAGCAGTGAGGAGTCTGATAAATGATTTTACTTCTGCAAATAGGTTTTACAAAAACACTTTTACATGTCAATATTTTTAACTAGATGGCATCGGCATTTCCTAACTGTCTACCTCTCAGAAGAAATACCGAAGCAAACTCAGAGGTCAAGGTCTCTTTAGTCCAGACAAGCTCAATATTTATGTGAGAACAGTGTAGGTCTGAGAAGTGGTCTGTTTTGGAAAGAACCACGGTGTTTGAGTCGATCTGGCCTTACAGACGCCCCGCCTCGTATCATAGCTTATCATGACATTTCACTGATGTAGTGTGCCGATAGACGATTCACATTCTTTTTGTTTTTATCGTATGGTTGATGAACAACCTGGTTTCAGAGTTTAAACCGCCTGTAGGCCTCTGATATCTTTACACACCGTTGAAAAATCTCAGGTGTGCATTTCCTCACGATGTTTCCCTTCAAATTCGCATTAAAAAGTGTGAGAAACTTAAAATTTTATAAAAGTAATAGTACCTAGTCGACTAGGCGAGTAGGCGGCTACCGACCATTAGTACCTATAACTATTATATACATTATTTATTGTAAAACCCAAACTATAACTTGGCTTGAGGGGATACCCCTAACGGTCGAGTTAAGGAAAAATGTTGTTTACATACAATGGCGTATATACTGTATATTTAGAAATTTTGCCTAATGTTCGGTCGATGTACTGTCAGCATTTTAGGTTGTAGAACAAGTTAAGTCATTTAATGCGAAATAAAAAAAATAGACTGCCTCGTTGGTTTAGTGGTCGCTAAGCGCGACTGCTGAGCACGAGGTCCTGGGTCCAAATTCCGGGACGGGCAAAGTGTTACTGGGTTTTTCCATTAGGTAATTCTCAGTGGCAGCACGGAGTCTGGATTTGTGCCCGGTTGATGGCAATAGGCTCGCCCCTATTACATTGGGACCTAAAAACGCAACTGGCGAAACGTGGGTGTACTATATGTGCACCTCTGCCTACCCCGTCGGGGAATACAGGCGTGATGTTATGTTATGTTGTTAGTAACTAATTTTGCTGACTGTATTTGTAAAATATTTGTTTATTTAAGCAATAATAAAGTTAGAATTAGTTCGTTATCAGTCCGTATGTCATTCTAATTAATTTAATTATACACATAAGGTAATTGTGAAGTAAATTATTTATATAAATTGAACATTTTCACAGAGAACAAAAATAATCAAAAACCAGTACCTAAAGACATAACTCTTCCTTGGCAATCGGGTAAAAATAAGAAGGCTTACAATGGACAACAAATATTATTTATTTCAGCCATGATCGTCCCACTGCAGGGCAAACCTCCCTTTCCTTCCTCCATTACAACAAATATTAACATATGATATATAGATATTACGCACATCACTAACAAAATACCTACATCACGGCTGTATTTCCCCTAAGGGATAACCAGACGTGTATAGGTATACTACACCCACATTTAACCCATGCTGCTAGGCGACTACTGAAAATTCCATAATAATACAAAAAAATGTATGCCTGATCCGATAATCAAACCCAGGTCCTTACACTCGCCAGTCGTTCAACGCGACCTTAGCTACGTGGCTACCGCGCAGATCAGTTGATCTGCGAGGTTAAGCCGCGCTCGCCGCGGTCAGTCTTGTGATAGGTGACCGTTTTCGCATCTAAACTCTCCGTGCTTCGTAAGGTACGTTAAGCCGTTGGTCCTGCGGCTGATCTCTCTCCGGTCGTGTCTCACCGTCCTGGACTATGAGAGAGGAATAGGGAGTCCACCTGTGTTCGCATACTTGTGCACTATAATATCTTCGTAGTTGGCTAGTCTCAGTGGACAAGCCGCAGTGACCAAAATTCGGTCAGAACATTATTATTACACCGACAAGGCAGTCAAGGCATGGAATGGACATTTTAGGACAATTAAACAAATATTTTATATACCTTATATATATTCAATATCCATTGATTTATTTTACAGGTAACAGATCTCCCCAATTACAGGATCGGGCACAGCGGTACGTTGTCTGGTCATACTTGGCTTTAGAGAAAATAATCTCCTTCAATTCCCCTTGTGCGGTACATAACCTGCAAATTGTGTGCTTGGACCGCACAATGGGTGCCCTCACTATCCGAGGCCATTGCGGATCACCAGATGGACGGACACCTTTCTTTAAAATCACATAAGAAAACAAATCTGCGTACACTTCTGGCTTAGCTACGTACGGCAATGATTCGTACTTCATTAGAAAATTGCATGGAGTTTCCTGTTCTAAGTAACGGGGGCAAACATTATCGTTTGAACACGGAGAAAACACATAACCTCTTCTATTGTTATCAGTTTTTAGGTTCAATACGTACTCTCTAGCTTCATTTACCACTCTGAATCCCGCATTTGATCCATGTTCAACAATGATAAGGTAATTTTCAGTCTTATTCCACAGTTTTTGTACCGTTTCCAACCTTGCTTTCATGCTTGGTAGCTCAAATAATGAATACGCAGATAAAACTATATCATACTTCAGATCAGTTGATGCGGGTAAGAATTGACGCTGGAAGAAACCTTTGTAAGGCATCTCTAAGTTCTCTCTCCCTTGGCAGAGTATTAGACGGGCTAGATCATGCATTGTTGATGATGTGTCTACGCAGAAATACTCATAGATATGACCCTTCCAGAAATTGTTGACCGCCCACATACCGGTACCGACTCCAGAACCAAAATCGAAGAAACTCCGAGGTTTGTATTCCGGATTGAACTTGTGTATTTCATCTAGTATTCGTACCAGGACTGCATACTCCGGGGCAGCTCTCCCCATCAAATACTGTAGACAGGTTGGCTTATCATACGCAATATTACCCCAACCATAGACATTTCTCTTTAAAACACTAAATACTTTGTTTTGAATCTTGTTATCGAAGACTCTTTGCTCATCTTCTGTCATTTCTTTATGGTTACTTTTGTACATTCTTTGAGAGATTTTTTCGTGAATCTTTTGCGCTTTGGCGTCGATATCTCCCTCTTCTGGCGGGAGATGCCGCGATCTAATGTAGTTACTTAGCTTTATACTGTCCTGGTAGTACGCTTTAGCGCCGGCATCGTCTAGAATTAGTTTTATTGCTTTCTGAATATCGGGCGGTATGGCTGCCACTTTGATTCGGTTTGTGCCCGGATGTTTCCGTGGTTTAAATACTTTAGCTTCAAAATTCTCCTTTAGAGAGGGGTCAACTGCGACCCTAGTTGTGTAATTCGCGTAGAGGGAAGAAAAATAACTTATTCTTAATTTTCTAAACATTGTTATAACCTTAAAATTAGCGACAGTATTTGTATTGAAATTCAAACGTCAAACTCAAATGACATATTGTTCACTGACACAAGTGAAGTGTTTATGAAGTGAGTTGGCTCACTTCACTTATTCACGAAATATTTATTTTCAACAGGTTACACCAACAGCATCCATTCATATCACACTTTAACTTACAAATATTTAACACGTAGGGAACTATTAATATACATATTAATTAATCTCTTGAGTTTAATGAACGGGTAAAGAAAACAATAAAATGCGTCCCAAAATCTTTTATTACTATTACTCTCGAATTGTAACATTTAATATTACCACAGGTGCCAGTCACAACTACTATGATTCGAGTTATGAAATGAGCGTACTACTTGGTTACTTTTCAGTTCCTCACACCTCTATTCGGTTTTATAAAACTGTTCTTCAAAAAGACATCAGATTTACAGGGCCTTTTATTATAGCGATAAAGAAAAAAATAAATAAAACAACATGTTTATAACTTAAATCAACTTTTAACATCAGGCATTTTCTTGTGTTTATTGATACAATCTCTAAAATCATTGACTTGCGATTGGCATTTCCTCCAGTCCTTGGTTTCCGCTATGCATTCCTGAAAAAAAAAGATTTTTCACAATGAAAATCTATGTGGTCAATGGTCAATAATTTATTGATTTCTATAAATTGACATTTTAAATACTTAATTTATTCACAGATTGTAAACAAAGTAAGATATGTTGTCGCATTATAAAATTAATTTATCGCCTATTCTGTAGGTTTAAAATACTATGGTATTCTTCGTGTTCTTGTTCGAGAACAATCAATCGTTGAACAATACAATTTACGTAGGACCTGGAAGTATCGTTGTTTATACATATTTCATAATATTTATATGTTTCGAAAGATATAATCAATGAGTTGTTCCTTCTGTTAGCTGAAAAACGTATCCACAGAATGCGGATAATATATTTTCGAATCTATCTGGCATTGAACTGAATAAGATGGATTTTTTTTAAAAGAGATCGTCACACGAAGCCTTGTTATAGTAATAGGTTAATATTTAATCAACATTATCGACTTATGGGCGCGTAAGTGCGTAATGAAAACAAAACACTTCAAAATATTTTTCACACGGAATACCTATCTCACCTGGACTTTATAGTGCAGCTCTAGGCAGCCGGTTTTCTTCAGCATATTTTCTACTGGGTCTTCATCGCTGTCTACTGGCTTCTCTCGCGGCTTCACAGTCATCTTCGATGGAAATATTAACGGCACTGACCGACAGATGAATGGAGTCTAAATCAAAACAATAACCTAAAAAAATGACGTAACTCACCAGCTGATAAGATGACGTATTATACGACTAAATTTAAAAGCATTAAGCACCAAGAAGTTTGCAAGGTTTACGCGGATTCTTAATTTGTTCAGGTTATAGTAACGTTCCGTTGTAAGGAATAACTTTGCATGACCAATTTTTGTCCACTTTAAAAAATATATTCATTGCATTCAGTCATCGTTCATCGAGCTATGTTAGTTTAGATTTATCATTAAGAAGGTTGGTGGCAAAATTTCGACAAGAACTGGAAGCGTCACTCGTAGAGGGCTAGGCTGGAGGCACTACCAGACAATTCAGTTAGGTACACTCTCCATTCCTCTAGTCACGCACTGATTCTCCTAATTTCAGCTTTATAACCGAATTGTACAAGCCTGTTTATTTTTGACTAGCTGGAACCCGCAACCTCGTCGTTTTATTTTACCCTTAATATTTTCGTAAGTAAGTTAGTTTGGCTACTATTTAGCCTAAATAACTCTTTATAACATCAGCTATCAGCCAATAAAAGTCCCGGCAAAATCGGTCCAGCCGTTTCAGAGATTAAGCGGTAAAGGTAAATAAAAAATTAAAACTACTATTCTTGTTATATAGTTCAAATACCAGTCCATACATCATTAAAAATTGAACTTCACCAATGGAAAAGCCCCTTTCTCATAAAAATTGTTAGTGTTGAACAAGTGATTAAGCTACTCTTTATCTATCTGCCAGTATAAGTCCCGGCAAAATGGGTCCAGCCGATTCGGACATTACCGTCCATCGGACTATGAGAAAGAGGGAATAGGGAGTGCATCTGTGTTTGCGGCTGCGCACATACTTGTGCACTATAATATCTTCTGCGTAGTTTGCTACTTAAGAGTAGGCTGCCGTGGCCAAAATTAGGTAGAGCACATTATTGTTATAGTAATAAAACAGGAGTTAAATAACTTAACTTTATTTATTTAAATATAAAAATAAACAGTTATCTACAGTATTATGCTAGGATTTTACTTTTGTTGCGCAGAGCTGTGTAGGCGACCAGGATTGAGAGGGCGGTCGCCAGGATCTCGGAGTTCACCCAGGGGCCAGAGTAACCTGGACGAAGATATAAGATATCACATTAATATAGGTTGGTGTAGGCCGTGCTGCGGTTGCATGCTTGGCTATTCCCGCGGCACGTCACATAGCGGAAAGCGGAACGGGGGTTTTAGTCGGTTGAAGTCCGACATAACCCGCTCGCTTCACCCGTAGCCGGCGGGTATCCATGAGGATTTCCCACGTTTAATAAAAAAAAAAAAAGGCTAATACTGGGTTTTTCCATTAGGTAATTCTCAGTAGCAGCATGGAGTCTAGATTTGTGCCCAGTTGATGGCAATAGGCTCGCCCCCTATTACATTGGGATCTAAAAAAAACATAACTGGCGAAATGTAGGCGTACTATATGTGCACCTCTGCCTGCCTACCCCTTCGGGGAATGCAGGCGTGATGTTATGTTATGTGGTGTAGGCTAAGCGATTGGATTGCTGCAATAGATAACTATCCCAACACAATAGACCAAATTCATTTTAGTAACCACATATTTCGCAATAGTTCTGCACCTTCTGGAGAATTTTTATGGTTGTTTTTTTTTAGGGCAGTTGTGTGGTGTCCCTAGCTGGTGTATTAAAGTTCTCAACAGGCCTCTGCATGTCGGACCTTTTTTTTTTTTATTAAACGTGGGTAATCTGTATGTTGGACCTGTCTCAAGTCTTTGAAAAGACTGGGTATCTTCCAAATAGTTGGTAGCCCGAGTAAACAAAATGAGACAAATACATATATTTTTTACATGTCGCTTCACACTAGGATTTTCTCCTGTATCATGAACTAGGGGTTAAAAGTTTGATTCTTGTAGGGCACAAAAAAATTGTGATCTGTAGATGTTTGTCCCGAGTGTGGGTGTGTGTATGTGATATTTCATGTTTGTGAAATGCACCCATGATACAGGAGAAATATGTGGTGCAGGGCGACGCTTTTGAAAAAAGGCTGGTATTTGAATATTTCTGACTGTCAGTCAACTCTGTCATAGATAGATTCCAAGAGTACTCACTGCCGGGGTGGTTCAGCTGGATAGCGATCAAAGGAGCGACAGTAGCGGCGGGGTCGGCGCGGCGTGCGCGGCGGAGAGAGGCCCAGCCTTCCTCGTCCAACACACGGATCTCGTGAGTACCGGAGCGGGCCTTCGCTGGCTCCTCGGTCCAGGAAACCTGTGGAAAGTTTATGCTTATTATTCACTGATACTCTAGTATTCTAAGGTATTTAAAAAGAGACTTTCGGCATTTCTTCTCAGAGGTAGTCAGATAATTTTTTCACTATAACAGAGCCTTTCATTACTACAATAAATATTAAATCTATTTAGGATTATTAATTAAAAAATAAGATGTTTAATATGCATGAAGTCATATAGTAACATAGATATAGTCAACATTAAAATTAAAAGTGTCATTTAGTAGTCTGTAGCAGTATCAGACATCAACTATGTGTATTTAGCAAAATGAGTCATAATTATCAGCCAGAAGAAGTCCACCATTGAACAAAGGCCTCCCCCCTAACACCACAATGAATTGTGTATTTATATGACTTTTTGCATCTTTTTTGCATGTTGCCATGCTAGGCTTAAATTTTAAATTGATAAAGGGAAACTTGAAAAATGATGGACACGAGCGGGACTCGACCCGCGACAGTCGCCGTACCGTGGCATTTATGACTAATTATTTCCGCTATGCCATCTGTATCAACACCCAATTATTAAAACAGATGATGACTGTTAAACTATTCTTTAAAATTGTATTTTCATAGCTGTATTCTATTAAGGGGTAGACAGAAATGTACATATAGACCCATTTCACCAGATGTTATTTTAGAATGGATATACAAAAAAAAAAAAATGATGTGTCGTCAACGTTTTACACTTCTCTGTATTGGTGTTATGCTGTTCTTCTAATTAAAACACATCAGGCTTTCATATTGCAGTGTTATTAAAAACATAACCATACATTTCAGTCAAATTCAGTGATATTTTCAGATTGAAAAACAGATTTGATTCTTGATGTACTTTCACTTTTAGATTAACACAGATGTTACCTTTTGAATGTGTTTTCAGTAATTTAAGGAGTTTATCTAGCAATAGGTACTATTATATGACCTTACCATCCGTTTAACTAAGAATTATGAAAGATAAGAGGTTGGCAAAAGGTTATATGCTTACCTGGTATTTATTTTCACCAATACGGGCAGCAGTCAGCGGTTTTCCCTCAACTTCGGCGTACAGAGCGTAGTTTTCAGGCAGGGGGTCGTCGCATTTCAGTGTAAATTCAGTAATGTATGCTATTTGAGATACTACTGTTGCATCTAAACTGGTGAAGGATGAGGCCTCGACTTGAGGGTTTGTGCAGCCCTGTGCAAAGGCGACAGCCGCGAAGGCACACAAACAGATCACGTATTTTGTTACCATTTTGCTGTCTGTCTTACAATTTGTGACTAAATAAAGTAATTTATTTTATAAATGCAACTAACTGTTCGCTTCACGGTTCCACGTATAGAAAATATATGAGTGGCGTTCGAATTGTCAATTCGATGAAAGTCAAGGTAATTTTTTTTATCGATAACGGTACAAACTTTGTGGATCAACAATATACTAAACAAATATACTATTGCGAAAAAATATTTCTCTTTAGTTTATTGGCGTGAGAATGTATTTATTAGCGATTAAATGTTATATAAATCTTAAAATATTCAAACGCTTTAAAAATTTATTATACTGATTTATGTTTTGAACGCACTCCCAAAACGTCAGCGATGACGTGTGACGAATATGCCAAGTGGCCTTTCAGTTGCGTTCGTAATTGTAGATGCATTCCCGATTTGATTCATTCATTTTATTTCATTATAGATTGTAGTTTATTATCTATATTTTTTAAATGAAATAAAAAAGCAACATTTCTCCTGTTATATTACGAGGTCCTGAAGTATAATAGGAGGCGAGCCTATTGCCATTAACCGGAGCCAGATTCTCCAGCTAGGAGGGGCGACGCAAAATGGCTGACAGCGTTTGGAAACGGAGGGCCGAAGATCAAGCTCAGTGGCGTACCATAGCAGAGACCTATGTCCAGCAGTGGACTGGAGTAGGCTGATGATGATGAAACCAGATTCTGTGCTGTTATTGAGAATTACCAAATGGGTAAACCCAGTGACACCGCCCGTCCCAGGATTTGAACCCAGGACCTCGCTCAGCAGTCGCACTTAGCGACCACTTCTTAAGTCTATTGACAGGTCTGTGCTTTTTCAAATTTCATTGATCAGCATTGATATTTTTTATAAGTAAGGGGTATATAATACAGGGTTCATTATATCACACTAATATTATAAAGGCGAAAGTGTGTTTGTTACGTCTTCAAGCTCAAACGGCTGGACCGATTTTGATAAAATTTGGTATTGAGCTAGCTACCCTGGATTAACACATAGGCTCTTCATCCCGAAAAATGTAGCGGGTAACACCACGGAGCGCAGCCAGTATTCCAAAGGTTAACAAAATAAAAGTCATAATGATAATTTATCCATAAAGGCCTATATTTATTGATTTATTTATATTTTGTTGACATATTCCATGTGTGCCCCATTCAATATACCAAGCCGTAGTGAGAACCACTGCACTAACCACGCCGCCGCTAAAGCCATCTCAAACAAAACAAATTTATTCATGCCGGTGGTGGAAATCGGAACTAACAATCAAAGGAACATAAGTAATGTCAAAATGACAGTGTTTAGTGCTATGACAGCTACACTAGCGACATTGCCACCGGCATCAATAAGTTTGTATTACTCGATTTATGAACAAGCTTTATGTTACCCTGGTACATATTTATATTACAATGTCTTTTGCTCAGTATTGGAATAATAGAACTCCTCTGGATTTTGTTGTCCTGGTACTTTTGTTTTAATAGATTTGTGATCCTAGACCTAGATAGACCTATCTGATAGGCGAAAATAGTTCTATGTAAGATAAGCCTATTAGATAGGTCTAAATTGAGGCCTAGAAGTCTGAAATACACAGAAAAAGCTTTCAAATAAACATTTATTTACATTTTTGTGTTACATGACCATTTGTCTATGAATTCAATTACCTAATTGGTCATGGGTCATTGGAATTCTTGTGTATACTATATCTCTCTCTAACATTATACGTGTGAAAAGGATAGACAATATTTACTTTTTAATTTATATAAATTCAATCGTTCAAAAAAATGGTTTTACTAGTTAGTCTGCCCCATTACTATGAACTCTTCAAGGGTGGTTGACGATGTTAAAACGAGACGCCGCAATACACTGTAGCGGGGTCTTGCTTCCACACCGTAAACTGTACTGCTTTAAAAGTTCATAGTAAGGGGGCAGAAGTATTTTCCATCCTTCTCTATAACATATGTAAGAAAGAGATACAGCATTTATCAACAGAACAAGGCTTAAACTCTGTGTCAATCCAATCAGTGAAAAATGTTGACATTTTTAAATCCTATTTTTTATTCAAATCATAATTTATGTCCAATTATTTATAATAAAACTCTTAATTATATCCTAATTAACAGAAACACGACTATTCACCTCATACATTGAACTGACACAGTGTACTTTATCTCTGTCTACCCCAACACAGTACTATAATAACAGTTTTTCTCTCATTATATTGCGATACCAGCATGGCGAATCTCGTGATAAAAAATTCGATATAATCTCAAATCTGTAGTTAAGCAGAAAGGATCCAATCTACATCCAACTAATATTGAGTTATTTGACTTTAAAGTTTGGATCGTATTTCTTTATCAATGCAGTACAGTAAATCTGCTTGTTTAGTGGCAGACGAAGGGTATTTTCTTGTATTTTAATATTTGAATTATGGTAGAACCGAAGAGCGTGTATGAGGAGTGATGCGTGTGAATGAAGCAAAAGTATGCCAGGATCGTAGCAAATGGAAATCCGTGGTCTCTGCCTACCCCTCAGGGAAACAGGCGTGACTTTATATATGTATGAATTATGGAATTAGGTTTACTTTTTTACCTCTTTAGTATGTGTATCTCAATAGTTGGTATGGTATGGATCCCTTCTGCTTAACTACGTCCAATTATACTGGGTATTTACAAGAGTATGCCTCACTCCATGGCAGTTTCATACGCTTACACTTTATTTATTTGCTAACGGCTTTGCTGACATACATTTCAGCTTTAGTCCCATCGTTTACGGCACAGGCCTGCCCACAGATTGCATTATATACAGAAACTTGACCTTACAACACGCGTTTTTACCTTCACAGTATATTCATAAAACTGGCGTCGATATTTTTGTCAACTAGCATTAACCGGCGACTTTGCCTGCATGGACATTTTTGCCTTTCCGAAATTAAAGAACCCTTCCAAATCCTTCCATGACCATTTTTGGGGTTCCGTATCTCAAAAGGAAAATCGGAACCCTTATACGATCTCTTTGTTGTCTGTCAACCCCTTTTTCTCAAGAACGCGTGAAGATATAAAGTTGATAAAGCCCCTCCCTCCCACCACTTTCCTAGATTCAATATATCGTATGAGGTATTGTTTGAAAGTGCTTTTTGTAAGGATTTTATAAATACTAGTCTTACAAAAGTCTAAGGCAATCCTAGACGCCATTAAAAAGCTTGAAATAAAAAATTAAAACCTTCAAAAACCACGAAAAATAACAAAAATAATATGTTATTTCACTTTACATAAGCAAAGTGCAAGTCGAAGCCAAATCCCAACATTCATTAACTGATTCAGACAAAAAGTACTTAAGAGAATGCATAAGTGCTTTGTTAATAGCTTCAATGTTAAAACTATTAACAAAGCGAACGCATAGGATTTGACACCGATTTCCACTTGGCTTATGTAAAGTGAAGTAAATAACATATTAATTTTAATAATTTTTCGTGTTTTTTGAAGCTTTTAATAATTTTTTTTTTATTTAAGTAAGTCAGTTTCAATCGACGCCATTTTGCTAGCACGCGTCATCAAAATCTCGTGTTATCGATATCTGGCCTAGTTAACGATGCGGAAGCGAGACGTCGCATTACACGCAGCGACGTCTCGCTTCTACATCGTAAACCGTCCTTTATGAGTTCATGGTAAGAGGGCTGTATTAACCAGGATCCGTCAAAGATAAACTCGCTAGCGACCACTAATCGTACACTATACAAATACAATATAAATACTTTCTTAGTTATTCTAAGACACTGACTAACGGTGACGGAAAACATCGTGAGGAAACCTGGATTTAATTATCTGAAATCGCCCGCAGTGAGCTAGCGTGGTGATCGATGCTCAATCCTTCTCTATACGAGAAGAGGCCTTTGTAGCAGTGGGACAGTTATAGGCTGTTATTATTGTTATTAGTTACTTAATACATGTTAACCCTGTTATATTAAATGCATAGATAATTGTAACGGTCAAGTTTATATATTTACATTCTGTATAACAACTCGATTTGTTCGCTATGTATTCATAATATTCTGACCGAATATCGTTCACGGAGGGTCTCAGCTGAGACTAGCCAACTACGAAGATATTATAGTGCACAAGTATGCGAACACCGGTGCACTCAATTCCCTCAATCTCATAGTCCAGGACGGTGAGACACGACCGGAGAGATACAGGACAACAGCTCAACGTGCCTTCCGAAGCCCGTAAGTCCAGGCTTGGTCATTTAGGTTCTAGGCAAGTGGTAAAAAGCTAGACTTATGTTGTCTTATAGACCACCAAATTTAAGATAATTTGGAAAAATGATGGACACGAGCGGCACGCAAACCTGAATCCTTCGCCGATCCAATACCACAGTTCAATTAACAGAGCTACGCCACGGATCGGGGAAGGTCGCGGGTTCGAGTGCCGCTCGAGTCTATCATTTTCAACCCTTTATCAATTTAGATTATCGTCACCGATAATACAGTCGAAAAATTATGTCATCCCCATACATTTATCGCTCTATTATTTTCTATTCGTCGTGTTTTTCGCCATTTGTCTAGTACCCTAGTACAGTAAAAACTGTAATTTTTTTTGGTATCTTTTTTGCTTGTTGCCATGCTAGGCTTAAGGCGCCACGGTACGGCGAATGTCGCGGGTTCGAGTCCCGCTCGTGTCCATCATTTTTCAAAGTTTCCTTTATCAATTTAAAACTGTAATTATTTATATAAATTAGGTTTTTGATATTTTGAGCTCAAGAGTGCGTCTCACATAGCGAACCAATCGGGTTTAGCCTAGCCATATAAGAATAGACTCAAAAATGTCTAACCTTGTGTCATTTCACTAATTTATTCGCATTTCTGTTCGTCTATGTGCGAAATAAAAGCGCTTAGAGACAGAAATGTGAGGTAAAGAGTGAGATGACACTAGATTAGTTGTTTGTGAATCTATTATTTAAGAGGGTTTTGTCGGTTGTTGGCCGTTTATCAGCTACCACCGGCAATAATATTTTCCGTTAGAAAAACAATAATTTCTGCTCGAAAATTCTCGTGCCCGCGCCGAAGAAGTGGACAAACAGCTTTAAGTCTTCCAGGGAGACTGTGAAGCTGTTTGTCCACTGCCTCCAACACCGGCAACGACATTATCCGTTACAAAAACAATAATACAATATTTTCTGCTCGAAATCTGCCGTGCCGGTGCTGAGCAATAGGCAGACAGCCTCAAGTTTTTCTGTGAAACTGTTAGCCCGTCCATGCCACACATCGGCAACGATATTTTCCGCCAAAAATACGAAATTTTCTGCCGGAAAACTTTCTTGCCGGCGATATCCAGTGGACAGAGAGCCTCAAATCTCCAAGCTCGCCCGCCCTAGCGGCAGCAGTAAAGCGCGCGGTGCCCCGGGCAGTGGTTCAGCGGTCAGTGGTTGGGCGGGGTCTTGGCGGGCGAGGCGGGGGGCGGCGCGCTCCAGTCGGCGTCGCCCTCGTACTGCGTGTTCTCGAGCCGCGTGATGAGCCGCTCATCCTCGTCGCCGAACTCGCCGCCCATTAGCGACGGCTCGCCGACTACCATCACGTCCTGCAAGGTACAATGAAAACATTATATATATCTACTAGCGGACCCGACGGACGTTGTCCTGTGCAACCTAAATACCGCCTACAGCGCCATCTGCCGGCCTTATTTATTTTATTCTAAACTAGCTGACCCAGTAAAATTTGTACCATTCTCACCTTTTAAACCTTCCCTGGACTGCCACAAATAGTTCAAGACTAAAATAAGCAATTCATTTTTATTTATATAGATAGAAGATAGGTGTGCGCTTGGCCACAATTCGTCTGATGGTAAGTGATATTGATACGATGGATGTAGATTAATTGCAATTTTAAAAATATTTAGGGATCCGTAAAATAACGGGGGTAATGTCCAGGGTTCCAGCCAGTATTATATACAGTACGAACCTGCGAGGCGAGGCTGAAGTTAGGTCCCGGGGATCGTTTCTTGGCGGGCGCGGGCGGCGCGGCGTTGGGCCCGCCGCTGCCCTTGCGCTTGCGGCGCTTGCTGGCCGGCCGCTGGGACTCTGGGAGAGGGGGGACACGTTAGTATAGTTATATGCATTAATACGTGATCTGGGTATGTTTCCACCATGTTGGTGTTATCACAAGCCAAACTCCAGAACTGAAGCAGTCGCCGTGGCCGAAATCGGCTAGGAAGTCATCATCATGTTTCCTCCGAAAATTATAATTTTGATTTTTTGGAGGACTGACACACTTCCACGGATCCCACAAATGTTTTGTACAGTGCGGGAATCGAAACCGCAAGCAACCCTTAGCGCAGAAGTCCAATCCCTTAGCCACTGCATCCATCAGATCGTTTATATGTGTAACGATCGCGTACATCTCACGCCTTTACGAAGATAGTCGACAGAAGATGCTGCTGCTCTTCCATTCGGCAAACGTTACATATGTAAGTAATATAGGTAACCACCCGGTTGATGGCAATAGGCTCACCCCTATTACATTGGCCCGAAAAAACATAACTGGCGAAATGTGGGTGTACTATATGTGCACCTCTGCCTACCCCTTCGGGGAATACCAGTAGGCGTGATGTTATGTTATGTTTATAGGTAACCAACCTGGCGGCGCCACCATCCGCTGCCACTTCTGGAAGAGCGTGGTCTTGAGGCAGTCGCGCGGCGACAGCGCGTACGCCTTGTGCCGCGACATCAACTCCTGCATCGGCTCCAGGATCACGCACAGCTGGAACATTCACCATAACAGGTTAGGATGAACAGTACACCATGATCTGCGAGGTTAAGCCGTGCTCGCCACGGTTAATTTTGTGATGGGTGACCGTTGCCATAATATGTCGAGACCTCTCCGTGCTTCGGAAGGCACGTTAAGCCGTTGGTCCTGCGCCTGATCTGCTTCGTTGGTCTAGTGGTTGCTAAGCGCGACTGCTGAGCACGAGGTTCTGGGTTCGAATCCCGGGTCGGGCAGTGTTACTGGCTTTTCCATTAGGTAATTCATAGTAGCAGCACGGAGTCTGAATTTGAGTCCGGTAGATGGCAATAGGCTCGCCCCCTATTACATTGGGACCTAAAAACATAACTGGCTAAATGTGGGTGTACTATATGTGCACCTCTGCCTACCCCTACGGGGAATACAGGCGTGATGTTATGTTTAGTACGCTTGGCATGTGGAGCATATACCATGTGGAAGCACGTACCCTCAAGTAGTTGAGCGTGGAGTTGGTGATGCCCTGGCGCGTGATGTTCTTGGCCAGCTGGTCGAGCGCGGCGTGGTCGGGCGGGTGCACGGCCTGGCGGGGGATGAGCTCGCGGTGCGCGCGCACGGCCAGGTGCCACGTCTTGATGCGCATGAGGTCGTCGAACGTGAACTCCAGGATCAGCCGGCCCTCTGTACACACCTGGGGACAATATCATCATTAGAAGTCAACGCTCATAAACCATAAATGACTATGATTTTTACCTTACAGATAGGTAAATATGGTACAAACTTATATGAATATACCTATAGTACACAGGAAAATGTGGCATTTAAGGAGACTTAAGCTTACGGCCCAGCAGTGGGTCATATAAATCTAATGATGATGATAGATGGACATCATTGTATACCTTGCTAAACATGGTACCTATATACCTTATTGAATAAAAGGTGGTTAAGCATGGGTTGTACCCACTTGAAAATAGTATATCTATATACCTTATAGAAAGAAAGATGGATGAACATGGGTTATACCCACTTGAGCATGGAATATACCTTATTGAATATAGGTTTCCCGTGGTGCGTCACCATGGTGCATTGGTCGCACAATCAATCGTTATTTTTTTTTTTCGAACTTGCCTCTCGCAGTTTGCTCTGAAGGAGCTCTGACTGCTTAACCGGTCGTTTGGCGAGACCTAATAAAAGGCCTCCAGCCAGGCAATCGTGTTGTGGTAACTCATTGGGTTTTATACCTTACTGTACATCATCATCACCAGCTTTTAAATGGCCCACTGCTGGGCATAAGCCTCCTCCCCTAAACGCCACTGATTCCTATTTTGGGCCTTTTGCATCCAGGTCTTTCCCTGTACAGCAACAACATCATCAGTCCACCTTGCTGGAGGTCTGCCAGGGGCTCTACAGGCTCTCCTCTCTTTACTGTACATGGTACCAAAATACCTTATCGAAAGAAAGATAGAAAAAGTACCTTATTGAAAGATGGATGGACATAGGTTATACCCACTTAAACATGATTTATACCGACTTAAGCACAGAATATACCTTACTGACCATTACCTTAGTGAACATAGGTTTCCCGTGGTGCGTCACCATGGTGCAGTGGTCGCAGTCAAGCGTGATGCTTGTGTTGTGGAAGGATTCTTTAGGCTGCCGCATCGTGTAGTACAGCTCTGACACGCCGCCCTCGTATATACTGCGGAAGTAGCGCGGTATGAGCGTCCTTCCTATTGCTGCGGGCAGAAATTAACACTGTTTAGTTATATAGTATTATTAGGTGCGCCCCGCGGGTGCAAAAAATAAGTAAATATAAAGTTGACCGTCACATCCGAAACATCTAACTGTGGTAACCAACTAGCGGCGTAGTGGGGCATCACGGCGCGTATTGCCGTCACGGCATTGTCGGTTTGACTGCCTAAGCGAGCCAACAACCTCATAAACGTTTTACTTTTATGTGACAAAGGCCATGTTCATGCAATATTATTTAAATATACTAAAATATATCGATTAGACCTGAGGATAAGAGAATTGACCACCTCCTTTCCTCCCGTGGGTGTCGTAAGAGCTAAGGGAAAATCCAGAAGATGGGCAGCAGCGGCTTCTGTAACTTCATCACAAATGCTGCGCTTGCCAAGCGTGGGAATTATGGCACCCCCCCCTCCCCTTTGGGGCCTTTGTTTAACAGTGGACGTCTTCCGACTGATGATGATGAATATAACAAGTACCAGGCGAACATAAAATGAAGGAGAAACTCACTATATCTCTTGGGTCCATCTTCTAAACAGAATGTGAGTGTCAACGTGGCATCGTCCTCGAAGAACTCTGTCGCGAAGGCGTCCCACCACAGGTTGTCTGAGTCCTGGAACGTGTGATTAACACAATTAGTATGGTCACAAATTAATAACGTTATTTACAGATGATTTAAACGATTTTGAACTCTATTAAGTAAGGCATAAGGAAAGGAAACACGTATTTATTTACAAACTGTTTACTATAACTAAACATAATATTACGCCTACCTATATTCCCTAAAAGGGTAAGCAAGGGTGTGTAAAACACCTACATTTCGCCAGTTCCAACACATTTCGCCAGTTGCGGTCCCAATGTAATAGGGGGCGAGCCTGTTGCAGTTTGGAACAAATCCTGACTCCGTGCTGCTACTGAGTATCAACTAATGGAAAAATAAAATCTGTATAGTTGTGAGAAAATAGAGTATAAGGTACAATGGGGTTGACGTATCCATGTGGATAAAAACCCCTAATTAAAATAGAATAAAAAAAAAAAAAAAAAAAAAACTAATGGAAAAACCCAGTAACACTTTGCCCGAACTGGGAGTCAAACCCAAGACTCAGCGCAGCAATCCAATCACTTAGCCACTGTGCCTCAGTGGCGGTCATCAAATTATTACATTACATCTCAGTCTACTTGACCATGAATCCTTAGATATCAAAACTCCAAATAAGTGTTATTGGGTTTTTCCATTAGGTAATTCTCAGTAGCAGCACGGAGTCTGGATTTGTGCCCGGTTGATGGCCAGCTCGCCCCCTATTACATTGTGACCTAAAACATAACTGGCGAAATGTGGGTGTACTATATGTGCACCTCTGCCTACCCCTTCGGGGAATACAGGCGTGATGTTATGTTATGTGTTCGCTACGTCACAACAGTAATTATTCAATAACTCTAATGCAAAGCGCAGTTACAAGGAAACAAGAAACAACCGGAGCGTTGGGTACATTTATAACTATTTGGGTACCTCTTACGTGTGACGTCACCTAACGCCGCGTCGCAAATACACAGTATAGTTCCCGACGCGTAAAAAGAACCACCATAACTTAATTCTTTGGTATTCCAGTCTACTCCAAAGTACATAACTAGTTAAGTACCTGAATATAAAAATAATAACAGCCTATAACTGTCCCACTGCTACAAAGGCCTCTTCTCTAATAGAGAAGGATAGACCATTGATCACCACGCTAGCTCACTGCGGGCGATTTCAGATAAATCCAGGTTTCCTCACGATGTTTTCCGTCACCGTTAGTCAGTGGTGTCTTAGAATAACTAAGAAAGTATTTATAACATTGAAAAAGTCACATTGATACTTGCCCGGGTTTGAACCTGCAATCTTTTGCATACAAATCCGGTATGTTAACCAGTAGGCCACCGCGAGATATATCACAAAGTACTAAATGATTCTACAATAAAACAATTACACTGCTTCGTTGGTCTAGTGGTAAAACATGAGGTTCTCGGTTCAAATCCCTGGTCATTAGTAGTACAATTAATCTCAAAAGACCCAATAAAAAAACTTTCTTAGTAAATCTAACGCAGAAAACGTCGCCTTATAAGATTTTCCATCGTATCGAGGATGCTTTTCACAAACATAAAATATCACAAATGACATTCGAAACAAACATCTGTGGACCACACAAATCCTTGTCCCGTGCGTGAATCGAACCCGCAACTCCTAGCGCAGCAGTCCAATAGCTTATCTACTGCGTCAATCGTGTAATCGACAAACTTAAAAACTTTGCCATTTTCGCAAAATCTTCGGCAAATCCTGTCTAAAGTCGAACGCATTCGGGTTTTATTTACTTAATAAAACATAACATAACATCACGCCTGTATTCCCCAAAGGGGTAGGCAGAGGTGCACATATAGTACACCCACATTTCGCCAGTTATGTTTTTTTAGGTCCCAATGTAATAGGGGGCGAGCCTATTGCCATGAACCGGGCACAATTCCAGACTACATGCCGTGAGAATTATCTAATGAAAAAACCCAGTAACACTTCGCCCGACCCGGGATTCGACCAGGACCTCGTGCTCAGCAGTCGCGCGAACGACGAGGCAGTCAAAAACTTTACTTGATGATTATAAGTTATAACAAAATTATTACATTGGGACCTAAAACATAACTGGCGAAATGTTGGTGTACTATATGTACACCTCTGCCTACCCCTTCGGGGAATACAGGCGTGATGTTGTGTATAACAAAAGATATACTGACCTCTGTTCTCTGTTGCAACCGTTTGTTTAGTTCATATACTCTGTAGTCTGGTTGTCCAAAGTATGGAGCGTGCCGCCTGAAACATACATACAAAAATACATTAGTTACACATTCACTTTATATAGGTTTATCCGTCCGGGTTTCCCCGGATTTGGAGATTATGAAGACCATCCGGGGGGGGTTTTCGAAAAGTGTCCGGATAGGACCCGGGCAGATTTTGTGTCAGAGGAATTAATTGAAAAATATGCAAAAAATCATAACCAACAACAACAACACTGCCTACCCCTCTCGCATATACAAGCGTGATAGTCTACCTACAGTAGCCTGTTTGCGTAGTTTAATATCAATTGATGACGTCACAGTCACAGTGACGTCATACGAAACCTTACGATGTTATCAACACAATCGAGGGAAAAGCTTGTGATATAAGAGTTGCTGGTAATTAAATATGACGCAGATACTGTATCAAGGGGTAGGCAGCATACCCTTCTAGAAAACAGACGTGACTTACTCTCTTTAATAATAATGTCTTCCTGACCTCATTTCGGTCACGGCGGCCTATCTCATCTGAGACTAGTCAACTACGAAGATATTATAGAGCACAAGTATGCGAACACAGGTGCACTCCCTATTCCCTCACTCTCATAGTCCGGCACGGTGAGACGAACGGAGACATCAGGCGTAGGACTAACGGCTTAACGTGCCTTCCGAAGCACGGAGGAGACTCGACAATAACGGACACCCATCAAAAGACTGCGGCGAGCACGGCTGAACCTCGCCGATCGACCGATCTGCGCGGTACCCACTTAGTTACGAGCCCCTCTCTTGAAAAGTACTGATACAAATAATATCTGATTACCACAGTAGTGAGTTATTGGACTACTGCGCTAAGAGTTACGCTTTCGATGCCCGCTCGTGTCAATTTATTTGTAACACTCGCCAACTTCTGTCCCGAGTCTAGGTGTTCGTGTATTTAAAACGCACCCACGATACAGGAGAAATTTCTGAAGAGGGGCGACGTTTAAAAAATATTCTATTATGCAATCGCACGAGAACCCCCCCCCCCCCCCATCGAATCATTGTCTACTAACCTTTGTATAGCAGAGGACACATAAAATGCATTACAAAGCATTACGCTCAACTTTACAAGGTTCGGTCATGGATGGGTGCGCGTCACATGGCTCTTACTTACATCACTATTCTAGGCTTATCATTGAGATTTTAGTGGCAAATTCGCGAGTATAGAGAGAGTAGTAGAGTATACCTAAGAAAAAGACAATATATACAAAACTAAACAGTTAAAAAGCATCAAAGTTAACTCCTCATCGTTTTTCACTACGGAATTGATTTTAATGAAATTTCATATGGAGGTAGCTGACACCTTGAATTATAACATAGGCTACTTTTTATCCCGAAACAATGTAGCGGGTAACACCGGGGGCGCAGCTAGTATAAAATAAGTTAGTATAATAATGGTATTAAATTTTTAATTGACAAAACTTCTAGAAGTTGCGTGAATTCTTCTTTAATCCTCTAAAAAGAATCTGCTTCAGCAAAACGTATACTGAACTGATAAATCAGAAATAATTTTAAAAATGTAAAATCACTAAACATGAAAGTACTAGGCGATCATAGGTGATGAAGAGGATGTACGTAAACACAATTATTTTCTTTGTTCCGTTGACAATGTTAGACAGGCAGGCAGGATGTTATGAACGACAGAGGATACAGAACAATTATGTTAGGTTACATTGCAAAACCAGGTATAGCTGAGCGCCTAGTACATCTAGAATTCTAGATAATTATTCACCGAGTGGTATCCGGCCCAGAATTGGCCACACCCTTTTCTCCCGTGGGTGTTGTAAGAGGCGACTAAGGGAAAATCCAAAAAATGGGCAGCAGCGTCTTCTGTGACTTCTCCACCATCCCCAAACCGCCTGCCTTGCGTGGGGATTCTGGCATCACCCCCTTTTGATAAGGAGTCCTTTTTTAACAGTGGACGTCTTCCGGCTAATGATGATATTGGTTAACGCAAAACAAAACAGTTCAGCGCTATGGCAGGGCAGGGTTTGTCAGGATGGTTCAGTGGGTACACGCGCAGCTGCCTAGCATATTCTGGGTTTGATTTCAGAGTTGAGCATTATTGGATTTCCTGTTAGGTAATTCTTAGTAGCAGCATGGAGTCTGGATTTATGCCCAGTTGATGTAAATAGTCAGTCTATGATAACCTTGCCAGTAATGGTCAATTGTGGGTATACAAAACAGATCTGTCTCTCTCTTCGGAGATACAGGCGTTATGTTGTAACTTAACAAAACATCACGCATGTATTCCCCAAAGGAGAAGGCAGGACCGGACCGAATACGCCTGAGCCACTCTATACTCCTTTTCTATCTCATAACATTAATATTATCATTAGTTGCCATCCGCGGATGGTAATTGATAAGCGAAAGAAATCAATTACTACATAAAGAGAAAGTATTCAGAATATCTTATCGTGTGGTTGATGAACAACCTAGTAGAGTTTAAACCGTCTGCTGCCATGGCTTTCCACACCGTTGAAAAATCCCTCGGGTGTGCCGGTTTCCTCACGATGTTTTCCTTCACCGTTTTAGCAACTGATAACTTATTACGCACATGAATTCGAAAAACACTGGTGTGTGCCTGGATTTGAATTTGCGAGCTTTGACTTGGCAGTCCAGCGGTCATACCACTCGGCGATCAATGCTGCATATATTCAGAAAACAAGGAAGGAAGAATATGACAGAGATAAATGGTATTAATTTGATAAGATATGGCTGTAAAAACCATTTTAAATGTAGGTTACTAGGCGACTTTGAAATAAACAGTTTTGTATTCGACTCGTATGTAGTGTTTGTATGTCCGCGATTTTCTCAAAAACTACTGACCCGATTTAGGAAACTCAAAAGCAGTAATCTTATAGAAATGTAGGTATTTGGACTAGTCAGTTACCAAAATATATTATTTATCATGAGTTCTTTATTTACAAGGTTATTTACAATTCTTAAAAATAAATATATACAAAAATAAAAAATTTAAACTAAAAATTATGTATCAAAGTATTCGTCCTCATCGCTGTCGACTGGTAGGGTGCCCAAAAGGCTGGCGGCATTGCCACGTTGAATGGCAATGCTAATTCTTTGGCCGAAAAACAGGCCAGCCTTTTGGTCACGTGAAGCGTCTATTTATCATGGCTTACAGGAGTCACAAGGATGGGCACGAGTGGTAGGTTTGTTTCGATAAAAATTACCTTAGCTAACGCTGGTAACCCCACTGACGATATATTATGTAGCCGTATTTTTTTACTGGGCACCCCATATAAGACTTCTTTTCTCCAGACGGACGTAGACCCCTTTCAGACAGGTTTTAAATGTGTGTTACCCAGGAAGACAAAAAGATAAATTACTAGGCGAACATGATACCTTGTCTCTGTGTAAGCTGATTATTACTTGATTCGATAAGAAATTGATAACGTTAATTTGGTTAAAGAAATTAGACTTATTTGCAGTGACAATTATAAATGAGATAGTAATGTTTTTGTCTGGTTGTATGTAACGTTATCAAAGGTAACGCACCGATATTGATGGATTGCTAAATTTTGCTAAAATCTGGTAATTTACATAGGCTTATTTTATACCAGTTGAGTAATACATCGGAATAGTATGACCGTTGGACTGCCAAGTCAAAGGTCGCAAGTACACATCCCAGCATGCATATAATGTACTTTCGAATATGTGTATTATAAATTATTTATCAGTTGCTAAAAACGGTGAAAGAAAACATCGTGAGGAAACCGGCACACCTGAGAGATTATTCAACGGGGTGTTAAGCCATGTCAGAGGCCGACAGGTATAAACTCTGACACCAGGTTGTTCATCAACCATACGATAAGAAGATAGTTGAAGTTTGTGAAGAAGAGTGGAGTAAATAAGAGCTTCCATGGGTTTAAATTCCCAATTTATAGCACACACACACATCCTAGAACTGCTTGGTTGGTTTAGTTACTACTGAAGTACTGAGGTTGGTCCTAGTTCCGATTCCCGGGTATGGCTGTATTATTATTGGGTTTTTACCATTAGATAACTCGCACGGAGGCCGAATTAGTGTCAGTTTAGTGGCAATAGGCGCGTTCCCAATTACATTTAGGTATGTTCTAGCTAAACCCGCAATTCGATTAAAAAACCTGTACATAGAAGCAGTGAGCAGATTTCGTTAACAATTTTATGGGATTTTATTTTTCCCTGCGGAACCGCAAACATTTTCAAAATTAAAGGTTACTTAAGACACTCCTTACATGAACTATTTTGCCTGTGAAAGTCCTGACAAAATCGGTCTAGCCGTTTCGGAGATTAGCCGGAACCAACAGACACAATTTTTTTTATGTGATTCTTGTATCAATACATCGAGTAAAAAGCTGTGTTACTTTGATGTTACAAACCACTCATTAGTTGTGCAAAATTGATTATTAACTGGGGAAATTATCATTACAGTGTTAAAAGACCTCTGCCTACTCGGCGAATACTGGCGTGATGATTTTAGACTATTGAGGTCAAAAGTTGAACAAAAAATAAACAAACAAAAGTGTTTATAGCCGAAACTGTAAGGAAAAGAATTTGACACAAATACCATAGTACTAGGCAAGCATAACACGAAGGAGTTTACCTAAAGTAGGGGTCCGGTATGGGGTGGTATATCGGCGGCGGCGGCGGCGGCGCGTACTCATGGTACTGTATGTGCGACGGGTGGTGCGGCGAGAGATGGTGGCCGTACTCGCGGTACTCGCCCTCGCCGCCGAGCGAGCCCAGCGCCACCGGCATGTAGGCCACTTTGTCACCGCGTCATCATCGCCGTTTGCGTTTACGTGGAAACTCTTTGACAGTTATGCGCTCCTGGTACTTCTCGTTTCAAAGTTTTGATTTCCACTGTTTCTAGTTTTTCACTTCACTTCGTCTTTTCAATTTGGTTATAATTTTTGTTAATAGATAAATAGATTTAGATTTCTAATTTAATTTAGTAAATAATTTGTAATCACACTAACTTTGGGCACTTTGGTTTTTGTAACACGTATGTTGTATTTATAACACTTGTTTCACATCTGAAATCGACTAAACAAACACTGTTTGGTTAGCTCTAACTCTGGAACACTACACGCCGCGCATCGCGACGAGCGACTGATAAAGCATTTCGAATTTTTCGCGCGGGAAGTGTCATAGTACGGTGGAACGTCCTAAATCCTTTATATACTTAGCATTGTTACGCGAATGTGAGCCTAAACGCGTAGAGTTAGGAGCGATAAGCGCGGACGGCTCGGGGCACGGCAGGAAGTGCGGCAACGTCGCGTCAGCTGGCCGTGGTACTAGCGAGACGCGTTCGAAAAGGTCAACATCGGTTACTATTTTTTTTTCATCCCACCGGCTATTTTCGTTAGCTTTGTTTGTTTTTTTTATCACTGATATTATATTCATTTTTTCCGTCGGAATGTGAATTGGAAATGTTCGTTTGAAAACATTGTATCTAGTTCCGGTTGACGCGGTACGTATCGATTTTTATAAAAGAATGTGTGTATTGAATTTCATAACAGACTGCATCGCACTCCGCGGCCGTATTGTTCGATCGCTTTGTTGATAACGCCGAAATACCGGTTCACGAGTATAATGAGGCTAATTATCGACATATATTATTCATCGGCGCAGAATTATCATATAAAATAATTTATTCAAGAAAAAATAAATAATAAAAGACTATTGTTTTCACCGCGGCAAGGCCTCGGAACGCACGCGACGTTGCCGCTCGGAGCGTTCGCGCCATACTTTTTACTGTTTCTTAGCACATAGAGACGCTCATTACGCTGGCACGCACACAGACAGCGCTTATATTGTTGTATCCGCAGTACATAGTGCAAGATGGTATATAATGTACATTCCGCGACGGTAGATATGTAGGTAAACTACGTCGCTGTACAAATCAAACATTCGCGTCTATAAATAAAATGCAGACGTGTCCATGAACGCGCATCTCCGATTGTTTGGGAAAATTATGAAATACGAAAATGGTGCGTGGAACGTCATAGACGTAGTGTGTGCGGCATTTTTTTTTTAAACGTAAATTGGCGCTGCTTAGTCGAGTGTGGAGCGCACGGGAAAGTTTTGAATTTCGAATTGGAAAATTGCACAATGAATAATTTTGATATTGGCTGGATTTAAATAGAATAGATTCGATGTTGTTTTCAATTAAGTTAGATTTTCTAAGTTTATTAGAAAATAATTTGTTATGGTAAACTTTCTATTTACAAAGTCATAACAAAAAAATACTAAAGTTTAACCACATAAAACGAGCGCCACATAAAACATTTCTAACAATCAAATCGCCAAGGATGTTGCCTTGAAGCGTTATCTAGATACACTGATAACAACACCAAACAACGCGCGGCGCACAAGAAACTGCGATATTGAACAATTAGACAATTCATCACAGGATTCACGAGCAATTCCATCAAATAGAATGTGTGTCAACCGAGTCATTGACTCCACTAGTACCGCGAATCACGTAAACTGAAACACGTGTGTGATGAAAACCGGGGTGGAAACTCGGAAGCAACGTGCGCTCAACCCGACGGCTGCACTACAAATAATTTACCAACATTACAAAACGGATCGATTGGAAAAAAATATAACAGTAATACAAAATGATACCAAATTTGAATGCACAGTAACTAGTCACCGGCGCGGCGCACTGCATCTATGTAAGGTACATAGCAGAAGTGTGCCGTGACGTGACGGGTGACGGACTGTCAACGTTCGGGAGGTTCCGTCAGCGCTCGGCCGCGCTCGGGCGGCGTCGTCGGCCCGCGAGTTCGGATACACGATTAGATTATGTCAAAATGATTAATATTAACCGGTTATAGTCGGGTCAATCACTCGTTTGGTTACAATTACAATGGCCGACTAGTTTTGGCGGGCGGTCAAGTGAAGTGGATGAGGTCGTTGAAGATTGATAGATATGTTGACTAAATGATGCATGTTGCATATATTTGTCACTATTAGACGATGTAACAGGTATTACAGGTTGTATTTAAGGTAGTTACCAGCCTAGTAGATAATTTGGGCTATAAATTAAAGCTAATGTGTCAAACAAGTCAATTTAAATCATCCTACCCCTTGGCAGGAGAGAGTGTATTATAGTACACACACATTTTGCCAGTCATGTAAGACGAGGCAAGCCTATTGTCATCAACCGGGGCCAAATCTAGACTCGTCGACCCTGGACGCCCAAGACTACATGCTCAGCTGTCGTGATTAGCAACCACTAGACCAACGAGGCTGTCAAGATATATCACACCTGTAGCCCCCAGGGTAAGCAGAGGGCATCCTCACTATTCTCCTATTACAGGACTATTCATCGGGCCCACAGGTTAAAGTCACATAACCAGAACTCACTTTTCAACCGACTCTGCCGCGTAACCAGCTCATGAATAAGGGCTCTGTTCGAGTTCGAAACTAGTCGGGAATTCCCGAATACACCCGTGAGTATAACCGGAATATATAGTATATCAAAATTAGTCAAATCGGTCCAGCCGTTCTCGAGTAAGCGAGACAAACGAACAGCAATTCATTTAAATATACAGATAGATAGATTTATTTAGTCTCTACATTATCAGGCAAAGACATAAACAAATGCGTCTTATTGCTTATGATATAACTGTTAAAATACTGTCATTAAATTAAACTGGTAGGAAACTCGTTTTTAAACAAGTGTTTCATTGATGCCAGTCGATGTATGGAAGCTAATGGCATGAGATAATGGTGGTCAAGAATAACCATCCTTCTGGGCTTCAACGCAGTCGGTTAGAGGCATAGACAGTGGGCTACTCACATGGACTGCATGCTTATTTCATTGCCATGATGGGTCTAAATGGTAATTTGTAGATCCTGGTTTACAGGAGTTACAATGATGGGTATATGTGGTGGACTAGTCCCAAAAAAAAGTACTATACATACGAGCTTCGGTTAATCCTTATGGAATTTTGACAGTAAATAACATTTCATGACATAACATCACGCCTGTATTCCCCAAAGGAGGAGGCAGAAGTGCACATTTAGTACACCCACATTTCGCACGTTATGTTTTAGGTCCCAATGTAATAGGGGGCGAGCCTATTGCCATCAACCGGTAACTAACATTTCACCCACTTTTATCATGTCAACACAACAACATCGTAGTAGACTGTCTTATCTGTTAGACTTGAGTTAAAATAAAGCAATGAGTGTGAATTAGGGGCAAGAACAAGCCCCTCCCTGTTCATCAATATTGTACGATCGATCCTGACCGACTCTTACCGCCGCTCCCAAAGCATACGGTAATGAAGTCTTGCAGCACCGTTACTTCAGAAGGCGTAAAAAAAACATATCATCACGCCTGTATTCCCCAAAGGGGTAGGCAGAGGTGAATATATAGTACACCCACATTTCGCCAGTTATGTTTTAGATCCCAATGTAATAGGGCTCGCCCCATATTGCCATCAACCGGGCACAAATCCAGACTCCGTGCTGCTACTGAGAATTATCTAATGAAAAACCCAGTACCTAACACTTTGCCCGATCCGGGATTACCCAGGACCTCGTGCTTAGCAACCACTAGACCGTAAAGCAGTGATGATATGACTGTAGGATTATTAGTCAAAAGCCGCAAGCTCAAACGCAAATTAATGTCTTTTCTAATTCATGTGCGTACTGTAATTAGTTATCAGTCGCTAAAAAAGGTGAAGGAAAACATCGTGTTCGTGAGGAACACCACACCTGAGAGATTGTTCAACGGTGTATTAAGCCATGTCAGAGGCCTACAAGGAGGTTGTTCATGAATCATTACTATGGGGGTAGTGGGAACTAAATTTACATTCCTCCTACATATCCTTGTATGATTAATTTCGTTGCGGATTCCAAGACAATCCAGTCATTTCTTTGACCCTCGAGCTCATTGCCGGTGGTTCTTATTGGTTATCATTGTAGATCCTGGCTTACAGCCCTTACCATGAACTCTTAAAGCAGGACAGATAAACATGTGGAACTGAGACACGGCTACGAGCATTCTAAAGCGGCGCGCGGCGTCTCGCTTTCACAACGTAAACGTACCCGCTAAGAGTTCATGGTAGGCCTGGAGTTACAATGATGGGCACGAGCAGCTTGTTAAGTATAAAAAAGTTATCAGTAAGGCTGACAGACAGACAGACAGATAAACTAAGAAGACACTTAGTTTATCTGTCACTTTGTTAATAATTTTTTGCCCTGGATTAGCTACTTTGTTATGTAATTAACACTTTTAATTATAAAATTTAATTTCTTTGTTGTCATGGTCCTATCTAGGTAATTGTAATTGTCTTGGCTGATGCGCATAATATAATTCTGAAGGCGCACTGACTTCTAAGATACAGGTTTTACCTAGTTTAGAAGTCAGGGTCTTTATGCTCTGGCCCACATAGCCATGATCCTAAAATTGTAATCTTTGTGATATTTTTGGTACTAATAAAGATTTAAAGATTTACTTGTATATAGTCCGTCTGCGGCACTCACTGAAGCGTCAGACCATCCCAGAAGTGAAACTTTCACCGACTTTCACATTCAAGCTAATGTGTTGAGAACTGCTTGACGTTTAAGACGTTATGTCGCGTTGATGTGATTCGTGGATATAATGGAACTTAACATGGGTTCGAAGCCCGGGTCTTCCATTATGTTATTCTCAGTAGCAGCACCAAGGTCTTCCAATATATAATTCTCAGTAGCAGTACGGAGTCTGGATTTGTGCCTGGTTAATAGCAATAGGCGCGCCATCGGGACCTATAATCATAACTGGCGATATGTGGGTGTACTGAGTGGCAGTGGAGTACCCTGCCTACCCCTTTGGGAAATAATAATGTTCTCCTGACCGAATTGCGGTCACAGCGGCCTATCTCATCCGAGACTAGCCAACTTACGTAGGAGATATTATAGTGCACAAGTATGCGCGCAAACACAGGTGCACTCCCTATTCCCTCACTCTTATAGTCCAGGACGGTAAAACACGACCGGAGAGAGATCAGGCGCAGGACCAACGACTTAACGTGTCTTCTAAAATACGAAGGGGTCTCAACATGTAAAAACGAACACCCATCACAAGACTGACCGCGGCGAGCACGGCTTAACCTCGTTGATCGACCGATCTGCGCGGTAGCGACGTAGCTACATGTATACATGATGTTATACACTCAACAATAATTAATTCATCTACTATAACATCTTTATCAGTTTTTGAGGTAGCAACTAAGAGACAAACATACATTAAAATGGCGTCAATAAACTGTTAATGTGTAACCGATTAACGTCAGTAATATTAATTACTATAATTTATAACGAATCTTACTGACAGAGTGATTAATATTGAGTCAATTATGTAATTTGTCATTGTTAAAACAAAATAAGTTAACTTAAAAACACTAATAATAAGTCCTTTTATGTGAGAGCGACAAACCGAGTAGTGCAGTGGTTGAGATAGGGGTAACGGGTTCAATTCCCGTGCAGTGCATTAAAGTAATAATACAAGCACACTTTTAAACAATGTGCAAGCGACAAACCGAGTGGTGCAGTGGATAAAAGGTTGTGGTAGCGGGTTCGAATCCCGTGCAAGACAAAAATAATAGGTTACTATTACGCTTATAAACAACATAAAGGATAGACATAGATGTCCTTCTTCATTCCGATGTGACATAAGTCAATACACCTAAATATTGCATCATATCATTATCGTATGCGGGCGTCCCTAATAGGAGGCTAGTCTATTGTCTTTCATAGGGCCTATCAGGTTCGTCGCCTGTAACAGTCAGTAACCCAGCGAGAAATAGAATTTATATCCTTAATCAGACTTCCAACAGACTATCAGCCACATAAGTGACATAATTTGTCATTAAAATTCCCGAACTGGGACTGAACTCAGAACCTCGCGTCCGACAACCGTGTTTACTACTAACTCATTACGATTTCAAAAACATTGTTCAAAAAATGAATTCCTATTTTGAAATAAATTCAAATATGGAACGATCATCTATAGAGAGGGAGCGAGCGAGGTTGTTGATTTAATTCATTAGCGGGAGCGAGATAGGTATAGCGGCGTGCGAGAGGGACGCTAGCATAATGAAGCGTTGAGAGGACTTCACACTGGCTGATTGAGTGGTTGTCTTTTTACAGGTATTAAAAAAAAACAATTACAATTTTCTTATCGTTTGGTTGATGAACAACCTGGTGTCAGAGTTTAAACTACCTATAGGCCTCTGACATGGCGACACACACCGTTCAAAATCTTAGGTTCGCCAGTTTCCTCACGATGTTTTCCTTCACCGTTTTAGCAACTGATAACTAATTTATAGTACGCACATGAATCCGAAAAGACATTGGTGCGTGCCTGGCTACTTGCAACCTTTGACTTGGCAGTCCAACGGTCATACCACTCGGCTAAAAGTGCTGCTACCAATGCCAGGAAGGATAAAGGCTGATAACAAATTCTTTTGAATACATAACATCACGCCTATATTCTCCGAAAAGGTAGGCAGAGATGTGTAGTACACCCTCATTTCGCCAGTTTTATAATAGGTCTCAATGTAATAGGGGGCGAGCTGGCAATCAACCGGGCACAAATCCTTCGTCCTGCTACTGAGAATTACCTGGAAAAATTATGTAACTCTTTGCCCGATGTTTCGAAACCAAGACCCAATGCTTCGCAGTCCGTCTTAGCGATCACTAGACCAACGAGGCAGTACAAATATACTTGAATATCCCTACTAATATTATAAACGCGAAAGTTTGCAGTATGGATGGACGTTTGTTACTCTTTCACGAAAAATCTACAGAATGGATTTTAATAAAATTTCATATGGAGCTATCCGACACCCTGGATTAACACATTGGCTACTTTTTATCCCGAAAAAATGTAGCGGGTAACACCGCGGGGCGCATCTAGTAAAGTTAATAAATTAAGGTTAGTCAGAAGTTGTAAAAAGTTAATATTATTCTGGTAGCCACTAGCCAGCATGGCGTCAGTCTTAACCTAGACCGAAATTCTAGCGCAACTGGGTCAAGGTCAAGCACTGGCTAATTAAGTCACAAGTTTTAGGGGTAATTAATGATTGGAGATTGTGACCTCCTTACTTATTAAAATTGACTGTTGAACAATTACACTTGTCACGTGAAAGAATAGAGTTCGGCTCGCGAGCCCGCCGCGTCACCTGCTCATGAATAAGGGCTCCGTTAGAGTCCGAAACTAGTCGGGCATTCCCGAATATCAACGTGAGTACAACCGGTATATATAGTAGATAATAAGAATAGAGATATCAATAGACTTAACAAGTTATCTTATATTATGTATATGTTAGCATCGTCTTTAAATAAGGGGCTTAGTGTTTGCCGAGTGGTATCCGGCCTAGAATTGACCACCCCCTTTCCTCCCGTGGGTGTCGTAAGAGGCGACTAAGGGAAAATCCAGAAGATGGGCAGCAGCGTCTTCTGTAACTTTACCACTAATACTGCGATCCCCGAGCCGCTTTGGAGATAATGGCAGTCCCTCCTTAAGAGGAAGGCTTTTGTTCAACAGTGGACGTCTTCCGGGTGATGATGACACGCGACATCATCTGCCAGAAGCAAATTATCATTACTACGAAAACGTTACTTTTTACAAGCTTTTATTTAACTTGCAATGTTTGTATGTATGGATGTATGTATGTGAGTTTGTTTAGGTCAAATTTTGCAATAAAAAAAAACGTAACATACAAAAAAGCATTTAAACAAACAAACAAAAACAAAAGAGCAACAATCAAACACGAACAAATCCGACGACAGATCCGTTGATGAGCAAGCTCCTTTACAATGAATGAGCGAAAGGCACCGACGTGCGAGCGGGACGCACATACGCCGTCACTACGCGGGAGACAGAGAGCGCGTCTGCTGGCGTAGTAGTAGATGAGATAAGGGGCTATCAACGATTTGATGCGCGTTCAAACAGTTTTTTTACTTGCATGTGACAGCTTTTTGCGGCAAGTGTATGTATGAGATTGTTGCAAGCGTATTGTATGGGAAGTGTGTGAGATTTGTGTGTAGCGGTATTGTGTGAGATTTGGTAGGCATTATTTTAGTGAAGAATTGAGTGATTTTAATTTGTTGAAATATCTGTGTTTTTAATAGAAAATAACAATGAAACGCGATAGTTAAAAAGTTAGTATCTGTGTTTTTGTATGATACATGTTGATAGTGTATGTGTAGTGTAGAGGATATTTATATTACTTAATTTAAAATGTTCTAAAATCTGTAATTGCTTTTAATAATTCGTAAATAATTTTGTATATAATACAAATAGGTCAAAGTCGGAAAACTCTCATTCTCACTAAGAAATATAACACAGTCTCGGATTCGAGAGTTCGTGTAGGTAATCGACTAAACTGCTGGTAAATATTGGTCACTATTAATCATTATAATGTTCATTTTCGATGAGTCGATTTTAATGTATAATTATAGCTAACTAGCTGCGCCCCGCGGTGTTACCCGCGACATTTTTTCGGGATAAAAAGTAGCCTATATGTTAATCCAGGGTATAGCCTATCTACATACCAAATTTCAACCAAATCGGTCCAGCCGTTTATGCGTGAAAGAGTAACAAACATCCACACATCCACACATCCATACATCCATTCTCACAAACTTTCACATTTATAATATTAGTAGGACAGACATCATTATTAATCGGACAGAAAGAATGACAACGCAATTAACGCAGTGGCAAGCGATTAGACGACTACGTGCAGGGTTGCTGGTTCAATTCCCGCACGAGACCAGAGTTTGTGCGGTACGCAGATGGTTTTCGAGTCTGGATGTTTGTGTATGTGATATTTCATGTTTGTGAAACACAACCACGATACAGGAGACATTCCTAGTACGGAGATCGTATAAAAATAAAAGACGGAATATCTTAATACCTTGAAATCCTTTAAGGGGAAGGCGTTTAAGCATTGTAACACGTCACTACGTCGTTATATCGTTAAGTTAGATGATTTAATTTTTGACATAACTGGATCGGATAATTATTTTACACATAAGTGGAAAGAGACTTAGTAAAAAGGAATAAAGGACATCAGTATTGTATTGTACTGCTAAAACATTACTTTGAAATGATACGTTGGTCAAATTGACGTGTGATTACTCTATTTTAACCTACTTGTTAACTTCTATAATAGTTCTATATCGTCATCTTCTATATCGCTGTGATTAGAGAAGCATTCAAGACGTTGTTTCTTAAAATCCTCTTTATAATAGATTGTCTGCTATTTACTCTATTGTTGACATGTTTTTCCAGAATTCACGATAGTTAATAGAGTGAAGGGAAATTGTACGCCTTTTAAACACTGACTATCCCTATCTTCAAATTTAAATTTGGTTAACGTGAAAAAATTAACACATTCGATTACAATTGAATGTTATCATAGGATGATCACTAGTGCTTCGCTATTTTACAATATGAAGTAATTTTTGTAACCGACTTCAAAAATAGAGGTTTAGTATATACAGCGCGTATTTTTTTTTTAATTTATCTAAGTTCTTTTCTTTTATAAAACTTCACCCAACACTAGTTATTTGTTCTGTCTCGTAATACATCTTAAACATGAACTATCACATACAAACACCCATACTCGGGACAAACAGCTGCGAATCACACAAATTTCACTATGATCAATAATAATAAATCTATGGTCCAATAAGAGCAACGGTAATACAGTGGACAAAGGAAGGTAACAATGCTTGTATATGTTTGAGAGGCCTGTGGCCTGCACTGGGACAGTTACGTTGCCTGGCTACCTGAAGGTGGTTTTTTATTTATATCCAACATACCACTCTCTGTTGTTACTATAACAAATTTTACTAGCTTAGCTGTGATGAGAGAGATGCATTCAAGACCTTGTGTTTCTTAAAATCCCCTTTAAGATAGATCGATTGCTTTTCACAATGGTATTTACATATTTTCCAGGAATTCAAGACAGTTAATAGAAACCGAAATTGTTTTAATTGCAGTTATTTTATTTAAAAATCATGCTGTATTTACGTTTTGCGTTAAATACTTGACATTGAGATTGCCTATAGTTATAGGTATCTAGAAAAATATACAATTTAGTTACCCTCGGAGTAAGCGTTATTAATGTCAGTATAATAAGATCATCAGAATTAAATACTTGTAGTATGTACAAGAGCACAAATAACATAAATAGAACAAAAGGCATCTATTTTTTACAGTCCCATAAAACAAACCAAGGGCTTTAAGACTTTTAAAAACTCTACTAAAACTAACCAAATAATTGATTTACTAAAATAAAGCCTAACCAATCTAATAAATAAAAAAACAATATATGATAAACTTACATAAACTAAAACACTCAAACATCTCACAATCGACATCGCCGTCAGCGCACATCAACCGACAGCTTCAAATAATCGACGTACATTCCACTGGCCTAACAGCTTGCCTAACAACTCGCCTCAACAATGACACGATGCAAACGGGGCACGAGCCACGCACACAGACACAGCGCACACAGACGCGAATTATTATTATTACATGAACGCGACAGATAGATAAGGTTGGAAGTGAAAAATGTACTTGATAATTATTTCTGTGCATTTGTTTTTATTGTAATGCAATTGAAATTATTAATGTTAAGATTTTGGGTTTTTGAACATGACACTAATATTAGAAAGGCGAAAGTTTGTGAGCGTGTCTGTATGTTTGTTACCTCTTCACGCTCAAACATCTAGACCGATTTTGATGAAATTTCATATGGGGGTAGCTGGATTAACACTACATTTTATCTCGAAAAAATATAGCGGGTAACACCCGGGGCCCAGTAAATTGATAAAGGGAATTTGACACGACCGGGACTTCAGCCCGCGACTTGCGCTGTACCGTGGCGCAACTCTACCAACTGAGCTATCGTGTGGCTAGTAGCTACTCGTTATCAATTTAGATTCAAGCATGGGCAACATGCTAAAATGACACCAAATAAATTGTTTTGATAAAAATCGCTAGCCTTTTTTACTAAACTGCGCGACGCAAAATGTATGTACGTAATGTGATAATTACTTGTCTTAAGAGCATATATCTGATATAATATATAAAGATGTAATAGGGCTGGCTCTTCAAATTAATATAAAAAAATATAAGTTTTATGGTCTATCAAGTCTCTCGTTTTTTTCAAAGCGTAAATCTAGTAGTATTGTCGTCAACCAATATTATATTTTAATGTAAAAAAATAGGTACTGATTGTTCCATCTTAAAATCACATCAGCCTATTGCAGACCACCACTGGATGTAGGCCTCCGTCAGGGTACTCCACAAGACTTGTTAACCCGTTTTGGCCACCCAGTTACTACCAGTTGTCTTAGTACAACAAATAATTATTATTACTACTTTTCAGTATTATCGTTATTAGATAATCGGTAAACGTCCTATATCCGTCTATCATCTCTGAATACAGAGGATCCTGTAGAGCCCCTGGCAGACCTCCACCAAGGTGGACTGATGATGTTGTTGCTGTACTGAGAAAGACCTGCATGCAAAAGGCCCAAAACAGGAATCAGTGGTATTTAGGGGAGGAGGCTTATGCCCTGCAGTGGGTCATTTAAAAACTGATGATGGTGTCTGAATACGAGAAATTTAAATATTCTAAAGAAATGCATCAATTGCATTATGCCAATGAGCCAATAGTTCGATAGACACAGGTCAAATGGTGGTCTAGCGAGTGAGCAATAAGAATGGTAGCAACATGACCGCGTAGGGTGCGTCAGACCCGGGTATGACCGCCGAAGATCGCATCTTTAAACCCCAGTACGCACCGATATCTTTTCGAATTCATGTGCGTACCTACTATAAATTAGTTATCAGTTGCTGAAAACGGTGAAGGAATTATTAGTTATTTCTATTGCAGGCCCACATCTCACTAGTCCTAACATTAGAATCCAAGATCAACTTAATCAATTTCAGTATATGCTTACAAACGTGAGATTAGTATTGCTAGGCTACGAACACGGCACACCCGAGTTAGGAAACCGGTTAGCCAACTTCCGGGCCACTTCGATAATTGGTGGTAACATCTCAATAATAACACCAGCATATAATTTCTTGATGCAGGGCCCCTTGGAGAAGGAAGGAGTATTGTTCACGTTAGTAGTGTGAAAATCAGCTATAAAAATAGCATGCTACCATAACCGAAATTTTCCTAGCCTGCTTTTTTTAATGCTATTCTATGACATCTCACCCAGGAAAAATTTAGCATTTCGCGCTAGACGCTTTATGGCTATGATGCTACTGGTAACGCTGGGTATGTATATGCTACAAGCTGCGCCCCGCGGTGTTACCAGCTACAATTTTTCGGGATAAAAAGTAGCCTATGTGTTAATCCAGGGTGTCAGCTACCTCCATATGAAATTTCATTAAAATCCGTTCAGTAGTTTTAGCATACTCACAAACTTTCGCATTTATAATACTAGTAGGGAGTATGTACACTCGTCGTCCTACCATATAGCACCGACTGCGATTCAAAATAGCACGTGCTAGGCGTTGAGTATAAATCGCATGCTTTATATTGCTATGTGCTATATTAACCATCTCTAGTTCACATAGTCAATTAAAAACTACAAAAACATTGATATAACACAACTGTATTTCTTTAACAAACCAAAGACTAGACATCAGCTAGACAGAACTAACCGAAGATAACGGTTTGTTTATTTATTGGTGTACGACGACTTGAGCGTAGTGGCTAAGCAATCGGACTACTGTGCTAGGGGTTGCGGGTTTGGGGAATATTATATACTGTTTAAAATAGACGCACTTGATAGAATCTTGCTTGGCAACACTAGAAAGAGAGAACTTGTCTGTTACATCCTTTTTCTTTTTATCGTATGGTTGATAAACAACCTGGTGTCAGAGTTTAAACCGCCTGTAGGCCGCTGACAAGGCTTTATATACCATTGTGAAATCTCTCAAGTGTTCTAATCACATTAGGACTTATACCTGGCGAAATGTGCATATACTGTCCAATTCTTCAACCACTTCAGGATGCAGACGTGATGTTATGTTTCGTGGGATCAAGGAGACAATTCCTCTCACAGGGGATAGTTGAAGTTGAGGCAACAATACCGCCGTGGATCTGATTGTAAATCTTTCACCTATTACATAATACAGACTTCTTCGGAAGTCTTCTGCTTCGGAAGGTGCTTTAAACCATTGGTCCTGCGCCTGAACTCTCCCCGATCTTGTCGGTCTGCCGGCCAATCGGTCGCCTAGAGTCAGGGAACACGGAATGCACTTGTGTTTGCGTGCTTACTTATGCACTATAATATCTCGTAGTTGGCTAGTCTCAGCTGAGATAATTATTGACAGTAGCCAGACATGTACTCACTATCCAGGTCAGGTCACTATTGACGTCTGGTATGACGCCTTAATCTTAGACGGCAAATCTTTTAACAAATACATATAATCATTAATGTGGATGGAATGTTTCGACTAAGTAATCTAAGACATATTGCCAATCCCATATATTTTTCATTGTATTTTATTTGTCTAGCGTTGGTTGTCACTTGTCTAAAGCTCAAGGCGTATATAGTAAGGGCAAACAAACAGTCACCATATATTCCTTATTTTGACAGACTGTGCTGCTGCGTAGTTAGTTGCGCCGTTTCTTCTACTTAACTATAGCACTAGGAAGCGGTGACAGGCAGGCGTTTTGTGGACTGTCTCCTATACAATTTGACGTTCAAAAAAGTACCAATATCATTATTATTTTCTAACAAATTATTTTTTATCTTTAAGCAGGCCGTTTTACCGTAGTAATAGTGAAATGCACACTGCACATAGTAACGCCTCTCCCACATCGGAAAATGTCCTGTTTTAACAGTTCACGGTAACGGCAGACCGTCACAACAAAATACAAAAAAAAATGATCAGAAAACTCACTTATCACCTTACCGCGCAGCGTCGTACGGTTGAACTCACGCACACAGGTGCGCGGCCGTGTAAGCGCGTCCGTGAAGACAATAAATCGTGCGTGTGTGCGCACTGTCTAGTATACAGCGACCGAACAGTTATGATACTTGTAGGTCTATTTAATAGTAATGAAGTAACTTTTTGGGTTTGAACACAATATAGTTAATATTAAAGGTGTATTTTCCTGTTGTTGTATCGTGAGCGTGAATTAACTGATGTAATTAATTAAATTCTTTTCTAACTAGCTGCGCTCTGCGGTGTTACCCGCTACATTTTTTCGGGATAGAGTAGCCTATGTGTTAATCCAGGGTGTCAGCTATATATGAAATTTCATTAAAATCCATTCAGTAGTTTTCACGTGAAAGAGTAACAAACATCCGTCTATACTTACAAACTTTCGCGTTTATAATATTAGTAGGGATGAACTTTTTGACAAACGTGTTTAAATAAAGCGAAAAATAAAGACAGCAGAATAGAATATAATAGAATGGTGAATGTATGGGAATGACATAATGTACATAGGAATGACTGCCTCGTTGGTCTAGTGGTTGCTAAGCGCGAATGTTGAGCACGAGCTCCTGGGTACGAATCCCGGGTCGAGCAAAGTGTTACTGGGTTTTTCCATTAGGTAATTCTCAGTAACAGCACGGAGTCTGGATTTGTGCCCGGTTGATGGCAATAGGCTCGCCCCCTATTACATTGGGACCTAAAACATAACTGGCGAAATGTGGGTGTACTATATGTGCACCTCTGTCTACCCCTTCGGGGAATACAGGCGTGATGTTATGTTATGTTATAATAGTCAGTGTGAATGAAGCAAAAGGAGTATGCCAGGATCGTAGCAAATGGAAATCCGTGGTCTCTGCCTACCCCTCAGGGAAACAGGCGTGACTTTATGTATGTATGTATGTATAATAGTCAATAACAGCATGGAGTTAGCATTTATGCCGGGTTAATGGCAATAGGCTCGTCCCATATTACATGTTGGAGCCTGTAACATAACCAGTGAAATGTGGGTGTACTATGCACTTCTACCTAAATTATTTTTTTTAATGTTAAAACATTCAACTTTATTTACAACTAGCTGCGCGCCATGGTGGTACCTGCTGAATCTTGGGTTAAAAACTAGTATATGTGTTATTCAGGGGTGTCACCTATCTCTTTATAAAATTACTAACTAACGACAATATGAACTGTTTCATGTGACAATTAGCTTCTACTGATACGAAGATTAAGACCTGCACTTTGACAGATAACATAGACATCACGCCTAAATTCTCCGCAGGGGTAGGCAGAGGTGCACATATACTATACACACATTTCACCAGTTATGTTTTAGGTCCCAATGTACTCGTAATACGGGGCGAGCCTATCGCTTTCATCATCATCATCAGCCGAAAGACGTCCACTGTTGAACAAAGGCCTCCTTAGAACGCCACAATGAACGATAACCTGCCAGTTGCATCCACCGGTTGCCCGCAACTCTGACGATATCGTCGGTCCACCTGGTGGGAGGCCTGCCAACGCTGCGTCTTCCGGTTAGTGGTCGCCACTTGAGAACATTTCTTCCCCAACAGTTATTGTTAGAATAAGTAATTTTGGAACGCAACCATTTTAGTTCATCTTTCTACCACTGGTGTCGCTCTCTCTCTCTAACCTTGAATCACACATTGTAAAAAACGTTCGTACATAATAAAACCAATAACTAAGTATTTTGTGTCAATATTTCTTTTATTGCTACATCCACGCTAAAATCTTACATGGTAGCAGAGCGTGGTTGCCGAGTAATGCGGTAGAAATATCAGAAGTGAAAAATACAAGTTATCCGGCCAAATATACTTGCGGCTCAACATTGAGGTTAGACTGACAACGTGGTTGTCGGAAAAATCGTGTGGAAAAGAACTCTCAACCAAGATGGGTTCTAATAATATGTTTAATATTGAAAAATTAATGGGAAGAGAGAACTTCGCCACCTGGAAATTCGGTATGAAGACATATTTACAACACGAGAATCTGTGGAGTTGTATCGAACCGGTGAATAACGAACCAGTTGATGCCAGTAAGGACGTAAAGGCTAAGGCCAAGCTAATATTGCTCCTTAATCCTCAGAATTACGTCCATGTACAGGAGTGTACGACCGCTAAAGAAGTATGGGACTGCCTTCACCAGGCCTTTGATGATAACGGACTTACCCGAAAAGTCGGCTTGCTCAAGGACTTGATAAACACATCGTTAGACTGCTGCAGTAGTGTTGAAGAGTACGTAAGTAAAATAATGAACACTGCTCACAAACTGCGCAGTATTGGTTTCGAAGTCAATGATGAGTGGCTCGGAACGTTAATGCTGGCTGGCCTACCTGACGAATACAAGCCCATGATCATGGGGCTCGAAAGCTCCGGAATCAAGATAAGTGCGGACTCAGTCAAATCGAAGCTTATACAGGAAGTTAGCACATCTAAATCAGCAGCCTTTTTCACAAAGTCAAAGAAACACAACAGTCATAATAATACAAGTACAAAAACTTATCAGTCAAGCAAACAGAAAGGACCGAGATGTTTTAACTGTAACAGGTATGGTCATTATGCCAAGTATTGTAAGTCAAATGGGAAATCAAGTAAGGCAGAAAGTTCAAGTTATGTTGCTGCATTTTTAACAACATCAGGAGAAGAGCATGTGAGTAAAGATTGGCTAATAGACTCTGGTGCATCCATGCACATGACGTGCAGAGATGACTGGATGTATAATGTCTCCGAGCCCACAGTGAAGAGTGTAACTGTTGCAAATAGGGAGCCACTAGCTGTAAAAGGAGTCGGATGTGTTGACATACACATTAATCAGGACAAAATACAAGTGAAGAATGTACTGTTTGTCCCTGGATTAGCTGCAAACCTTCTCTCAGTCAGCACTATTGTGAAGAGTGGATATAAAGTTACATTCAACAGCAATGAATGTAATATTCAAAATAGCAAAGGAGGAATGTTGTGTACTGCAACACTGAAGAACAACTTGTATATTATGAACACAGGTCGTGAAATGGTTCATTTGACATCAAGCACAGTAAGTTCTAATGACACACACTTGTGGCATCTGAGAATGGGACACCTTAATCATTCAGATGTTAGAAAATTGCCCAACTGTGTGGAGGGTGTGGCACTAACTCCGGATAAAGGTAATGTCAATGATATTTATTGTGAACAATGTTTTGAAGGTAAACAAGCCAGGATGCCATTTAAGAATGTAGGTTCTAGAGCAGTCAAACCTCTTGAACTAATACATTCGGACCTGTGCGGTCCTATGGAGAACTTATCATATGGAGGTATGAAATATGTCATTACTTTTACTGATGACTTCACCCGAATGGTCTTTGTGTACTTCCTTAAAGATAAAATGAATGTTCTTGAGACCTTTAAAGATTTCAAGTCTAAAGTAGAGAATGAATTGAATAATAAGATTAAAATACTTCGCACTGATAATGGCAAAGAATATTGCAATAACCATTTTGGAAGCTTTTTATCTAAACATGGAATTGTTCACCAGACATCTACACCCTACACTCCAGAGCACAACGGCATGGCAGAACGTATGAACAGGACTTTAGTGGAACGTGCAAGATGCATGCTGTTCTATGCCAAGCTGGAGAAGCGACTATGGGCTGATGCTGTGGCAACCGCTGCATACATTATCAACCGTTCCCCTACCAAATCATTGGACGGTAAAACACCGTATGAGTTATGGAAAGGTAAAAAACCCAATTTATCTCATATGAAAGTATTTGGCTCAGAGGCTATGGTACATGTACCAAGCCAGAAACGTCAAAAATGGGATAAAAAGTCTGAGAAAATGATTATGGTGGGGTACTGTGAGAACACCAAGGGCTACCGTTTAATGAACCCTATATCACACAAAATTATAAAAGGTAGAAATGTTGCTTTCTTTGAGAAATACAATAGGAATGCCAGTGTACCTGTACCCACTCATTGTGATGTTGATGTTAAAGACAAGGGAACTCAGTCAGTAAGTGACAGCACTGCCTCATCATCTAGTGGTGGAAAGGTAGGGAGTACATCCATCACTCAGAGTAAGAAATTACTCACTCAGGAGTCAATTAAAGGTGATGACTCAAATGAGTATGACACAGATTATGAGGATCTAGATGAGACCTACAGACCTCCGGGTTATGTGAGAAACACTTATGACACTAATGTGACAACAAGGTCTCTCCGGTCACGTTATAATGACAACACACAGGACAAGGAGAGTTATCTGTGCTTCTTTACAGACGTGACTGATCCCCAGACTGATGAGGAGGCATTGTCATCATCACAAGCCACTGAATGGAAAGCTGCCATGGATAAAGAGTACAATTCCTTAATAAAAAACAAAACATGGAGTTTGACAGATCTTCCACCGGGCAAGAGGGCTTTACCCTGCAAGTGGGTTTACAAAACAAAGATGAATCACAGTGGTAATATTGTTTGTCATAAGGCAAGGCTGGTTATAAAAGGATATATCCAAAGAAAGGGTGCTGACTATGAAGAAACCTATTCTCCAGTGGTCAGGTATACAACTATCCGATATCTATTTGCTTTGGCAGCCAAACACAAGCTTGAAATAGATCAAATGGATGCCGTGTCTGCCTTTCTTCAGGGAGAAATTGATAAAGAAATCTACATGCAACAGCCAGAACAATACAGACAAGGATCTCAGGTATGCAAGCTTCATAAATCAATATACGGCCTCAAGCAAGCTAGCAGATTGTGGAACACAAAGCTGAACAATGCTTTACATGCATTAGGTATGCAGCAATCAAAAACAGATCCCTGTGTCTACTACAATACTGAGAAGAATACATTTGTAGCTGTCTGGGTTGACGATTTAATAATATTTACTTCTCAACCAAAAATGAAAAACTTATTGAAGGAAAGTCTAAAGCAGCACTTTGAAATGAAGGATATTGGACCAGCAAGTCAGTGCATAGGCCTACATATTACCAGAGATGGAGACAAGGTAACACTAGATCAAGAAAAGTATATAAAGGATATCCTGGCACGGTTCAGAATGTCAGACTGCAAACCTGTCAAAACACCTTTTGAAGTTGGTATGAAATTCAATATAACAGAGAAGGAAGAAAAATTTGAATGCCCCTATCAACAAGCAATAGGTTCTTTGCTGTATTTGGCTCAGGGTACTCGACCAGACATAACCTTTGCTGTCAATGCACTGAGCAGATTCAACAATAATCCAAGCTCTGAACACTGGACTGCTGTGAAGAGAATATTCAGATACCTGCAGGGTACAAAGGACCTGAAGTTGGTTTACACTGGAAAAGGAAATGATGAGATAGTTGGCTACTGTGACGCCGACTGGGCCAGTGATTTGCGCGACAGAAAGTCGTGCACAGGTTACGTTTTTTTGTTGCAGGGTGGTGCTATTTCCTGGCGATCACACAAGCAACAAACCGTTGCCCTATCGACGGCCGAGGCGGAGTACATGGCGATGTCTTCCGCGGTGCAGGAGGCGCTGTGGCTGCAGCAGCTTCACAGCGAGCTTAGTCACCAGCAGAAGAACCCGCTTGTCATTTTTAGTGATAATCAGAGTGCAATTAAATTAACTAACAATGACTGTTATCTTCCTAGAACTAAACATATAGACATTCGTTACCATTTCTTAAAGAATCATGTTAGTAATTTACAAATTAAGTTTATGTATGTAAAAGGTGAAGAAATGTTAGCTGATAATCTAACGAAGGGTGTTACTGCTGATAAACATTTGTATTGTGTTTCAAAAATGGGGTTACGTTCCAGGGGAGGGTGTTAGAATAAGTAATTTTGGAACGCAACCATTTTAGTTCATCTTTCTACCACTGGTGTCGCTCTCTCTCTCTAACCTTGAATCACACATTGTAAAAAACGTTCGTACATAATAAAACCAATAACTAAGTATTTTGTGTCAATATTTCTTTTATTGCTACATCCACGCTAAAATCTTACAGTTATCGGTTCTTCGACTATTTATAATATGTGCGGCAAAACAAATAGTTTATACCCTTTGAAAAATATATAAAAATTCTCCAAAACATCTCTGAACATACGAAAAAAAATCACCAATTTATATACTCCTTCATTTATGTCGGTTAAAAATCTTCAAAAAAAGAATCAAAATCACGCGGCCGCACTATCAAAATACTACAACTACACACACATACACACTTCGAAAACCTTACGTGTGTGTGTGTGTGTCAGTTTAGGAGTAACTTTGGGAGATTTTGTACACAGTATCTTCATGACTCGAGCCGCATAAGCAGCGTATCTAAGTGACTTGTATGACTTTGATACTAGAATACTACTCCGCTGCTGCAAAGGAGTCTTCTCATACAGAAGGGACGAGGTTAGATCGAGACGCTACGATTTCAGATAATTAAATCTAGGTTTCATCACAATGCTACGTAAGCAGTGATAGCCGAGTGATATGACCGTTGGACTGCCACGTCAAAGGTCGCAAGCACATACCCCGGCACGCACCAATGTCATTTCGAATTCATGTGCGTACTATAAATTAGTTATCAGTTGCTAAAAACGGTGAAGGAAAACATCGTAAGGAAACCGGCGCACCTGACACTTTTCAACGGTGTGTAAAGCCATGACAGAGGCCTACAGGCAGTTTAAACTCTGATACCAGGTCGTTCATCAACCATATAATACATAAACATCACGCCTGTATTCCTCGAAGGGGTAGGCAGAGGTGCACATATAGTACCTATACGCACATTCGCCAGTTATGTTTTTTAGGTCCCAACCATATAATAAGAAGAAAATCAACATATTTTTACCGTTACTGGCATTAGTCAGAGGCATCTTAGAATATCTAAAAAAAGTATAATAAACATTAAAAAAAAACACATTGAAGTAAAACAGGGTTCTAGGTTTGAACCTGCAACACCGTGCAACGTATACAGTCCGTCAACCCCTATGTCACCGCGACATTATAGCACAACCTTGTTTTATCATTTTGTTCGTATTTATTATCCATAGTGGTAGACAGAGCCACATTCCACCCGTGATGTTATAGGACCCAATTTCTATGTAATAATAATGTTCTCCTGTCCGAATGTCAGGTCACGGCGGCCTATCTCAGAGCGGAGACTAGCCAAGTACGCAGGAGATATTGTAGTGCACAAGTTATGTGCGCAAACACAGGTGCACTCCCTATTCCCTCACTCTCATAGTCCAATGGGACGGTAGACCGACACGAACGGCGAGAGACCAGGCGCAGAACCAACGGCTTAACGTGCCTTCCGAAGCCCGGAAGGGTCTCGACAAGTCTCGACGAGGGTCTCGACCACCTACACTGTTCTCACATAAAATATTGAGCTTGTCTGGACTTTAAAAGAGACTTTGACCCCTGATTTTGTTTCGGTATTTCTTCTCAGAGGTAGTCAGTTAGGGAATGCCGATGCCATCTAGTTTAAAAAAAGATATAATATAATAATAATATAATATAAAGAAGACGTGTGAAAGTGTTTTTTTAAAAACCTATTTGCAGAAATAAAATCATTTCTCATGTAACATTCACCCATCACAAGACTGACCGTGGTGAGTACGGCTTAACTTCGCAGATGTCAATCCCAATGTAATAGGAGGCAAGCCTATTGCCGCTGCTATCAAACATAACCTAACCTAATAACACTTTGCCCGACTTGAAATCGAACAAAGGACCTTACGCTCAACAGTCGTGATTAACAACTACTAGACCAACGAGGCCGTCAAAAGCGAGGTGTAATTAATACTAATTATAATGTAAGAGCTAATAACCAGCGCAAGAAGTCGTCGAATTGACAAAATTGTTTATACGCCCCGACTATGTTATGGAAACATGCGACTTTAAATCGTAATGTTTGACAAACTTTGTCGGTCGTGAATAGGCCGCCTTAACCTGGGATCTTTCTGATTATGTATATCATTGAAGTATAACCAAAGGGGTAGGTAGAGGTGTACGTGTCGAGAGTCGAGACCCCACGGCCTCCGTGCTTCGGAAGGCACGTTAAGCCGTTGGTTCTGCGGCTGATCTCTCTCCGGTCGTGTCTTACCGTCCCATCGAACTGTGAGATTGAGGGAATAAGGATTGTATCCATGTTAGCACGCATACTTGTGCACTGCGTATTTGGCTAGTATCAGATGAGTCAGGCCGCCGTGACCGAAATTCGATTAGAAGAAAACAATTATTATAATAGTACCACTCACTTTTTGACAGGTATAGGGGCTAGCCTATATGCTTTCGACACGTATGTAAGGTCTCATATCATAGGGGCCAAGCCTATTGCCATTAACCAGGCACAAATCCAGACTTCGTGCTACTGAGAATGACAATAAATTACAAACTCAATCACACTTTGTCCGACTCGGAATCGGACCCAGGACCTCGAATTTAGCGATTCCGACCGACTAGTAGACCAACCAGGCCTTAGGTAAGAAACTGATATGACTTTGCCCAGGTTATATGACCCAGGTTTTAATAGGACCGATAATCGAGTGGTATGACCATTGGACTGCCAAGTCAAAGTTCAAACCCTGGCCGCACCAATGTCTTTCCGAATTCATGTGCGTATTATAAATTAGTTATCAGTTGCTAAAAACGAAGGAAAACATCGTGAGGAAACCGGCACACCTAAGATTCATCAACGGTGTGTAAAGCCATGTCAGAGGCCTACAGGCGGTTTAAACTCTGACACCAGGTTGTTCATCAACCATACGATAAGAAGACCCGGGTTTGAAGCTAGGTACACGTATATGAATCTCCATGAACGTAATAGACAAAAACTTTGAAAATTGTCCCTATTAAATGCAATCATCGATTTTTCATTTACATGCCGAATGAGAGAGATATATCAGACACTGCTATGAGCGAGCGAGACGACGTATTAATAGGGGTGACTTTGCGCACCCTTCACTTGGCTACTTGATGTCGATTTTTTGAAATCAATATTAATTTCTTATATTGACAGTATTTAAAATGTTTGAGGCGAATATTCATATATGAGAGTAGCTATGAACTGCATCGTTGGTCTAGTGGTGAGAGCGCGGATGCTGAGCATGAGGTCTTGAGTTCAATCTCCGGCCAGATAAAGTTTTTTCACCGTATTTCTCAGTAGCACAGAGTCTAGATTTGTGCTCGGTTAATAGCCCCTTATTACATTCGGTACTGTAACTCAACCAGCGAAATATGGAAGTAGTACCATAGGTGCGGTACACCTCTGCCTACTACCTACAGACGTAATGTTTTGTTACAACTGCCATTATTATGCGCGACCGGGCATCAAACGCGCGATCAGCACTACAATCCAATCACTCAACCACTGCGCTAATCAGGTCAAATTAATTTTCACATACCTAGACTGCTGCCTACCCAGTTAAAGGTCGATCGATATCGCTGACAGGTACCAGGCACTCATAAAGTCGGTGGAGGCGGCTATAACAGACTTATAACTGCGATAGGCATCGCCTGCCGCCACCTGTCACGATGGCCGTGAACTACCAGGACGACATAAATGCTTCGGATATCACCGCCGTCACTGAACAAGAGTCGCTATTATAGAAAATGTAGGGAGTACAATTCTAGCAAAGGACATTGGTAGTTTTTTGAGATGTTTTTTTTTATATTTGTTACTCAATCTCACGGATGTAGCTGTGGCGTATAGATATATATAAACAAGTATTCCTACATAATATAGAAAAAATACCTATTAATAAATAGACTTTTTATCCTTGCAAATGTGGGACAGGACTGATATCAATCTATACATATACTCTGGACTATACCAAAAATAGTGCTAAATAACAGCAAAATATACACAATTGTAGAAATATAACTATTAAATGTAGTGTCGCCATTTTTTTATTAACTCCGTACCCGAAGTGGCTATCCCAACCTTTTTTTTTTCAACTTTTTTTCAAGCTTGTCGAGTAGGGTGACGATTTTGAAATGAAGGTCATTCTTGATACCGAAATCGTTAGGGTGAGTACTACAAGACAATTTTATACATGCTTTTAGTTAGTGACATACTGTGTGAGTGCGATGATAGATAGGTTTTATTATTAACCCAGTATTGTATGTAATTAGGGCCGATTTTCCATCATCAGGTAAATTATATTCGGAGGATTAAATTGTCATTTTGACAGTTAATGTATGGAAAATATGTCAAAACATCAAAAGAAAAAAAACGGCTATGAATCGGGCCTAAATGAAGCAAAGAAATTAATCATCTTAACTCTCAGCCTAAACTGACGTAATGTATGTGCGCAAAAAAAAAACATCTAGAAAGTAAGTACCAGGAGCGCATAACTCTACAGCAAGTCAATAAAACCCAAGCGATTACAAAATGGCCCATGCTTCACCATTGTGTACAAGATACCGAAATATTAAGTAATCAATCAATACAATGGCTGATTGTGCGAAAAAACGTATACATTCGTACAGTGAGTACTAGGAGCGCATAGCTACGTAGCCAATGCCCAGGTGATGCTGACTCGGGCCACTGATGATAATATTTTTTTTGTGTAGCTCAGCATTTTGCGCACCGTACTCGCTGGGGGCACGCGATCGAGGGTCTCGTATACCGCGACGTAACGGGCTTGGTACTTGAGTAATTAATTCGTAGATAATGGTTGATACAAAAAAAGAGAAAAAAATATTATTGATGATTTTTCTTATTTTTTTTAGATTATCTATTATAATCTATTATAGTGTCATTTATGTTATCTGTGTTGACAGGAGCTGACCATTAATATTTTAAACTGTGCATTATAGAAGCTTAATTTTATGGCTCTAGATCACTAATAAAATAATGCTACTACATATTAACACAATAAACATATTTTTTATACAATAAAACTGTCACAATCTAATAAAAACAACATAAAACTGACAAAAATTAATAAAAATCCGATGAAAATGTCAAAATATTATAAAAAAATAATAAAATCTGTCAGTTAAGCGAAGATTTTAATGGAAAATTATTCCGAGTGCGTTTTAACACGTAATCTTGTGACAGTTTGTGTTAAAACGGCTGTCAAATTAACAATAATGTCGTGAATGGATGTGTATACGTTAGTAATTATGTTAAATTTTCAATCTTTTATACGTTATCATATTCATGAGTTTGTTAATTATACAATTTATAAGATGCGCGAGAGTTGCTTTAAATGATAGCGTAGCAGTTGACAGTGATACCTCCAAAGAGCTTCTGTTACAAACAGGTATTTTGACATAGCAATTTAAAAACCCTTCTTACGACCCATATTTCTAAGCTTAGGGCGTCAATCTACAATATTAATTGGACGTACCAAGCCTTGTTAATATACATATAGATTAATTTACATACATTTCTATTAATTTAGATACTACGCTCTAGTATAAGCACCACTAAGCTAACATATTAAGTAAAAAAATAAAATATTCCGTCTTTCAAACTATACAAGGTTTTACTGAAAAATCTAGTATTCACTTGCATAGCGCTTAAATTTAATACAGCACAACGAGGCACTGACGGTACGCATTTTGTCGTATAACAATAATTAAAGTTCATTATAGATAACCATTACTTTAAAACCAATTAATTCCGGGTAACATGGATCACAGGAACGTTAACAACAGTTCCATTAACCAAACCGCAGGTGACCCCCATCCGATCGCAAGTCAACTTCACAATTCACAAGCCGATGTCAACACAACAAAAAAACTAAAAAAAAATACTATTCCCACCGTCAAAGTACCAAGATCTCAGGACTTCGAGGGGGTTGCAACCTCCCCTCGTTCGCCACGTGCTCGCCACCCCAGTGTACACACCTACATCTATATTTACAGGGTATACTTAAATATAGGTTAGCTTGTCTGTCACTGTGTGGAGTTACTAACCACGTTTTTGAAGTTACTATGGTTATAGATGTCTGAGTTGCTCTACTTTGGGGTTGGCAGACCTCTAGGCATTTTCGCGTGTATTGACAGTGCTTAACAATATCATAAGGTTGTATAAAAAATACGTGATCTACTACGTTTATCCGCAACGTGAGAGAGTGCGTAGAAATAGAAGTCACATGCACAATCGTAGTAACTCCGTGATATTTGTGGGTCAAATACATATTTGCACTGAGCAAAGAGCTTCGCCAATGCGCCAGTATTATAAATCTGCCTTTTACAGTCCACTGCTGAAACCAAGCCTAAGTTCGTCTTTGCCTTTAGTAGTTTTACAAAAAGTTATTTTACGTATTATATCGATCAGTAACTATTTCACTATAGAGCAATATCTTCTCATACAAGTGGTGTCTTAAAAAAATACACTGACGACCAAACACGCTCCTCCTTTTTAAAGTCAAAGTTTACTTCAATGATTTCGTACAATTTGATAATCTGCCCTTGGTAAAAGGACTGTTGAATTGTAGAATAGAACAGAAGATCGCTGCGCGCGCATACACTTGTCATAATCCCTAAGTCGCCGTTTACGAGACCCATAGTACACGAAGGGTGGTGTGGTACACCGTTGTAAACACAGAAAATTAAAAAGTAGGTAATCGTGCATATCCTGGTAATGTTTTGTATCCAATTTATATAATAACATCCACATGTGACAATATTTAAGTAATCGGGGCGCACCCTTGGCCGTCAGCCTCGCTGCCATCCTAACTAGCCAAACCCACGGTTTTTTTTCTAGTTTCTCTCGCAGCAAACTTAACACGTTGCCTGTCCGCCAAGTAGACAATAGTTAAATAATGGACTTGTATAGTTTCCGTCACATAAAAATAACGCTGACTTTAAACTTTTTTTTTAAATTTTAGTCTATTCCAAAGTGTTGCGTAACTAGTAAAGTACCTATAATGATTCTACAATAAAACAAATACACTTAAGTATAAATCACAATAGTCTAGGACCTTAAAAAGCGACTATATCCAAGTTCAAACGCAGTCACTGGCAGTCGCTCGGCGTTCTTTTTTACGTGACGGGAACTATACTACATGCACGGATCAGTGAAAGGGTTAAGATAATTTTGACTGCTTAGCACTTGTCGAGGTTAAACAGACCTCCAGCCAGGTACCACGGCGTATGTTACGCCTATATCAATTCTGTAACTCCAGTTAAATGACCTAGTGGAGGTCGTATCGAGACGATCGTGAAAGTATCAAGAGTGTTCGTGATGAAATCTATTGAAAGGTGTCATGCAGTGTCTTACGATTGATACGATAAATTCAAGTATAAGTTGTCTGGAGGGTAAAGAACTTCTTACAGCCCGTCGTGAACTATTAAAGCAGAAAAATTTACGTCGTGGAAGCGAGATACTGCTAAGTACAGTGAAATGCGGTGTCTCGTTTCCACATCGTATACAGTTCTACTTTAATAGTTCATGGTAAGGGGGCAGAAGATTATAGATAATGCCAAACCTGTGCGCAATTCGTCAAACATAACATTTCACCTATATTCCCCGAAGGGGTAGGCAGAGGTGTACAACTGTACATATAGAACACAAATTTCACCAGTTATTTTCTAATAGTCCCAATGTAATAGGAGGCGAGCTTATTGTCATTACCGGCACAAATCCAGACTCCGTGCTGCTTGCTACTGGGATAACAATCGTGCTTAGCGACCACTAGACCAACGACGCAGTGTGACGGATGGGGTAGACAGTTAATTATGTCCTTACTACGGATTTGGTGTGGGCCCTCGTCAAATATCAAGTTAATATCTTTTTCCTGCATAATTTGTAGTTAGGACATGAGACATTCGAATGACAAGTACACCCCCTTACCATGAACCCAAAGCTCCTAGGGCAGGTTACGTTGTAGGAACGGGACGCCACATAACACTGCAGCGACCTCTCGCTTCCGCATAGTAAACTGTCCTGCTTTATGAGTTCATGCTAAGAGCTGGTCTATGAAGTCAAAAGTACAGAGAATATGTGTGAATTTCCAATTATTAAGATACATTAAGTACGTATCCTCGCTCGTATAGACACCATGACGTCTTATGCATCATAGGCATGAGTCAGCCTGGTTTTCGAGTAGTTTCTGCGAAACACTAATTCTTACGATTCAGGAGAAAAATAAATTGGCTGGACCGAACGTGTATAACATTGGCTGTCAGTTACGTGTTAATTGTTATTGCTAAGAAGAAAATTCTCAGTAACTTCTTCGTTTCGCATGTGCCAATAGTCTCATGAAACAAGCCATGTTAGATACTATTTCAAAAATTAAATGCTACATCATCAGCTGGAAGATGTCCACTGTTGGACAAAGACCCCTTAGAACGTCACAATGAACGACAACTTGCATTGCATCCACCGGTTGCCGGCAACTCTGACTACATTAAATGAAATGCTTAGCAACTCAAATTAAGTCTTAAGTTTAAACCTATTTGTTGGAATAAGTTTTTCTTAAATAATCCTATTTACGTATAAAAAAACACTGGCGACAGGAAAACAAATTAATTAATTGCGTTGATCTAAGATCAAGGCATCAATAAAGAATCAATCTATCCTTAAAATAACATCCTGCCTCGTTGGTCTAGTAGTTGCTAAGGGCAACTGCTGAGCACAAGGTCCTGAGTTCGAATCCCGGGCAGTAGGCAATGTGCTATTGAGTTTTTACTTTAGGTAATTCTCTTTTTTTACTTTAGGTGCTGCTACAGCACGGTTGAGCACGGTTGTGCTCGGTTGATGGCAATAGGCTCGCCCCCTATTACATTGGGACTTATAACTGGCGAAATGTGGGTGTACCTACTATATAATTGTACCTCTGCCCACCCCTTCGGGGTATACAGGCGTGATGTTATATTTTGTATATTTAAAACAGACAGCACTTAGTTCTTCTTAAAAGCAAATGACGTGCATATGAGAGGAAAAAATATCTTGTTTTGTTAGAAAAATGATGATTCCAACCAAAATATTCTGTATGAGAGGAAGGTTTTTTCCTGCAGTAATGTCATAATATTACCGGGCTAAAACCGTCCTTCTGCAGGGCAAAAGGCTTTACTCAAGGAACAAGCATTGAGCATTATGCTTTGGGCAGGTGGCGAATTCAGGCCCTCCTCAAGGCTTTTATCACGATGATTTATTTTTCCGTTAGTCAGTCATACCTAAGATAATTAACAAAATATTTACGACTTGTATAAGGTCACCTTTTACTAGCCTGGGGACAGTAATAGACTGAAAATATGTATGAAATAACAAAAATAATAAGAATTCTAAAAATCGATTACGAAAAAAATAAATAAACGTATTTCAAAACATCTTGCAGGCAAGCAAAAAAATTAAATAAAAAAAATTCAACAAAAAATATTTATTCGAATTTCGAATCGTTTTGATCGTGGAGCGCGGCAGACGACACTCCAACCGAGTGGAGTTTCAATCTAGCTATGTATTACCGACCAGTTTAGTGAGACCCATGTAAGGTAATGCTTGCGGCAGGCTCAGGGATCAAGAAGTGTTGGGCGAAGCGGTACCGATGTTATACTTATGTTGTACGGGGTGGGCGTGTACGGTTGGGAAAAGAGGTTGAGGTTTTGACTTAATTTTGAGTTTTTTTTTTTGTTAGGATAGTACACATTTTTGATGTGTATAAGATATAGTTTTAGATAGCATCGGTAGATTTATTTATGTGTGATAAAATTATTAGTTTTTTTTTCCAATGACATGACTTAAAAAAAAATTCAAAATTGCATAGATTTACTTACTTTTTACTGCTGCACTTTTTTAAACCAAGAAAAAAACATTTTTTTCTTACTCATACAATAATGAAACTAAAATACAATAATAGACCGACAAATAAATTATAATAATTAACAGTGTTTAAGTTATTAACTCAAATAATGAAATGATTCGCGTATAATATAATTACTAACTATTAAAACAATTGACTAAAAATAATTCCATAATTTGAATCAACAAAAAAAAAGTTACAAAACTATTCATAATTTAAAACTTAAAAAAAATACAATCACTAAAACACACAACATATGCTTAAAAAAAAACAATGCCTCAAAAACAATATTTAATTAAAACAAATATTCTATCCGTACTCAAGTACATACTACATTCACCCACATTTATTCGTTCACACACACAAGCGCAGTTTTATGGCCGAAGTCGACGGTCACGCACACATGCACACAACACAGACAGGCGCGAGGCGAGCCGACTCAACACACACACACACACACAGAAATCTTTTATTTTATTCCAAGCAAAAGGTAATTTTTGTGATTTTTATAATACACCAGTATTTTTATTGTACGTTACAATTCCAGTAAGACAAGTCGGTTAGGGCGTTCTTAGTTTAAAAAATGGAATGTCGACAAAAAGTCTGGCAGGTTCAATGGGACATCGACAGTGTACACAATGGGCCATGTATGTTACACAGTGGTCACCTGTACGCTGAGAAACGCTTACGCTACGATTTTAAGTTTACGAATTACAATATTGTTTGTTATAAACAATAGATATATTTATACACGCCTGTTATCTCCTAAGGGGTAGGCAGAAGTCTAGTAAGTCTCTAGGCAGAAGTCTAGTATAGTAACACCCAAAGACAATTAGTAATAAAGGCAAGCCTATTGCCGGGCTACCAAACTCAGTGCTGCTACTGAGAATTCTCAAATTGAAAAACTAAAAAACACCGCTCAACCCGGAAACCAAACTCAGGACCTCAAGCAGCAGTCGCGTCATACAACCACAAAACCAACCAGGCAGTCTAGTTTAATTATTTTTTTTATGGACAACAAGAAACTCTAGAAGCGCAAGTAGTACTATCTTCAGATATCAACTACATGCAGTGAACTTTGTACGTTGATAATGATAACAATATTGTTCAGACTGCTAGCAGACTACCGTGACCTATTGTTAGCGAAAAATAAAACTTTATAAAGGAAATGATAAAATAAACTGCTTTTTGTCAGACACTTAGGTCAATTCTGTAATGGTGGCCTTGTGGCTAACATACCGGACTTGTATGCACAAGGTTGCAGGTTCAAACCCGGGCAAGTATCAATGTGACTTTTTCAATGTTATAAATACTTTCTTAGATATTCTAAAACACCACTGACTAACGGTGACGGAAAACATCGTGAGGAAACCTGGATTTAATTATCTGAAATCGCCCGCAGTGAGCTAGCGTGGTGATCAATGCTCAATCCTTCTCTATACGAGAAGAAGCCTTTGCCCTGCAGTGGGACAGTTATAGGCTGTTATTATATTATTATTATTTACTTCATTATTCACTGATGTTTATAAGTCATCTTTAAGAAGAATTGGTCTCATAGCCGGTGCATGCCGCCACCTAACTCCCTTACAGGAACATAGGGGGTAGGAGTGGCTGAAAATCAGCGCTGTACCGGGTCATACTCGTCCCGGTACAGCATTCACTGAGTCCACTTCCTTTTGCAATGTTAGGTTTTTATTACAAGCTTTTATTTAACTTATAGGTACCTACAATGTTTGTATGTATGTGAGTTTGTTTAGGTCAAATCTTGCAATCTAAATTAGAACCACTTCTTGACATCCGATTGAAATAAAATTTTGCATACTTAAATAGTGGTGACAATACAATATTATGGTACTTTTGAGCTGGTCTGATGATGGGAGTCAAAAGATGGTCATAGGAACTTTGTGACGAAATGAGGCAATCCCACCGTGTTGGGCTTGTTTAATCCATCTTCACGAATACTTTGAGCCTAGCTGGTTTAAAAGCTTGTGTTAAAAATATATTTTTACATAACTATTTATGTTTTTTTTTGTACGTGTCTTGTTTTTCAAGTAACAATAAATGTGTTTTATCTCCAAAATTCTATTACTAATATTTAGAATTGACCAGGTTGGACATAGACACGATGTTTTCCACGTAAATCGAAGGCAGATGCTTGTGTTATATAAAACTATGCCTCTGAAACTGCCCGGTGAACTGTGAAGCCTGGGTGTCTAATGTAGCATGGTGACCTTGGATATGTTAGCCTTCGGATACTAGGCAGGGGTGATCATTGAGCGTTCGCGACACTAACAAGCATTCTGATAATTCCCGTAAACGCTGAGAACATCGGGCAACGAATTTATAGTGGGAACTCTCGATAATTCTTGATACTTTAAGATGCATTTATTATGGTGCTTATGATGTACTTATACAAATACGATTTGCCGTTGTTGTGGTACTAAGGTAATTCATAAGATTTTAATTTAATTACGTAATCATGCGTAGCCTTTTTCCAATAAAGTTGGGGTCAGCATTCAGACTACTGAATGTAGTTTGCCAGTATATGGAGCCTCTATATGAAGCGACTACATATCTGACCACCACATCAGAGCCAGGCGGTACGGTTTACGTGCTGTCCGAAGCACGGTATTGTTATAAATGGGAATGGTATGAACACCCATCCAAATCCAGGCCGCGGCAAGCGCAGCCTAACCTTGACCGTGTGGTGAATTAGTCAAGAACATGTGACGGTGAAGTAAATAATGTAATAGGAAACAACTGACCTGTCAACAGGCGGCGGCAAGGGCGCCATCATATGCGGGTGCGGCGGCATAGGCGGGTGAGGGGGGTGCGGGTGGAAGGGCGAGCCGGGCGGCGCGAACCCGGGCCCGGGGAAGTGCGGCTGCTGCGGCGGCCCGGGCGGGAAACCGCCGCCGGAGCCGGGCCGCGCCGACGGCGAGCCGAACGGGCCCGGCGCGGCGTACGGCGGGCCCGCGAACCCCGGGCCCGGCGTGGACGGCGCCGGAGAGGCGGCGAAGGCCGGGCCCGCCGGGGAGCCGGCCGGCGGCGCGAACGACGCGAACGGCGGCTCGCTGTTGCCGCTCTTCCACGCCGCCGGCACGCCGCCGCCGCTCTCGTCTAGCGCCGGCACGCGCCGCTGCAGCCCCACCGACATCTGGGTACCAGGACACCATGGTTACCTACAAGCTCTCCACTGTCACAGCTGATATAGACTAAGATTCTGCTTATTTGACTGTGGTCTTCGGAAATGCGACGATATATATAAACTAACTACTTAAGAGAATTATTTTCCCTTGACTTCATTTATCTAACAAAACTTATTAGCCTTATTTTGATTAAAATCTTTAGTCTTCCCGAAGAACACTGTCAATAGGCCAAGAAGCAGGTTTTATTTAAACTTGGTCTTTCGCGAAAACTGTTTCATATAACTGGAGCGAAAGAACATAACATCACGCCTGTATTCCCCGAAGGAGTAGGCAGAGGTGCACATTTAGTACACCCACATTTCGCCAGTTATATTTTTAGGTCCCAATGTATTAGGGGGCGAGCCTATTGCCATCAACCGGGCACAAATCCAGACTCCGTGCTGCTACTGAGAATTACCTAATGGAAAAACCCAGTAACACTTTGCCCGACCCGGGATTCGAACCCAAGACCTCGCTCAGCAGTCGCGCTTAGCAACCACTAGACCAACGAGGCAGTTAGCGAAAGACCATTCTACTCATAACTCATACAGATTTCTCAGATTGTCCCGCTACTGATAACCATACCAGCTCTTGGTACCAAGACATTATAGAAATCAGGAGTTCTGCCGACAAACATATAACATTGAGGTATAGACAGCAGTCGCTTCACGTAAACCTTTTTTCATGAATTTAAAAGTTAAAAAAACAATATTGTGTTGATCAGCCTTTCAGAAACCAGGGGTTCAGACTCAGACTTAGATTTAAGTAGTTACTAACTTTAAGCTTCAACTAGGTTTAACTGTACTTCTCAAGGTAATATGTGGAAACGTCGTGGATTGTACATTAATTAATTTTGTTATGTACCTAGCCAGTAAGACACAATGTACAATTGGTTGTTCTCCCAAATAAAAAAAAAAAAAAAAAAAAAAATATTGATCCTGGTAAAAAGAGCAAAATCCAGAAAACCAATGGTCGCGAGGATGAGAAATGTTTACAAATAAATAATTTACCGCATTTAGACTAGAAGTCCTTTAACAATCACCAACCGTTATTTTTTTTAGAACGTCGCCCCACACTAAGATTTACTCCTTTATCATGGGTGCGTTTCACAAACATTGAACTATCACATACGCAAACACCCAGGCTCAGGACAAACATCTGCGGATCGCACAAATTTTTGTCCTTAGTCTAATCGCTTAGCCACTGCGCCAATCGGTTGTCTACCGCGTAATTGCGCAGCATCGACAATCTGATTCTATAACTATTATTTTCATATTTAAATTCGAATAACCGTTCGATATTTCAATTAGGTTAAGTAAGCACAAATTTTATTTTCAAAATTCGAATATCGCTGATTCGCTGCTCGCACTGGACCAATAAGAACTGTTCCAAATTTAAAAAGCTACTTCATTTAACGGTTATTTTCAAAAAGCGACCACCACAGACAGTCGGACGATACAATCGTCCGCTCATGTTGGGTTTGTTGAACTATTTCTATACAGCGGTTACACAACTTTAGAGCACAGGCGTACACGCAAGTTTCTTACGTCATATCACTGAGTAAATTGTATATTATTGCTAAATATAGAAAGTATAGTCTATTAAATCGTAAGTTTTTTTATTGTTAAGTGTTTTTGTTGCAAGTCAATCAGGCATCATGCTGGCAACCCTGACGATTTAGTTAGCGCAGTGGCTAAGTGCGCAGGTTCGATTCCCGTAACAAATATTTGTGAAAGTCTCGATTATGTGTACACTTAACACCACGTTTGTATTCCCCGAAGTAGTAAGCAGAGATGACAGTGTAGTACACCAACATTTCGCCAGTTATGTAATAGGGGGCGAGCCTATTGCCATTAACCGAGCGAAGTTCTCCGTGCTGCTACTAAAAAATACCTCATGTAAAAGCCCAATAACACCTTGGCGAACTGGGAATCGAACCCGGGAGAAAGCTCAGCAGTCAGTTTATGACGACCTGATTAGCGCAGTGGCTAAGCGATTGGACTGCTGCACTAAGGGTTGCGGGTTCGATTCCCGCACGGGGCAAAACTTTGTGCGAACCGCAGATGTTTATCCCGAGACTGAGTGTTTACTGTGAAACGCACCCACGACACAGGAGTAATACCTAGTGTGGGGCGACGTTTTCAAAAGAAAGAAGAAAATAATGAACTCACTTTGCAAGAAAATCCCAGGACTTTTTTTTCAAAATCGCCTCATATCAAGTCCTTCCATTTTCCACCAGGTAACTTACGATAGTACGTTTTTAACAGTAATGTAAATAAAACCAACATAAGGCGGCGGGCATATCATTCCGCGTTGTAAAACTAAGTAAAACAGGTTTAGGTCGGCGATGAGCTGGCTAACAGACCTGTCGCTACACGCATGCGTGGTTTATCATTATCTGGTGTACCGGGGACTTCTGTTATCCTGGTACTCTTACCAATTACATCGCTCCTGTCCCTAACCCTCTTACTAAACGGTAATAAAACATCTCGAATACAGGCTGTTCTCATCTTTATTCTTTGACTAGCTTCCGCCCGCGACTCCGTCCGCGTGGATTTCGAATGGTTCATAGCCTATATATAGCCTTCCTCGATAAATGAGCAATCTAACACAGAAATAATTTTTCAAATCGGACCAGTAGCTCCTGAGATTAGCGCGTTCAAGCAAACAAACTCTTCAGCTTTATAATATTATATTAATATTATATATTATATAAATAGATATATAGATAAGTATATAAATATAGATATGCAAAAGCTATAATAATAATAAAAGCCTAAACTTCCCACTGCAGAGTAAACGCTCTCTTCTCGTATATAGGAGCATTGATCACCACACTGGGTTACCCAAGGGCTAAAGCGGGACCCTATTACTAAGACTCCGCTGTCCGTTCGTCTGTCAACATGCTGTATCTAATGAACTCCGATAGTTAGACTGTTGAAATTATAACAGAAATTATGTATTTCTGTTGCCGCAACAAACGTGATTTTTTTTCGGGATAAAAAGTAGCCTATGTGTTATGTCCAGGGTCAGTATGCTATGTCCAGGGTGTCAGCTACCTCCACATAAAATTTAATTAAAATCCATTCAGTAGTTTTTACGTGAAAGAGTAACAAACATCCATCCATACTTACAAACTTTCGCGTTTTAGGGATGGTACGGAACCGTTCGTGTGCGAGTCCTGCTCGCAATCGACCAGTTTACTTTTAAGTAATGGGGTAAGAAAATACGTATCTCATTTCTATTCAGTATCACTAATATCATCTCGAAAGGCATCACGCACGTCACCTCGTTATGGGCTAGTGTCAAATCTCATGCGAATTTAGAAGTGAGTTCGTAATGTCTTTAGAATAGCACCGACTAGCGACTATACTAAACGCCCTTGGGACAATAATCATAGATTGCATTGAGACGACACTGCATACAATTAACGAACACGCAATTTCAGTAAATGACAAGTAGGTATATTGTTTGTTTTGTATAATTACGCCCGAAGGATAGACAGAGGTTTATCCACATTCTGTGATAGCCGAGTGGTATGAAAGTTAAACCGCAAGATCAAATCCCGCACGCACCAATGTCTTTTTAACCGACTTCAAAAAAAGGAGGAGGTTCTCAATTCGACTGTTTTTTTTTTTTTTATCTTTGTTACCTCATAACTTTCGCTTGGGTGAACCGATTTTGATGATTTTTTATTTATTTGAAAGCTGGTGCCTCCCGTTTGGTCCCATTGCAATTTGATTAAGATCCGATCAGTACTTTTTCAGTAATTCTTAATAATGCTGTTTTTTTTTCACGTTCTCTACTACAATTTTCTATAATTGTTCTCCGATTTCTGCGGTATTTTTACTTTTTAGTGCTTTTTAATTTGTTGTGAAATAGTTTTGTTTTGAAGTCGGTTTTTTTTTTTTGTTAATCATCAGCCGGAACTAGTCCACTGTTGAACAAGCACCCTTGGAGTGAGGAGGGGGGGAAGGGTTGCCATAATCCCCACGATTGGCAAGGGGCTTAGGGATCGCAGTATTGGTGTTGAAGTTACAGGAGATGCTGCTGCCCATGTGCCGGTATGATCCTCGTTTATGAATAAGAAAGCTATAAAGTCTAGTAGTCGCAACCGCAACTTCTAATTGTGAGGTTTGATTCCCGACTCGGGATTGGGTATTTACAATTTCCTATTAGGTCATTCTCAGCAGCACTGAGTCAGGATTTTGACAATAGGCCGCCTTAATAACTAGGGAAATATTTTCTATATATACATCTCTACCTACACCATCGCAAATAATTATGATGTTATCAATCATGTAAATTCATCAACAGACATCGAACCTAGTCCAAACAACATTACAATCAGTCACCAAATGTGTCGTAAACCGAATCAAGTACCAGGCGCCCATAACGCCGAGGTTATTGTCCATCTTCGCGGTCAAGGCTGCACTAAAAGCGCTTCCGTAGTGTCGTAAGCCAATCAGTGCGAACGAAACGGATCCTGGGTTGTAAAGGATTTGTATTCACATGTTATATAATAGTGTCGACTGCTGTTTACGAGTGTATTTATCGGACAAAATCATTTATCTAGATCACTGGTATAGGATTTTGGCTTCTTTTTTTATAGGAAGGCTATCTGAAAATCGTTTTAACGACAAAATCGCAATCGGTCATAAAAAAAAATTTAATTAACATAGTTACAAGTCATGGTGCCCTAGTGACTGATTGACTAATTTTTATACATAAATTATCTTTAAAAATAAATAAATACGCTAGGAATTTCTCCTATTTCGTGACCAATGGGTGCGTTTCACAAACATGAAATAAACACCTAGACTCATAAACATTTGCGAATCACACAAATTATCGTCCCATGCGGAAATCGAAACCGCAACCCCAAGCGCAGCATTCCAGTCGCTAAGCCACTGCGCCAAGGTCGTATTGTTTGTGAATACAAATCACCAACCTGCAAGCTAGCGTGGTAAACAATTCTCCTTCCTATGTGAATGAATTTAGCTAGTTTACTTTAAAGGGGAAGTGTTGCGCGCTTAAACACTTATATTGTGCGCCGGTGGGAATGCCAGTATAAAACGCCGACGAGGGGGACGGTCGAATGTCACTGGAGCAGAGCTTCGGGTCTCTTGACTTGAGTAAAACACCTTTTCTTCAGAGTGCTTCCTTTTATTTCTTCCTTTTCTTCTTCTTATTACTACTGCTGGTTCCGGAATGCCAAACCGCAAAAAGTCGCCTCTTTTTATACTATTTTCCCGATATTGATCGACCAATCAGCGATCAGATTTAATCGCGCGTGACCTTGAACTCTTATGACTGGCCAATCCGCTTTCAGTATGTTTGCATCTCTTTCTTTTACCTTTTGTCTCTTTTTCTCCTTTAGCAAAACTATTTCTGGAACTTTCTGGAGTTTGGCACACCTTACAATGATAATCTTATTTTTCTATGATAGATTCTTACTTATTCTACTAAATTACATAAACTTTCCTTAATAAAATATGCCGTTTTCTACATAAAATTTACAAACAACTTATAACGGCTCTCGTTATGGTAAAGTTCCTTCGTACCTGATCTTTTAATGCCAACCTACATGTGGCGCCCTCTATATCGAAACACAACCAATTCTAATTGTTTATTACGAAACCTTATTCCTTATTCTAACCTACTCTAATAAGTCTTAATTAGTTAATTCTAATAGTCTACTTATAAATGTAAGAAAAAACCCTTATAAACTATATACTGCACTTACTACCTTAAACTTATTTCTACGTTTGTTATACAGCACTTATTTATTCTAAACTTATTTGTACGTTCTAGTCGTCGCTAACATTCTCCCCAGCAGTGCGTAGCACTCCATCTTCTTGACGCGACGACGATGCAGGCACCAGCACGACAACTCGCCGAGTGGGTCGCCGTAGCACTCCTCCTGATGTCCGCACGTCCAGGATCCTGGTTCTTCCATCTGGTCCTGGATACGTCTTGATGACTTCGCCGCGGGGCCATGAGTTGCGTGGTAGGGTCGCGTCGACTATCAGTACTATGTCGCCTTCTTTAGGGTCAGTCGTTTCTCGCCCTTCGATTTTCCTTGGCATCAGCAGTGGCAAATATTCTTTGATCCATCTTTGCCAGAAGTGATCTGCCAATCGTTGCACTGTTCTCCAGCTGGGTTTGCCGATCAGCTCGCTGTCGCTGAACTCTCCCGGCGCCATCGCTCCGCAGGATCTACCCAACAAGAAGTGATTGGGTGTCAGGCTCTCTTCGTCTTCTGGATCCATGCTGACGGGGGTGAGTGGTCTTGAGTTGACGACGTGTTCAACTTCTGTCATCAACGTGTGGAGAACTTCTTCTGGTGGGTTTCTCTCGTGAAGAACTGCTGATAATGCCGTCTTGACTGATCTTACGAGTCTCTCCCAGGCACCACCCATGTTAGGACTGCCGGGTGGTATGAACTTCCACTTAATGCCTTTTTCTCGTGCAGCCTCTTCCAGTTCTCTATTCGCCCCGATGAAGTTTGTACCGTTGTCACTGAAGATTATCTTCGGGGTTCCTCTTCGCGCCGACATTCGACGAAGTGCCATTATCATTGAGCTAGTGCTGAGAGAATTCACTAACTCCAGGTGTACTGCTCTCGTGGTCAGGCAGGTGAACAGGGCTCCCCAGCGCTTTTCGACTCTTCTTCCAATGGTTACTTGCATTGGCCCAAAGTAATCGACTGCTGCGCACGTGAATGGGTGCTGATGATGCTGCAGTCTTTCCCCTGGCAGATCTCCCATGGGCGGAATTGCTGGTGAACCTTTCTTCGTCTTGCACCATTGACACTTGTGTATGAGCGCCTTCAGTGTTGTTCTCAAGCCTAGGATCCAATACTTCTGGCGAATTTTATTCATGACCGTTGCGGTGTTGCCATGAAGGAACCTTCTATGATAATACTCTATGATGAGTCGGGTGATCTTCTCTTTCCCGTCCAAGATGACAAGGTTTGTTTCCCTTCCTTTGAACTTGTTCGTTCTACTTCGTAGCTTGATGATCCCTTCTTCGTTCATATAAATGTCGATCTTCTTTAGGCGACTGGAATTTTCCAGTGGCTTTTCTTCCTTCAGCTGTCTTATTTCCTTTGAGAAGCTGCAACTCTGGCTCACTTTGATTAAGATCTCTTCTGCTCTTCTTAGGTGCTCTTCTTCTACCGGGATGAACATTTTTCTCTCTTTGTTTTCAATGGTAGCTCTGGCTTCTCGCTTCTTGTTTTCATTTTGGTATGGTTTCCAAGTGACGTCTTTGCGCTTCACGATGTTGACTGACCGGTGAGTTCGCTTCTTCAGGATCTCCACGAAAGTGATTACTCTGGTCATGGTGTGGAGCAGCCGTTCCCAACGTGAGAATCTTTCTACGTTGATGAAAGGTTTTTCGGTGATTCTCACTGTTGCCACTTTATGCTTGGTCTTTTCTTCCAACATCGTTTCTTCTTGCTTGAAGCTTCTTATAGGCCACTTTCCTTCTGGTTCGCGTAAGAACCCTGGACCTCTGAACCATCTCGCGCTGTGGTCGAATTCAGTCGGCGTTCCTCTCGTAGCATCGTCCGCTGGGTTTTCCTTGGTCGGTACCCATCTCCAGTCGTTTGGCTTGGTAAGTTCTTCGATTTCTGCTAGACGGTGGGCTACGAATGTCTTAAATCTTCTCGGGTCCGCCTGTATCCACTGCAGTACAGTACTGGAGTCGGTCCAGTAGGTCTTCTTCGTTATTTTGAGGTTCATTTCGCGTTCAATCGTCGCTGCCAACCGGCTTCCTAGTAGCGCCGCTTGTAGTTCCAACCTCGGGACAGATACTGGCTTCGTAGGTGTCACTCTGGCTTTTCCAGCTATGAAGCTTATGTGAACTCTTCCCCCAGGTTCAACTGTCCTCCAATAGATGGCAGCTGCGTAGGCCTCTTCGCTTGCATCAGTGAACGTGTGTAACTGTCCTTCCACGTTGTTGGGTGAGATGCATCTTGGAATCTTCACTTTAGTTAAGTCGAGCACTTCTTTCAAATATTTAAGCCAGGTTTCCTTCTGTTCCTCTTTGATCTTTTCATCCCAGTCTATCTTCGATCGCCAGATGTCTTGTATTAGCTTCTTGCCTTGGATAAGGACTGGAGTTGCAAATCCCAACGGGTCAAACGTCGACATGACAGCGCTCGTTATTTCTCTTTTTGTCGGAGTTTTCCTTCCTTGCAACAGTTCTTCCGACGTGTTGCGTAGTCCGACGTTGAACGCTAGTTGATCCCGCTTCACTATCCACCGCAGCCCCAGTGTCTTTTCTTCTTTCGTGAGTTGTAAAGACTCTCCTTTGTTGTTGTCTTCAGACTGCTCACATATGTCTGGATGGTTGCTGGCCCAGCCCTTGAAGTAGAAGCCCGCCTTCTTGTGGATTTCATCTACTTCTGTTGCTATTCTCTTTGCTTCTGACGCTGACGTGAAACTTTGCAGGTAATCATCCATGTAGTGGTTTCTGTTGATCGCTTTCACGGCTTCAGGATACTTTTCTTTGAAGTCTTCTGCGTTTTTGTTCATCACGTAGATGGCTGTTGCTGGTGACGAGGCTGCACCGAAGATGACTGAAGTCATTCTGAATTCTTCGGGCTTCCTGTTCCTTTCTGCACCTCGCCACAAGAACCTCAAGCTGTCTCGGTCGTCTTCTCTTATTTTGATTCGCAGAAACATATCCTGAATGTCCGCCATAACCGCTACTGGCCCTTCTCTGAAGCGTAATAATACACCAAACAGTGACTGCAATAGGTCAGGTCCTGGCAGTAAGACGTCGTTGAGACTTCTTCCTTCGAATTTCGCTGCTGCGTCAAATACTATCCTTGGCTTCTTCTTGACTGGGTGTATCACAGCAAAGTGAGGTAAGTAGAAAGTTCTTCCTTCTATCTTGCGACTGGGGGCCTTCTCGGCGTATCCTTTTTCTAATAGTGTTTGGATTTGCTTCTCATATGATTCCTTTAACTGTACATCCTTATCCAGCTTCTTTTCCACGTTGACTAGTCGTCGAAATGCTTGATTGTAGTTATTGGGCAATACCTCATTGTCTTTTCTCCACAAGAGGCCCGCTTCGAATTGCCCGTTTTCTAACCTCTTCGTATTCTTCTCTAGAATTTCTAAGGCTCTTCTGTCACTGTCGTTGCTCGGCAGCTGGGGTTTGATTCCCATTGATTCTAGAGAAAAGTGATTTCGAACGACTTCTTCTATGTTCTCCTCTTCAGCAGGAGATTCTCCGTGATTTATAAAGTTGACCACAGTATTTACACTTGAGTCGCTTCCGTGAAGTACCCATCCCAGGCTTGTGAGAGACGCCACTGGTTCGGTATTTTTCCCTTTCCTTATCCTTCTCGTCACGATGAGTCCCCAGTTGTCTTGGCCTATCAGCAACTTAGGTTTCTCCCTTGTGTAGAGAAGCTGTTCCTTGATGCCTTCAAGATGCTTGCAATTCTTCAGAGTGTCCTGTTGAACTTCTTGATCTGACAGCCGTAGATTGTCGATGGTCCTTGCTTCTATCGTCTTCTTATCCTTTTTGAAGGCTCCCTTTATTTTCAATTTGATCTTCTGTGATCCACTCTTCTTGAATTCCTTGCCACCGATTGTTTCTATAGTGAGCGTTTCTTGTTTTCCTTCAGCTCCAATCTTCTTGGCTATCGTTGAGTCCAACAGTGTGATAGTTGATCCTTCATCCAACAATGCTAGTACACGAGCGTGTCCTTTCGGTCCGTATAGATCGACGGGCACCATCTTCAAGTAGGCCCTTTCTTCTCCCCTGGTATTGTGGATAGAGGCGACCTTTTCTTCAAATGTGTCTTCATCTTGTTCCATGGTGTAGCAACAAGTCTTCTTTTCTTCCATTTGTTCAGCAGGTGCAGGTGGTCTATCGGAGTGTAGCATCGTATGGTGCCACCTTCCACACTTCTTGCAGGTAGGCGCCTTGCAGTTTAGTCTTGAATGTTTCAGGCGAATGCACTTGAAGCAGATTTTCGCCTTCTTCACCAGGTTCCACTTTTCATCTATATCGGCTTCTTTAAATTTGTTGCATTGTAGTAAGAAGTGCTCTTCTTGGCACATGGGACACATCTTCCACTTCTCTTGCGTTGCTTCTTGGATGTTGGTCACTTGTCTCTTGATAGGCTTCTTCTGATCCCCTGACGACTCATATGATCTAGGGTACTTCTTTGATTCTAAAGGCACTTCAGGCGGCGCGAAGTCTCCACACATGTCAGCTTCAATCTCTAGGAACGCTTCGATGAGGAGCAGTTCCGAGATGTCTTCTTCCCTTCTGCTTCTGTGGTAAGCAAACCAGCGAAACTTCATTGACGACGGCATCTTCTCTATAATTGCCTTCATGGTTTCTGGTGAGCTCAGGTATTGTGGTTTCTTCAGCGCCTTGATGGTTGCGACTGCATTTCGCACTTTACTAGCGAATACGCATATGTCACTTGGGTATTCACCCACCTTTGGCATACTCTTCAGCTTTTCTAATTCAGCCAGTGCGATTGCTCCGGGCCTCCCGAACCTCGCTTCCAATCCTTTTAAAATTTCTTGCGGGTCTTCAGCAGTAAACAGTAGACTTTGAACCGCTTCTTTGGCTCTTCCTTGTAGTGATCTTCTTAGACGTGCCAGGTTCTGTGTATTGCTGTAACTCTTGGCTGTATCTTCGAATGATCTCTTGAAGGCTAGCCACCCTTCACTGCTTCCGCTGAAGTATGGGAGTTCGATGTGCCTTGGTGCAGTCGCTTCTTGTGTTCTTTCTGATAGCTTGAATATGGCTTCAGCTAACTCTTGAATTTCACTCTTATTTTCCTTTCGACTTGGTTTTTGCTCTTCGTTCGGCTTCACACCAGTTTGGATGAGCCATTGTTCCACTTCGTGTGTCCTTTCGTAGATCTCTTCGCCAGCTCCGTCTTCATCTTCAGACTCGGCAGCTATGAGTTCTAGTTCCGCTTGAGCAACTCTTGACTTCGCTTCTGCAATTTCGAGTTCTCGTAATGCAACTGTCATTCTTGCTTGCGCTTCTGCTCTCTTCCTATGCGACGAGCGGGCGGACTGCGTGTCCATCTCGCGGGTCGGCTTCTTAGTCGGAGGCTTCATTATCTGCTGCGTATTTTTCCCTTCTGTGATCGGTGAAGCGTCTTTAGTCGTACTTTCTTCCTGACGACGTAACCCTTCCATTTTGCTTCTATCCGACACTGGCAGCGTTGAACGACTTCCTTCTTGTTGTGCGGATTCTACACTTTTGATTCCTTCCCCGGTGGTGCGTGCAGGGGGCGCACGTAGTGCGGTATCCCGCTGCGTCGTCGTTGATCCACCGCCAGCTGTAGTACTCCTTTGTTGAGATGCGGGTGATTTTCTATGCGATCCCGTAGTGGATTGTCCCGCAGTGAGCGTCGCACGGCTTGACGCGGATGTACTTGCACTGTCACTGGGCGTATTCATACTCCAGTCGGACGACGTAGCTTCTCCCGTAGTTTTCGAGCGTGACGAATCCGACCTTGTAGTAGGCATTTCTGGCACCGAACCCAGATCCGGCTCGAAGGACCAAAAGAATGTTGCGCGCTTAAACACTTATATTGTGCGCCGGTGGGAATGCCAGTATAAAACGCCGACGAGGGGGACGGTCGAATGTCACTGGAGCAGAGCTTCGGGTCTCTTGACTTGAGTAAAACACCTTTTCTTCAGAGTGCTTCCTTTTATTTCTTCCTTTTCTTCTTCTTATTACTACTGCTGGTTCCGGAATGCCAAACCGCAAAAAGTCGCCTCTTTTTATACTATTTTCCCGATATTGATCGACCAATCAGCGATCAGATTTAATCGCGCGTGACCTTGAACTCTTATGACTGGCCAATCCGCTTTCAGTATGTTTGCATCTCTTTCTTTTACCTTTTGTCTCTTTTTCTCCTTTAGCAAAACTATTTCTGGAACTTTCTGGAGTTTGGCACACCTTACAATGATAATCTTATTTTTCTATGATAGATTCTTACTTATTCTACTAAATTACATAAACTTTCCTTAATAAAATATGCCGTTTTCTACATAAAATTTACAAACAACTTATAACGGCTCTCGTTATGGTAAAGTTCCTTCGTACCTGATCTTTTAATGCCAACCTACATGTGGCGCCCTCTATATCGAAACACAACCAATTCTAATTGTTTATTACGAAACCTTATTCCTTATTCTAACCTACTCTAATAAGTCTTAATTAGTTAATTCTAATAGTCTACTTATAAATGTAAGAAAAAACCCTTATAAACTATATACTGCACTTACTACCTTAAACTTATTTCTACGTTTGTTATACAGCACTTATTTATTCTAAACTTATTTGTACGTTCTAGTCGTCGCTAACAGGAAGTGATATCCTCCTTATACATGACGCCCTGGTACCTATCTCCCATACATGCTAACTTCATCTTACTAGCTACCAGGAGTCCATGAGTTGCCAATTAAAATAGCAGGCGAGCTTCTCAATGATTGCTACTAGGATGCCAAGCGTGCCAAGTAACAAACACTATTATTAGATGGTTGAACTTTGAAGACACAGGTGCAATGCGACCGTACCCTGACATATTGGTGCATGTTACTGTTTCCTAGATTCCTGGTAGTGAAGAGTAGAAAAATGCGGTATTATGAGTTTTTTTAATCTGTCTGTGGTGTGTATAATAGCTCCTAAACGGATAGACCGATTTTGATTTCCTTTTTATTTTGTTCGGAAGGCAATTTGATCGATAAATTCTTGGGTTGATTCGAGAATCTGTTCAGATATTTGAGATCATCAGGTCTTTTTTAGTTGTGCGTTCTGATCGATTCGAAGTGTAGATGCGACTTGTATGTAACAATATGGTAGCATGGACCCTATATCGGGTTTAAAATTATTTTTTATACTACATAATGGGTAAAGTTACTTAGTTACGACTTAAACATTTATTTTTTTAGTTTTTCTCACACAAATAACTAAGGAAACAGCAGAATAAACGTTAAAAACAAACAAAATGTCCAACCAAAGACCATTTTAGCGTTCTGAATGATAAATACGTCATTTATATCACGGGAAACCATTTTTTTGCGATACAGGTAGAAGTGACTCACTCATTGGTCCATACAGATACATTGAGATTGTTTTAAATTATGCTACCCTGGTGTTTGAGTTTATTTTCCATATTATGTGAATTTTGATGTTTGTTAAAATCATTCGTTAATTGCTAAACTCGGTTCCGCAGCCTCGTTGGTCTAAAAACCTAGGTTCAATTCTTAGTTTTTCTGGCCTGTTTTTCGGCCAAAGAATTAGCATTGCCATTCAACGTGGCAATGCCGCCCGCCTTTTGGGCACCCTACCCATCGACAGCGATGAGGAGGAATACTTTGATGCATAATTTTTAGTTTTAATTTTTTCTTTTGTATATATTTATTTATTTTTAAGGAGTGTAAATAACCTTGTAAATAAAGAATTCTATAGAAAATTCTTAGTTTGGGCAAACTGATTTAGATTTGTCCACCTCAGTAGCGGCATTGATTGGCTAGTGACAATTGGCTCGCCGTCTATTAGACAGACGGATTATTTCGTTATGGGTGGGTTCAAGACGATTCGCACAGTATCGGTGAATTTCATGTAATCACACTAATATTACCTACATAGGCGAAAGTTTGTGAATGTGTTTGTTACCTCTTCACGCTCAAACGGCTTGACCGATTTTAATGACATTTTATATGGAGGTAGCTGACACCGTGGATTAACACATAAGCTACTTTTTATCCCGAAAAATGTAGCGGGTAACACCGTGGGGCGCAGCTAGTGTTTTTATAGTTTTCAAACATACCGTATTGAAATAAAAATGCTGAATACCTAGATAGATTACACCTCGGATTAGGAGGACCCATTAGCATTACAATACACGTAGCCGGCGTCTCGCTTCCACAACGTAAACTGTCCTGCTTTAAAAGTTCATGGTAAGGGGGCAGATGTTGTTTATAAACAAGAGCAATCAACAACAGACAGCCGCTCATTCGGTACCTTTTTTTTTTTTTTTTTAATTGGGACAAGCCCACCACTCATGCCCATCATTGCAACTCCTGTAAGCCAGGATCTACAATGATAACCGTTGAGAACCATCGAGGCAATGAAGCTCGAGGCGTCCCAGAGAAATGACTCGACTGTCTTGGAACCCGCAACGAAATTAATCATAAAAGAATATATAGGAGGAGTAGGAATATAAATTTAGTCCGACTTCCCTCCATAGCAAACGGGAGACACAAAGATTAATATGCCAAAAGCATAATTAATATGGGATCCACAACTGAGATAAGCCCAGTCGCTAAGCACCACGGGTATAAAAGTTAAAAACTACTGGGTCCTAATTGTTATTTTGATTCCAATAGTAGGTATGGCAAAAACGTCTGAAAGCACGGAAATTTGATCTGGTCGCAACAAGGTCCTCATAATAAATTACACCGGATGTAACATATATGCTGTCTAACAAGGTATTACGTTCATTCTGCCATAGACCACACTCCCACAGGATATGATGTGCTGTTTGCTCGTATTCACAATCTGGCGTTGAGCAGTGGCACAGAGGTGAAGCAACAAGCTTGAAAGAGAAGAGCTTACCCTTAAAGTTACCATGACCCGTCAAGAACTGAGCCACGCAATGATCCACCTCCAACCAAGTCTTTTCCAGGCGCTCGCGAACGGATGGAAAATACTGGTAAAGGTGGCGGCCCTTGATAGATGTATCCCACCTAGATTGCCATTCGTCCAATAGCTCGTTATACACCTCGATTTGGGATTTAAATAACCTGATAATTTTAACGCGGTCCCGTTGTGTTAGAAATTCGGTGTTCATACCCTCTCGAGTGGAGAAGTACATCGCGGCACGTCTTTGTATTTCGAGATCGACAGGTAGCACGCCCGCTAGTACCGGCAGAGCTTCAGTACTGACCGTCCGATAGGCTTTACATAAGAATATCAACGCTAACCGTTGACTTTGAAGCAACTTACGCCGCGCCGCGCCTATTGTGGCTCTATCAGCCCAAACTGGTGAACCGTAGCATATGCATCCTAAGTAAGTTGCCCCGTAGATGGTTTTTAGATTTCGATTTCGATTCGGTACCTTATCACTCTTAAGGTCGTAGCACACATATCAACCCGGAAATCGTCACAGTATCAACTCGAGCCGTGCAGTATTCTTTGTATGAAACTCCCTGCAACGCACACTAATCGGAATCGTAACGTAATCGCCTCGGGACTAGCTCGACACTGCGGTGCAGGCACGCGGTCAACTTGCAGCTCTTGCGGCTCGCCGTCCCCGCGCTTACGTCTCTTCAACCAGCGGTCGGCTAGCCGTAGCTGAGGCGACGTATCGGAGCAGCTGATCCGCTTTGGTTACGTGCTTATGGGTTTACGCCTGTTTGACAGCGAGGCGGAAGGCAATACGGTGACGATACCTTTTTTAGTTTATATGAGTGCCTTTACCAGCCTATAAGAATGTAGTCTTTCAGATAAGACCTCTGTCTCTTATCATAGATGGATGCCTGCCTTTCTCGTGTGAGTCTTAGTTTAAATAAGTAGTCATTGCCTTGCTTTCATCATCATTAGCCTATCTCAGTCCACTGTTGGACATAGGCCTCTGCTATGGCACGCTATATGCTTTATTGACAGGTAATTCTTACAAGAATTCTGTGTATCAAAAAAGCGTAATAGGTGAAAGATGACGGCATAGGGTTAGTTTACCTAACTTAGGACTCAACTGGCAGTGGTAGCCGAGTGTTATGACCCTTGGACTACTAAGCCAAAGGTCGCTTTCAAACCCCGGCACTGATGTTCGTATTATAAATAAGTTATCAGTTGCTAAAAACGGTGAAGGAAAACATAGTGTGGAAATACACACCTGAGAGATTTTTCAACGGTGTGTGTCAACATGTCAGAGGCCTACAGGCGGTTTAAACTATCAGGTTGTTCATCAACCATACTGAAACTTAGGCCTTATGGACGCTGTAGAATGCAGTTATTTGCGTCGTCACCGAGTAGCTACAAAATGTAGTTAGCCGGTTAATATATGAGTTGATTTTCCTCAATAACTCGTAACAAACTCAGGAAGATATTATTGTTTCCATGATTATAATTATTAACGTCAAATATTATTATGTAATACTAGCTTTTTCCTGCGGTTCCGCTTCCAGGTTTATGTCAAATTTCCTCCCTTGTATTTTGAGATAAACAGTAGATAGCATTCACTCTGGCTTATAAAATATCACACTAATATTATAAAGGCGAAGGTTTGTGGGTGTGTTTGTATGTTTGTTACTTCTTCACGCTGAAACTGCTGGACTAACATTGATAGAATTTCGTATGGAAGTAGCTGACACCCTGGATTAACACATAGGCTATATTTGCTATATTTTTACTAGCTTTTGCCTGCGTTAAGTAGCCTATGTCCTTTCTCAGGTCTTAAACTTTCTACATGCCAAATTTCTTCAAAATCCGTTCAGTGGTTTAGTCGTGAAGGCGTAACAGACAGACACACAGTTACTTTCACATTTATAATATAAGAATGGTGTATGGATAGTATGGATGTAAAAATGCTAGATCTATGGCCGGTTGCCTAGTGAAAGAAAGACAAACACACCAACATACTTTTATATTTATAATATTAGTAGGATTATAGGAGGTGCGTGGCTAAACACGTCGATTGAACAAGGTTAGGCTTCGCTAGTTGTCATTATATAGATGTGTGATCATCAATTTTTACACTGAGACCCTTTCATACCTCGTTGGTCTAGTGGTCGTAAACCGCGGCTGCTAAGATAAGATCCTGGCTTCAGTTTCCGCGTCGAGCAGTGTAATTCTCAGTAGCAGCATGGATTTTGGATAATTCTTATCGCATGGTTGATGAACAACCTGGTGTCAGTTTAAACCGTCTGTAGGCCTCTGACATGGCTTTACATACCGTTGAAAAATCTCTCAGGTGTGCCGGTTTCCTCGCGATGTTTTCCTTCACCGTTTTAGCAACTGATAACTAATTTATAGTAAGCATATGAGTTCGAAAAGACATTTTGGTGCGTACCGGGGTTTGAATTTGGCTTGACTGTGTTTGCACTTATATCATTTTCTATATTTTTTATTATTTGGTATATATTCGCTACCTATGGTCCCAGGCTAGACTTTATATGTGTACCTAATTGTTTAATATAGAATCATTATGAAGTCGTGGTGGCCTAGTGGTTAACACACCGGATTTGTATGCACAAGGTTGCAGGTTCAAACCCGGGCAAGTATCAATATGACTTTTTCAATGTAAATACTTTCTTAGTTTTAAGACACCACTGACTAACGGTGACGAAAAACATCGTGAGGAAACCTGGATTTAATTATCTGAAATCGCCAATCCGCAGTGAGCTAGCGTGGTGATCAATGCTCAATCCTTCCCTATACGAGAAGAGGCCTTTGTAGCAGTGGGACAGTTATAGGCTGTTATTATTATTATTAGAATCATTATAGGTACTTTATTAGTTACTTCACTTTTGAATAGTCTGGTATACATAAAAATAAGTTACCGGGCAGCGTTCCTATACACCACTCGTGTTCTGCGATCCTGACACCAATTAGGCGGTCAATCAAAGAGCAAAATATTATTATTTTAATTGTAGGTAATAGGTTTTCTAATAAAACGATTAAATCTATTAAAATCAGTGTTAATAATTAATTCACGTCTGATTGAATCTTGAACTTTCTTATTTTTGGCTCAAGAGATCTCGACGTTCACGCTTCTTATTTAAAATGGGGTTAGTAGTCATACAAATTGTTTAAAACTGAGTTCAAACATAAAAGTTTGACTGTGTCATTAGTTTAGAGGTTACAATGCTTAACTGCTGAGCATGAGATTCTGGGTTCGATTCCCGGGTTATGCAATGTTTCATTAGGTTATTCTCAGTAGCACGGAGTCCGGATTTGTGCTCCTAGCAATCTCGCCTCCTATTGCATTGGGACCTAACATAACTTGCGAAATGTAGGGATTATTATATGCACCTCTGCCTACCCGTCTGGGAATACAGGCGTGATGTTATATTCTTGCGATATCGAAATTCACGCTACTTATTTAAAATAGGGTTAGTAGTCATTGAAAGTGCTTAAAATGAGTTCAAAGATAAAAGTTTGACTGCCTCATTAGTTTAGAGGTCACAAAGCGAGGCTGTTGAGCATGAGGCCCTAGGTTCAAATCACGGGTGGAGCAACTTGGACAATGTTTATTGGGTGTCATTACGTTATTTCTTAGTAGCAGCACGGAGTCTGAATTTGTGCTCTAGCAATCTCGCCCCCTATTACATTGCGACGATAATAATTATGTTGAGTATACTTTTTTAGAAATATTATTATTATAAGCTTAGTACCTGCAACGCTAAATAACGTTATCCGAACAATAACAACTAAATTTCAAATAACGTTTCAAGTCTGCTTATCCCGAGGTATAGAGGCGTGATGTTATGTATAAGCATGTATAAATAAAATGGAAAACGGCCGCCGTACGTAACAAACCAATAATTCGCGGAGCAAGTAAAAAAACTGGAACGCGGTGTTTAGGCAATCCAAAACTTTTTCTAACTAACTACGCTGCAGTATGAATACTATTATTTAACGTTTCTTACTCATGATACCCTGGTAGCTAGAGGCTTGTAGCTTGCTGTAATTGCCAAGGTTTGGTTTGTGATGGGTGGCTTTTTCACATGTCAAGACCACTCTGTATAGGCAGGTTTACGCTGGTACAGGTATTCGCGTCAATTTGCGTGGTTAAGCAGAGCTTGTCGCGGTTTGGTTTGTGATGGGTGGCTTTTACACATATCAAGTTGATCTGTGTATTAATAATAGGCAGTTTTACGCTAATTCGCGTCAATTTGTGTGGTTAAGCAGAGCTTGTCGCGGTTTGTTTTGTGATGGGTGACCATTTTTTACATGTCGAGATCTCTCTGTGTATTATTAGGCAGGTTTACGATGATTCGCAGCAATTTGTGTGGTTAAGCAGAGCTTGTCGCGGTTTGTTTTGTGATGGGTGTCCGTTTTTCACATGTCGAGACCACTCTGTATGTTAAATAGGCAGGTTACGCTGATTCGCGTCGATCCGCGAGGTTAAGCAGAGCTTGTACATACATACATACATAAAGTCACGCCTGTTTCCCTGAGGGGTAGGCAGAGACCACGGATTTAAAAAGGCAGGTTTACGCGATTCGCGTCAATTTGCGTGGTTAAGCAGAGCTTGTAGCGGTTTGTATTGTGATGGGGTGACTTACATGTACCCCTCCGTTGTTTGGTGGTCCTGCGCGTGTCCTCTCGCATCGACTTGCGAGGTTAAGCAGAGATTGTGGCGGATTGTTTTGTGATGGGTGACTGATTTCACTTGTCGAGACCCCTCCGTGCAAGGCACGTTGAGTGCGTCTGATCTCTCACGTCGAGTTGGCGGGGTAATCAGTAATAGAAGCGGTTTGTTCTGTGATGGGTTACCGCTCGTGCTTCGGAACTCTAAAGGCACATTAAGCTCTCAGATTGTGTCTTACCGTATGATCGGAATATGAGTGTGAGGGAATAGATAGGACCTATCTTGATAGAGTCTCAATTAAGATGACGATGACGTCACCGAAATTCAGTCAGTAAGGCGAAAGTTTGCAGGTGTATTTGTCATGTCTTTACGCTCGAACGGCTGGAGCAATTTTGATAAAATTTGGTATGGAGGTAGCTGACACCCTAGATTAATAACGAGTAACACCGCGGGGCGCAGCTAGTATTACTTTAATTCAGAAATCTTATTGGTATACTATTGCTGCATCGAAATGTCATGTCGTGTACAGATTGGATCAACAAAAATGGTAGCGAGTTTGACCGTCCAGAGACGGATTTTAGTTTTTTTTTAAATCTTTCCTTACACTGAAATTTCTCCCGTATCGTGGGTGCGTTTCACAAACATGAAATACCACATACACAAACACCCAGACTCGGGACAAACGCTTGCAGATCACACAGATTTTTGTCCGTTGCGGTAATCGCACCCGCAACCTTTAGTACAGCAGTCTAATCGCTTAGCCACTGCGCCGATCACGTCACAACTTTTGACCTTCCACTTATAATACGACAATAGTATATATATATATATAGATTTAACTATATCTGTCACTGTCATTTGCATATCAAATAATAGAGATGTCAATAGACATTATAAGGTTCTTCTTATCGTATGGTTGATGAACAACATGGTGTCAGAGTTTAAACCGCCTGTAGGCCTCTGACATGTAACTTAAAAGGCGCGACCTAGGGTTAACATTTAGAAACGAGTTGAAGTCAAATGGAGATGGGAAAAACATCTGGCAAGTGATGACAAGTGAAGTAATAGTGTCCAAGGGCTGGAAGTAGATGGGTCGGTGGCGGGATTGATGGATGATACTGTAGATATCATAAGGCATTAATGTGTATGAGATTCACATAGATACGACAGTCGTAACATTATGTCACGTAACATCACGCCTGTATTCCCCGAAGGGGTAGGCAGAGGTGCACATATAGTACACCCACATTTCGCCGTTAAGTTATAGGTCCCAATGTAATAGGGGGGGAGCTGACCATCAACCGGGCACATATCCAGACTCCGTGCTGCTACTGAGAATTACCTAATGGAAAAACCTTATAACACTGCCCGACCCGGGATTCGACCCCAGGACCTCGAACTCAGCTGTCGCGCTTAGCTACCACTAGACCAACGAGGCTGTCATTCCTATGTACATTATGTATTTCCCATTCATTTACTATTCTATTCTGCTCTCTTCAATTTTTGCGTTATGTTATCAATGAGGTGAAAAAGAAACTCCATGGTTTTAAACTTTTTAAACCATTGAGCCAAGTGCTTAGTGATTATAGTATAGTTTTTATCATAGAAGTGGTGTGGGGCTCCGTATTGGAATACTCTCTTCTGTAGCCGAGAGAGCCAGCCTATTTGGCCCAATGAATGACAATAGACTGGCCAAGTCACGACCTATTACAATAGGAATTATTATGTGACTTCTGAAGTTCTGATATCGAAACCACTCTACCTACCCCAATGTTTACAGGCGCGATTATAAATATAATTGTGTGGGAATGGAAGTTTGATTTTATATCACAACGTTGGCTCTAACAATAGCCGATTCTCAGACAGTGAGTCCGTCACGGCTGATACCTCCGCGAGACGCTCTGCCTATCGCGCTTACGGTATTTGGTCATATAATACGTTTTTATTACACCAAAATCTGATAAAATAATAATATTGATGATTATTTTAACTAACTCAAAAGACAGGGTACCGTTTAGTGGGGGGCTAAAAAAGAATCTAATTGTGACAGATTCGAAATTTGAAAATTACGTCAGATTCAAAAAGTTGGTAGTAAACCTACCAAGAAAAAAAGTTGGTGATAAATTTACCAACTTTTTACTAACTTTAATTTATATTTAGTTAGCTATGCGTCTGCTTACACTGTTACTAACGTGCGTGAGTATATAGCCAAGTTATAACAACATAATTTCGTTTCGTTCCATCACAAACTAACATTGTTATCATCCGACTGCAGTCCATACATTCAATCGTACAGGCAGACACCGAATAGTTTTACAGAAACTAGAGTTAAAGCTAAACTTTTGAACGGTAAAACCCGAAGTTAGCCGACAACGGAAAAAACAAACTTTGTTTTCGAAAAAACGAACTATAAAGCCGATCGATTTTTGTGTTTATTTATCGAAACTCGTGTAGATACTCGAGTACCAGGCGCATAACCTACAAGCATATCGATTCGTAAACATTCCCTCCAAAAAAAAACGCGGCGTACAAAAAAAGGGTTTACGAAGGACCTGCTTCGATAAAAAAAAGCTGAGTACACGAGGGATACACCTCCGTACCTCCGTTTTCGTTCAGCGGCAGCCGCCCCACTCGGATAAAACCTCCGTGGACTGGGGCGAGCTACCCCGCATATCTGCCCAAACAACAGTAATAACACAGAGCCACGCTCAACACTTACAATGTTCCTTGTGCTTTTCTTCCTCATGCGATCATAGCACGCCGTTTATACATTTACCTATTTTAATACACTACACTGACACAAGTAAGCATCCTCACATTCACCGACATTGGAGTTTTTTTTTTCGGGAGCGTGTCGCGTGCGTCCGCCGGCCGGTAAACAAAGCTCACGGTTTATACACAACACTAAAACTATACTAATTGTTGTTTAACGTTGTTAATTACATTATTTCACTGAATAAATGCCTGTAATGTTGTGTTCGGTTCATGATAATCGCGTAGCGTGGCGCGTTTCTGTCTCAGTAGCAGGTACGCACGCCATGTATCGCTCGATCGCACTGGTTTCGTTCGCCCTCGGAGGGGGGCGGGTACGCCGCCGCGGGGGGAATGACTGTTTTACCGACGTTCAGTATTGCCGGACTGCTTTATCTACATTTAAAACGGACAGGTGGCGCGGTGGGTTGGTTGACCTGGGAAGCGCTTGAAGCGCTAGAAAATTTTAAGTGCAGCGGTTTTATATTTTTAATATTTATTTTGTTTGGTATTTTTTATATTTTATAATTAATGAGTTTATTTGTTAGCATGCTAGTGTTATACCCATACTTTGGTAACTTATTTTGTATGTTTTTAGTTTACATACTTTTATGTTAGCAAAACATTAAGAATGTTTCAGTTTGTTTAATCCAGAGTTCACGTATGCTTAGAAAAGAAGCGGACTGGCCTCTCATGTTTTAACATATCGTATAAAATTAATAATTTATGTTTTTTTTTTTTATAAATTACGTCCTTTGGCGGTTACTTAAAACGACCTCATGAAACGAAGTATTAAAAACTATATCTAAAACTGAAAATAAAGAAGGAAGAGTAAAAAAATGCTGTTGAAAACTCACTGCTACACAGTTTATAAAAAACTTTGAAACTAAAATATTCCTGTGTATACTGGTTCTATAAAACGCATATCTAAGTTTAATAAGATATTTCGTAAAGTAGCGATGCATTAGCTATTTAATTATTTGCATGCATTGCATAATTTCAGTAATAATTAAAGAGCTGAAACCTTCCCCACTTTGGCGTAAGATAATCTGCTAAACCAAGATTCAGGTTGGAACTGTAAGACATGTCATAGTTCAAAGAAACCCTATACCTATAGCAGCAGTATTGACAAAAGATTGTCTTATTCGAGTACAATAAGAAAAAATACGTGTCAAACACAACAACCTCCGCCTTTTTTTGAAATCGGTTAAATTCGCTATAATATTATATAATGTATTATATCCCCTTACCATGAACTCTTAAAGCAGGACAGTTTATGACATGGAAGCGAGACGTCACCGGTTCGTACAGTGTAATGAATGACAACGAAAGTATCAAGAAAATGTTATTGAAATACGATTACATCGTTAGAAAAATGTTTAGTACTTATCTAATTATTTTATAGGACTTTATTTTGTATTCATAATATCAAAAAAATACAAACGTGTTGCATTAGTCAATTTTAAAACTATCATCATGTCAGATCTGAATATCTGAGAATAAAATAATTATATATACATACCGGGTATAATAGTAAAAAACACGACTAACTTCTACCTGCACAAGTCGGGTAAAACACCGCTGCATGCGCTGAATAGTAAAAGACCAACGATGCGCTGGTCGTGTCACAGAGAGGAAAAATAAAAATTATAGCATTTTTTAACTTTATAGAAAACACCTGACTTGGGGTTCGTCATTAATCCTCATATTCTTATTATTTTAAAGATAGTGACGGTATCACATTGTTTTAAGAGAATTAAAGTAAAATATTACGAAATGTATTTTTGTACTTAGTATTCTTTTGTGGTAACAGATGGCTCTGTAAACACATATTTATTTTAGGGAAACAGGTTCGCCTAGTGGTTGTAAACGCTAAATCTGAGCGTAAGGTTATAAGTTTTATTCCTGGGTTAGGCTTAGTTAAAATACTTAGTTCTTTTGATTGCAAATTCTCTCCTTTCTTTGTTCGTACCACGAAAAATGGCACCTTTGTATAACTTGGATCTAGGATTGAGCGAAATATGGATGTAAGTATAAGAGCACCTCTGCCTACCCTTCCAGGGAAAACAGGTGTGATGGAAACTGTGGGAATTCAGCCCCCCTTACTATGAAGCAGGACATGTTACGTTGTGAAAGCGAGACTCCGCTACGTGCAGTGTAATAGCGTTTCGTATCCACAACGTAAATTGTCCTGCTTTAAAAGTTCATGGTAAGGAGGTTGATGACTAACATAATTTTATTATAAATAATATGATATTAGGTATCTAATTGTGCACATGGGCATACGAATATGGTTAGAACGATTAAGAAAGGAATAGATTAAAATATGAGATGATGATGGCATGAATTGTGAATACGATAATAATTATTACTGAAAAAGACGTATAGAATAGTTGGTGGGACTACTATTATAGATCATTTTCATATTGGAAAAAGCTATAACAACACGTATGTAAGTAAGAAAGTAAACTAAGCTCAGTAGCCATATTTAATTAAAAATTAATGACAGCTTCGAATTTAATTGGATAGTAATTAATTTATGCTCTTTTTTTTTATTTACCTAATTTTACGTCATTTCCGAACGCATAACGTCATAGCGAATGTCAACAAGCCACGCGTATTGATGTTAGTGGTGTCACATAAGTTACTAAATGCTCTTTAGTGTATTTTATTGTAAAGCAAGTTCAGTTAGTTGCATCAGTTTACAGTAACAATTTTTAAATTTCTGCCTTGTTGGCTACTAAGCGTGACAAGGTCCTGGGTTCGAATTCCGGGTCAGGCAAAATTGTATTTAGTTTTTCTTTTTTTTATAAGGTAATTCTCAGTTGCGGCACGGAGTCCAAATTTATGCCCGGTTGATAGCAATAGGCTCGCCCCGTAATAAATTGAGCCCTATAACATTACAAGCCTGACGTGTGTTACGTCATCGTTGTTTTCAATTTTCGGAACAATTAGTTATATTAAAAATGTACTTAGTCGAACCCAAATTTAGTATGACTCCAACAACATTATCAAAACGAAACGTCAAATGCGTTCGCGTATTGACGCTAGCGTTCCGCGAACGCCGATATAAATATAAAACTAATTTGAACATAAAATACAAAAAATATCGTGTCAATTCCCCACATATATTGTAGATTAGATATTAGTTTATATATTTAACATGGTTAGGCATAGGAAAACTGTTACACATAAGTCAATTAATAATGAAACAAGTAGCAGCTCTGGTAGCAGCGAGTCGTCTTTCGGGAGTAGAACGTTTCAATTGCTTTCTGTTTGGAAGACTGGTGTTGGCTTCGTTTGTTTCCTAATTGCTGTGTATGTTAGCACTTTGGGCTACCTGGAGACCAGAGTGAACACGCCTTTTGATGATGATAAGGTAATAATTCAACGCGAAATATTCTTCAACTTATTGACACTGTTTTATGATTTGAAGACTTAACTTGTTGGTTTTATTCGCTTCTAGTATGCGATTATCGATAAGAGTAATCTTCAGTCACGTAATTGCGTTTTTAATTCATCTGCAGACAGTTTTTTTGCGGAAAATGTATAAGAAAAGAAAAAATATTTAAAGATTTTCTAACCGAAATTTTCTTATTGGATTATCATTACTTGTATATCTAAATCTATATATATAAAATTTTCGTGTCACAGTTTTCGTTCTCATACTCCTCCGAAACGACTAGACCGATTCTCATGAAATTTTGTGAGCGTATTGAGTAGGTCTGAGAATCGGCCAACATCTATTTTTCATACCCCTTAGCGATAAGAGTTTTTTACCTGAAATTCACGCGGACGAAGTCGCGGGCAACAGCTAGTATCGTTATAGATATCTGCAGATATTTATCCTGAGTAGTACCCCGATGTTAAATACAATAACATACTTTAAAACAACCTCCATTTAAAACAAAAAAAAGATTATAACTAACTAGAGGACCTGGCAGATGCTATCCTACTCGAAAAAGCAACCTACCAGGACCAATTATGTTTTTAAACCATCTAGAAACCCATAGTAAAATACACACAAAATTTAATCCAAATTGGTCTAGCCGTTTTGGAGATGGCAACAAAAATACATACAGAATTGTATATATTAAGATGAACATCATAATTTTCCTCTCCCCAGGTGGTCAAAGATAGTGGTCTGGGTGTACCGGACCGCTACTGGGGCACATACCGCCCAGGAGTATACTTGGGCATGAAGAGCAGAGAACCTCGGTCACCGGTGTTCGGTTTAATGTGGTACGAGCTGACTGCTGCCTCACATAAAGGGATTAGGTAGGTTTCCATGTCATGGCATCCTTGATAAGCAAAATATCTTTATGCTATTTGATATGCATGCGTCTGTTAAATGGCTGCCGGTTTTACAGAATAATAATGTTATCCTGACCAGAACACGGTCACGGCAGCCTATCTTAAATCACACTAGCCACACACTAGGAATTTTTCCTGTAACGTGGGTGTGTTTCACAAACATGAAATAACACAGACACAAACACCTAGACACAAAACGTAACATAACATCACGCCTGTATTCCCTGAAGGGGTAGGCAGAGGTGCACATGTAGTACACCCACATTTCGCCAGTTATGTTTTTAGGTCCCAATGTAATAGGGGGCGAGCCTATCGCCATCAACCGGGCACAAATCCAGACTCCGTGCTGCCACTGAGAATTACCTAATGAAACAACCCAGTAACACTGCTCGACCCGGGATTTGAACCCAGGACCTAGGTCTTCCTAAGTAATCTCCAGTCACGGTATAAAATTCTCTATATATCTATAAAATTGTATTGCAGACACTGGTGTGACCAAAACGACCACCTAGCCACGTACGGCTGGTTACGTCACGACGGGGTCACGTTTGGGGAGCAATTCATATCGGACCCCCCGCACAATATCACTACGACGTTCATCAAGACCCCTGGGGGTGAAAATGGGGGCCAATGGACGACTAGAATCAGTGTTAACAGTAAAGTAAGTTCTAGTTATTATATTATATATGTTTTAGCCTGTATTCTTTTATTGAGTGGTATCCGGCCTAGAATTGACCACCCCCTTTCCTCCCGTGGGTGTCGTAAGGCGACTAAGGGAAAATCCAGAAGATAACGAGCATCTTCTGTAACTTCACCACCAATACTGCGATGCCTTGCGCTTGCCAAGCGTGGGGATTATGGCAACCCCCTACCTAAGGGGGGCTTTTGTTTAACAGTGGACGTCTTCCGGCTGATGATGATGATGATTGATTCATTCCACAGTAAATGCCTCCTGTCCCTCCTTCTACTTGTCATTTTTTAAGATGAACTCGCCGTCAAGAGTCGGGAAATTCAATGTAGTTTGAGTCATTGGCTCATCGCCGCTCACCCGCGACATGCGCCGTACCGTGGCGCCGCTCTGCCAACTGAGCCACCGTGTCACTAAGTCACACAGTTCAGTTGGCAGAGCGGCGCCACGGTACGGCGAAAGTCGCGGGTTCGCGTCCCGCTCGCGTCCATCATTTTTCAAGTTTCCTTTATCAATTTAGATTTAAGCCTAGCATGGCAACATGCGAAAAAAATACAAAAAGTCATATAAATTTATTCTTATTCTTAGACTGCCTCGTTGGTCTAGTGGTTGCTAAGCGCGACTGCTGAGCACGAGGTCCTGGGTTCGAATCCCGGGTCGGGCAGTGTCACTGGGATTTTCCATTACGTAATTCTCAATGGCAGCACGGAGTCTGGATTTGTGCCCGGTTGATGGCAATAGGCTCGCCCTCTATTACATTAGGACCTATAAACATAACTGGCGAAATGTGGGTGTACGGTATGTGCACCTCTGCCTACCCCTTCGGGGAATACAGGCGTGATGTTATGTTTATTCTTATTTCCAGGCTAACGTCAACATGCCCTTCGTGCTAGTATGGTACGCGGCGCTGGACGAGGCGCTGGGCCCGGGTGCGCCCCACTTGCGCCTCTGGCACGAAGACGGCTCCATCCTGGGACACACGCCGCAGCTTCACAACTTCAGAATCAACCTGGTACCTTACAAAGGTATGGCGCTTTATTTAAACAAAATTTTGTTAACAGCCATTTTTTTTTTTTTTTTTTTTTCGAACTTGTCTCTCGCAGTTAGCTCTGAGGGAGCTCTTACTGCTTAACCGGTCGTTTGGCGAGACCTAATAAAAGGCCTCCAGCCAGGCTTATAAATGAATTGTTAACAGCCACTTACACTAAATCTATATATATAAAACTCTTCCGTTACTGACTGACTGACTGACAGACAACGCACAGCCGAAACTACTGATCGTAAAGAGCTAAAATTTGGCATGTGTGTTTGTTGGGAGGAGTAGGCTTCCACTAAGAGAGGATTTTTGGAAATTCCCAAAAAAAAATTCTCTAAAAAAAGTTAAAAACCCAACGTCATTACTCCACGCGGACGAAGTCGCGAGCAGAAGCTAGTTAAAGATAAAACTATATGTATACCCGGTTGATGGCAATAGGCTCGCCTCCTATTACATTGGGACTTATAACTGGCGAAATGTGGGTGTACTATATGTGCACCTCTGCCTACCCCTTAGGGGAATACAGGCGTGATGTTATATTAAACATAGCAGTTATATTTAAATAAAATAAAATAATAAAAATTTTATTGACATAAAAAGAGGTAGATACAGTTATGTGAAACCCTGACACCCGTGCTAGGTTTATAACCTGTGTTACAGGAGTCAGTGTCTTCGCCCAGATTGTTACATTAACTTTTATGTCCTAATACTAACAAACATAGTTGTAATTAATCACTTTAGACTCAGTGCATGTATGAGATCATATTTATGGTGTGTGTGTGTGTGTGAGAGAGTGTGTATTTATGTGTGTGTGAGTGTGTGTGTGTGTAAGTGTGTGTGTGTTTGTTTGTTGATTTCGGGTTATGACTGTAAATAGTTTTGGTTGTTGATTATGATATTTAACAATGCGTTTCGGAGTATAAGATAATAATGCGGTACACAATATAAAGTAAAATACGATTAGCATTTACTACCAAAAAGTTTTTTTTCACAATAAAACATAACATAACATAGCATCACGCCTGTATTCTCCGAAGGGGTGGGCAGAGGTGCACATATAGTTCACCCACATTTCGCCAGTTATGTTTTTAGGTCCCAATGTAATAGGGGGCGAGCTTACCATCATCCGGGCACAAATCCAGACTCCGTGCTGCTACTGATAATTACCTAATGGAAAAACTCGGTAACACTTTGCCCGACAAGGGATTCGAACCCAGGACCTCGTGCTCAGCAGTCGCGCTTAGCAACCACTAGACCAAAGAGGCAGTCATTTTTTCACAATATCCATCAAACATCCCCTCTTTGTCCCAGGCAAGCTCCTCCACAAGTCATACTCGGAGGCGCACGCCCCAGGCCTGCACCTCCTGAAGGAGAAGCTCTACGCGCTGCTGAAGGTGGAGAGGCACTCTACCTTCGGGAGGCTGGCTGTTCTTGGCGCTGATGATGAGCTCAGCGATAAGGTAGGAGGATCATTCTAAGAATTCTAATTTTACTATGTATATTTTATATCTTATTATACAAATTTTCTAAACTGGCAACACCTTGGTTTAATATGTACGAGGGTCAAACTGAAAGTTCTTAGAACTGGCCACTTATAAACAATATAATAAAAAAATAATTCTAAAATTTGAAAATAGAACTCTTTGCCAATATTACTGAGTATATATTTCATTAATTTGTCATTTGTTTTACGATTTGGCGGCAAATTGAAAATTGTCTGTGTCACGTCAACATGAATTTAACACGAGAAAATTTTCGTGCAATGATTTTTTATGACTTTCGATGTCATTTAAGTCAACAAGAAAGTTATGATAGACTACGATTGGCCTTTCACGATGAAGCCCCATCTCGTGCGACAGTTTACAACTGGTTTAATGAGTTTAAACGTGGTCGCACTAATCTCACTGATGATTTATGTGAGGGACGGCCTTCTACGGCGACGACTGAAGATAACATCTGTGTTGTGCGGCGTATGATAGAGACTGACAAAAGAGTGACCTATCAGCAGATTCGGACAAGCTTAGGCATCGGTATGAGTCAAGTGCACAAAATCCTCCACGAACATTTAGCAGTCAGGAAGCTTTGCGCCCGGTGGATACCTCATAATTTGACTGAGGCTCAAAAACTCCATCGTGTGGATTGGTGCCGTAAAATGATTGAAAGATTTAACGGAGGTGACTCAAATGCTGTGTTCGACATACTAACAGGTGACGAAAGCTGGATTTACTGTTATGATCCTGAAACCAAAAGACAATCTGCTCAGTGGGTGTTTCCTTTCGAGAGGTTGCCAACTAAAGTGAAGAGAGATCGAAGTGCGGGAAAAAAAATGGTGGCCTCGTTCTTTGGAAGGATAGGTCATTTCGCAACAATTGTGTTAGAGGATCAAAAAACAGTTTCTGCAGAATGGTACACTACCAATTGTTTGCCACTTGTCTTGGAAAAAGTTCGAGAGAAACGACCTCGCAGTAGGATCCTCCTTCACCACGACAACGCCTCGTCGCACACCGCTAAGCGAACGATCGACTATTTGGCGACATCAAACGTTGAATTACTGGGTCACCCGCCGTATAGCCCCGACCTCGCCCCTTGTGATTTTTATTTATTTCCAAAAATTAAAGAAAAACTTAAAGGAAAGCGGTTTATGAATGCTGAAGAAGCGGTGGCTGCGTATCGCGATGCCATTGAAGAGAACCCTAAAGACGAGTGGGCAAAGTGCTTTTCCCAGTGGTTCCATCGCATGCAGCGGTGTATTGACGTGAATGGACAATATTTTGAAAAGATATAATAAAACTAATAACTGGCTAATGTAATCAGTTTTTGATTTTCTAAGAACTTTCAGTTTGACCCTCGTATTTGTGTACATTTTTGTGTTTAATAATTGTCACTTTTTATATATATTTTTTTTATATAACCAGCTTTTGCCCGCGCTTTCGCCCGCGTTAAGTAGCCTATGTCCTATCTCGGGTCTTAAACTTTCTACATGCCAAATTTCATCAAAATCCGTCCAGCGGTTTAGTCGTGAAGGCGTAACAGACAGAGTTACTTTCACATTTATAATATTAGTATGCTGAAAGTTTGTTAGTGTGTTGGTTACTTCTTCACGCAAAAGCGGCTCGACCAATTTTGATAAAATTTAGTTTGGTGGTAGCTGTTAGTACGAACAAGTAAATTAAATCTAGAAAAGGTAATCGTAGATTCCAACAGATAATACCTGACGTCACCCTTAAGACGTAAATACTAAAAGGGAACTTGAAATTCGATGGATGCGAGCGACACGGTGGTTCAGTTGGCAGAGCGGCGCCACGGTACGAGAGTCGCGGGTTCGAGTCCCGCTCGTGTCCATCATTTTTCAAGTTTCCCTTTGAAAAAGTAAGTTAATTAGTAGTGTGAAAGTTTGTAAGTGTTGGTTACAAAAACGGCTGGACCGATTTTGATAAAATTTAGTTTGGTGGTAGCTGTCTGCCTCGTTGGTCTAGCGGTCGCTAAGCGCGACTGCTGAGCACGAGGTCCTGGGTTCGAATCCCGGGTCGGGCAAAGTGTTATTGGGTTTTTCCATTAGGTAATTCTCAGTAGCAGCACGGAGTCTGGATTTGTGCCCGGTTGATGGCAATAGGCTCGCCCCCTATTACATTGGGACCTAAAACATAACTGGCGAAATGTGGGTGTACTATATGTGCACCTCTGCCTACCCCTTCGGGGAATACAGGCGTGATGTTATGTTATGATGTTTATGGTAGCTGTTAGTATAATGAACAAGTAAATGAAACCTAAATCTATTTTTTTCCAGGATAAAGACATAAACTTCGTCCCGATCCAGCTGCTGGTGGAGACACCGTTTGTGGTGGACATTGTGTATACGTCGGAAGACCTGCCGACTCCCGCGCTGAAGGGGGATGAGTATACGAAGGCCCTGGAGGTGCAGAAAAGGACCTTCGATGAGGAGTTTGAGGAGAAGTTCAAGTTGGCTGAGAAAGGGTTTGTTTTTAATGTACAGTCAACAGCAAAAGTAGATGATCAACATCTGAAATTCATAACATAACATCACGCCTGTATTCCCCGAAGGGGTAGGCAGAGGTGCAGACAGTACACCCACATTTCGCCAGTTATGTTTTTAGGTCCCTATGTAATAGGGGGCGAGCCTATTGCCATCAACATTAAAATTAAGGTTCAAATAATGTACAATTAAATTGTAATATTATATTATGTAAGGTTGGTTCTTGTGAGGAGAAATAAATAAACATTATTATTATTATTTGGCCATATTTAAAAAAATATTGGTTTTGTCAACTATCTATCTAAATAATTTTATAAAAAATAACTATCATACATAACATTGGTTCTACTTTATCCAAGGTATTTCATTATTCTCCATTAAAAATTATTCTCCACAATTAACCATTCTTCTCCTACAATTCTTCTCCAAAACTAAATTCTTCCCCGCATTTCCCCAGCTACCCTCCAGAGGACGTGGCGGTGGCCCGCGCCGCCCTGTCCAACATGTTGGGGGGCGTGGGGTACTTCTACGGCGCGGGGAGGGTGCAGTCCCAGTACACCAGGGAGCCTGTGCCGTACTGGAGAGCGCCTCTGTACACCGCCGTGCCTAGCAGGTGGGGTTTTGTACCTTATTGGTGTTGTTATAGAGTTGGTTTTAGCTTGTATCGTGTTTCTAGAACGAATTTTGGGGTAACAAAATACTTTGGGAATGTGGACTTAGTTATATACTATATATACCGGTTATACTCACGTCGATATTCGGGAATGCCCGACTAGTTTTGGCTCGCGACCCCGCCGCGTCACCTGCTCATGAATAAGGGCTCCGTTAGAGTCCGAAACTAGTCGGGCATTCCCGAATATCGACGTGAGTATAACCGGTATATATAGTAGATAATATGGATAACACTCACGAAAGTTATTATAGTAAATGTAAACTTTGTTGCTATTGAGATATAGTTTATTTTTGGTTAAAAGTTTAATCTTTTTGAGTGGTACCTAGAATTGACCACCCCCTTTCCTCCCGTGGGTGTAAGTGGCGACTAAGGGGAAACCCAGAAGATGTCAGCGTCTTCTGTAACTTCACCACCTACTGCTATCCCGCTTGCCAAGCGTGGGGATTATGGCACCCCCCTTACCTAAGGGGGAGGCCTTTGTTCAACAGTGGACGTCTTCCGGCTGATGATGATGAAAGAATTATTTGTCTGTCTCCAGATCCTTCTTCCCTCGCGGGTTCCTCTGGGACGAGGGTTTCCATGGCCTGCTCATAGGTCGCTGGAGTCCGGACATACAGCTGGACATAGCAGCGCACTGGATGGACCTCATCAATGTGGAGGGCTGGATCCCAAGGGAACAGATACTAGGTGAGGATCAACGTTTTGTCCTAATCGGGAATCGAACCTTTCTTTTTTTACAAGCTTTTATTTAACTTGCAATGTATGTATGTGAGTTTGTTTAGGTCAAATCTTGCAATCTAAATTAGAACCACTTTTTGACATCCGATTGAAATAAAATTTTGCATACTTAGATTGGTTTGGTGACAATACAATATTATGGTACTTTTGATTTAAAAGCTTGTGATAAAAATATATTTTTAATATTAATTAATTTATTTTTTAGTCGTCGCCCCACATTAGAATATTCTCCTGTATCGTGGGTGCGTTTCACAAACATGAAATATCACATACACAAACACCCAGACTCGGGACAAACATCTGTGGTTCGCACGAAGTTTTGCCCCGTGCGGGAATCGAACCCGCGACCCTTAGCGCAGCAATCCAATCACTAAGCCACTGCGCTAATCAGGTCGTCAAATTGTACAAATGGCCTCCCCCTTAGAAGCCACAATGGTCATACCAGACTATCAGTACTGCAATAGGCTGATACTATAAAATACCTCTCCATCATCCAGGGGCGGAGGCCCTAGCGAGGGTCCCCAAGGAATTCGTGGTGCAGAGCAACGCCGCAGCCAACCCCCCAATGCTGCTGATCCAGCTGGCGCACTTCGTGAAGATACGTCCAGACTTGTTTGAAAACCATACTAAATACAGAACTACTCTAGATAGGATGTTCAATCGATTACAGGTATGTTGGTAACTAGAGATACCCTACTAATATTATAAACGCGAAAGTTTGTAAGTATGGATGGATGTTTGTTACTCTTTCACGTAAAAACTACTGAATGGATTTTAATGAAATTTCATATGGAGGTAGCTGACACCCTGGATTAACACAGGCTACTTTTTATCCCGAAAAAATGTAGCGGGTAACACCGCGGGACGCAGCTAGTGATATTATAAATGTGAAAGTAACTCTGTTTGTCTGTTACGCCTTCACGACTAAACCGCTGGACGGATTTTGATGAAATTTGGCATGTATAAAGTTTAAGACCCGAGAAAGGAACTAGTCTACTTAACGCGGGCGAAACCGCGGGCAAAAGCTATTATTATATAGGCGATAGATTGTGAGTGTGTGTTATTGCTTCACGCTCGAACGGCTGGACCAATTTTGATAAAATTTGGTTTACAGGTAGCTTACACCCCAGATAAACACATAGGCTACTTTTTAGGCTATTTTCAATACACATAAATAAAATTGGTGTAACATCAGACTAACAGCCTTTTACTCAATGTAAATGATAGTATACGCAATATACATAAAAAAATACAACAAAAAAAATGTTGTCTGTCTGCCTCGTTGGTCTAGTGGTTGCTAAGCGCGACTGCTGAACACGAGGTCCTGGGTTCGAATCCCGGGTCGGGCAAAGTGTTACTGGGTTTTTCCATTAGGTAATTCTTAGTAGCAGCACGGAGTCTGGATTTGTGCCCGGTTGATGGCAATAGGCTCGCCCCCTATTACATTGGGACCTAAAACATAACTGGCGAAATGTGGGTGTACTGTATGTGCACCTCTGTCTATCCCTTCGGGGAATACAGGCGTGATGTTATGTCTGTCTGTTTGTTCCGTCTGATCTCCGAAACGGCTAGACCAATTTTGAGTGGACTTTCACTGGCAGACAGCTTATATCATAAGGAGTAACTAAGGCTGCTTTTAAATCGGAAAATATTTAGGGTTCCGCGGGAATTAAGCAGGTTATTAATATTATTGTTATATTCTCTCTCTAGGCGTGGTACGCGTGGTTCCAGACGAGCCAAAAAGGGGAGGAGCCCACCTCCTACCGCTGGCGGGGGAGGGAGGACGACGGGACACAACTGAACCCCAAGACACTGACCTCCGGCCTCGATGACTATCCCAGGTAATAATAATAATAATAGTTTATTTTCTCACCCTAATACACATTATAGCATCACATTAAAAGATCATCATCATCAGCCGGAAGACGTCCACTGCTGAACAAAGGCCTCCCTCTTTTAAACCCCCCCCATTAAAAGATACAGTAAGTATATTGTGGGAGACTGGTGCCTAAGCTAGGCTTTAAGGGCCTGTATCTCAGGTCACCAGGTCAAATTCAAATTCAAAATGTTTTTATTTCATATAAACCTATTACAGGCGCTTATGAAACGTTAGGATGCTAGTTGCACGGTTCCAAAATGTCATTCCAATGGAGAAGAACCGGCAAGAAACTCCAGAGGTTACTCATTTAAAAAAGAAAGATGGTACACATTTGTAAATTTACAAAGTTTCATTATGCGACAACAAAGCAAACTAATAGTGATAGGAGAAGGGAAAAAAATAACAAATTGGGCCAAAAACCCATGGTGCAATTAAAACTACTAGCTATCACTATTCTTTACATTGTGGTCACATCCTTCTTTACTTTTATAAAATTAGGTGCTATTCAAGAACCTTTGCGGGGCAAGGTGGGTCGAGCTAGCCCAATTACATCCCACTAAGATGGTGAAAATAGTAATGATTGTTTGTTATACTGCCTCGTTCGTCTAGTGGTTGGTAAGCGCGACTGCTGAGCGCGAGGTCCTGGGTTTGAATCCCGGGTCGGGCGTGTTACTGGGTTTTTCCATTAGGTAATTCTCAGTAGCAGCACGGTGTCTGGATTTGTGCCCGGTTGATGGTCAGCTCGCCCCCTATTACATTGGGACCTAAAACATAACTGGCGAAATGTGGGTGTACTATATGTCTCTGCCGACCCCGGGAATACAGGTGTGATGTTATGTTTGATGTCTTATATATTGTTTTGACGACCTGATTGGCACAGTGGCTAAGCGATTGGACTGCTGCGCTAAGGGTAGCGGGTTCGATACCCGCACGGGACAAAACTTTGTGCGAACCACAGATGTTTGTCCCGAGTCTGGGTGTTTGTATGTGATATTTCATGTTTGTGAAACGCACCCACGATACAGGAGACATTCCTAGTGTGGGACGACGTTTTTTAAAAACAAAAAGAAAAAAAAATATGTTGTGTCCCCAGGGCGAGCCACCCGTCGGACATAGAGCGGCACGTGGACCTCAGATGCTGGATGTTCGCGGCTGCTGACGCCATGATGACCATAGCTGACGTCCTGCACAGGGACTCCAGCAAGTAAGGACATACATTAAAGACTAGAACGGGATTCGAACCCGCATTATCTGGACTGTTGGCAATACAACCAATAGGGAATATATATGGAACTTTTTTACTATAATGCCTTATATATAATAATAATAATACCATCCTATAACTGTCCCACTGCTACAAAGTCCTCTTCTCGTATAGAGAAGGATTGAGCATTGATCACCACGCTAGCTCACTGCGGGCGATTTCAGATAATTAAATCCAGGTTTCCTCACGATGTTTTCCGTCACCGTTAGTCAGTCTTAGAATAATTAAGAAAGTATTTATAACATTGAAAAAGTCACATTGGTACTTGCCCAGGTTTGAACCTGCAACCATGTGCATACAAATCCGGTATGTTAAACACTAGGCCACCACGACGATTATAACCTTTCAATAATAATAATTACGATTAATTATTATTATTGTGGAGGAAGGGATGTGGAGTTCCTCCAATGAAAAGGGAAGATCTTCCAACCAGGCGTGGCGTGGTGTGCCTGGTGGGCCGCGGCGCCCCACCCCTCAACTCGGGGCTGTGTATATAGCTAGCGAATGTGATTACTTCGCTAGCGCGATGCAGGATTCGCAACGTCATGCGTCCTTCGACGTGTAGATGTCGCTACATTATTATAAAAAAAACGCGGCAAATAACGTTTTTTTTTTTGAAAAAAAATGTTAAAAATATTATCCTAAGTAGCTCCGCCCCGCGCTGTTACCCGCTACACATTTTCGCGATAAAAAACCTGTGTGTTAATCCAGGGTGTCAGCTACCTCCATATGAAATTTCATCAAAATCGGTCTAGCCGTTTCAGCGTGAAGGGGTAACAAACATACAAACACACTCACAAACTTTCGATAGTGTGATTTGATTTTCAAATTTTTTGCCTTATTGAATTTCTATTCAGTCTATATATTAATTCAACACTATACTTCAAAATATCAATATAAAAAGAAACTTAGCCATCATGTCTATAACGCTACCCGGATAACCTTAATCTCAATATATTGTATATCGACTGCCTCGTTGGTCTAGTGGTTGCTAAGCGCGACTGCTGAGCACGAGGTCCTGGGTTCGAATCCCGGGTCGGGCAAAATGTTACTGGGTTTTCCCATTAGGTAATTCTCAGTAGCAGCACGGAGTCTGGATTTGTGCCCGGTTGATGGTCAGCTCGCCCCCTATTACATTGGGACCTAAAACATAACTGGCGAAATGTGGGTGTACTATATGTGCACCTCTGTCTATCCCTTCGGGGAATACAGGCGTGATGTTATGTTATGTTATGTTTATTGTATATAGGTACGAGGCCACTAGAGACCAGCTGGGCGACGAAGATCTGCTGAACGACCTACACTGGTCCACTCACACGCAGACATACGCTGACTTTGGTGAGATAAACAATATATAATTATAAATCATTCTTCTTATCGTATGGTTGATGACCAACCTGGTGTCAGAGTGTAACCCGCCTGTAGGCCTCTGACATGTCGACACACACCGTTGAACAATCTCTCAGGTGTGTATTTCCTCACGATGTTTTCCTTCACCGTTTTTAGCAACTGATAACTAATTTATAGTACGCACATGAATTGAAAAAGACATTGGTACCAAAGGACCGTTGGACTGCCAAGTCAAAGGTCGCAAGTTCAAACCCCGGCACACACCAATGTCAAAATAAATTAGTTATCAGTCGCTAAAAACGGTGAAGGAAAACATCGTGAGGAAATACACACCTGAGAGATTGTTCAACGGTGTGTGTCGACATGTCAGAGGCCTACAGGCGGTTTACACTCTGACACCAGGTTGTTCATCAACCATACTATAAGATACCATACAGTATTTTCCTGTATATTGCCTAACATATGTCTTTGTACCTGTTTTTGGTCAGGCCTCCACACGGATGGGGTCCGGTTGGTCCGCCAGCTGCCGAAGCACCCCTCAGAAGGTGCCCGCGTTGTGAGGAGTGTTAATGTACCCCCACAGCCAAGACTAGTCACCTCTGCCTTTGGTAAATATTTTTTTTTTTATAGAAACTTCTCCCCACTCTAGGAATCTCTCCTGTATCGTGGGTGCGTTTCACAAACATGAAATATCACATACACAAACACCTAGACTCGGGACGAACATCTGGGGATCGCGTAAATTTTTGTCCCATGCGGGAATTGAACCCGCAACTCCTAGCGCAGCAGTCAAATCGCTTACACAACTGCGCCAATCAGGTCGTCAAACTGACAGTATTAACTAATTATATATATACTAGCTGCGCCCTGCGGTGTTACTTGCTACATTTTTCGGGATAAAAAGTAGCCTATATGTTAATCCAGGGTGTCAGCTACCTCCATTCTAAATTATATCAAAATCGAACCCGCGACTTTCGGGGCACTTTCGTGTCACTGCTCGCATCCATCGAATTTCAAGTTTCCTTTTAGTATTTACGGCTTAAGGACATTTATATAAAAAATATATTTTTAAACACAAGCTTAACACATTTTATCGGGATAAAAAGCCTATGTGTTAATCCAGGGTGTCAGCTACCTCCATACAAAATTTCATTGAAATCCGTCAAGCCGTTTCAGCGTGAAGAGGTAACAAACAAACACACACAAACTTTCACATTTATAATATTTGTGTGATATCCAAAGGTATTCCTGTTTCCCTTGGTCACGATGTAACTTGAGAATGGCTCGACCGATTTGGGTAATTTTTAACCGACTTCAAAAAGAGAGGGTTTTGTTCGACTACTCCGTCAATTATGGACCGAATTAGTTTTTTTTTTTACACAATTTGGCGCCGATTTCAACTATGCGTTTCATTAATGTCAATTATTTGTATAGAAAACATAATACTCTTAAGTCTATACCAACTAACATCTTTGTGTTGCTCCCGCGCAGGCTACGTGTCCCTCTTCCCGATGCTGCTGAAGGTCCTGCAGCCGGACAGCGACAAGCTGGGCAAGATCCTGGAGGACTTAGACAAGCCGGACCTGCTGTGGTCCGCGTACGGACTTAGGTGAGTACAGGTCCTAGTGTAGTACAGGAGACAGTGGGACAAGCTGGGCCGCATCCTGGAGGACCTGGACAGGCTGGACCTGCTGAGGTCCGCGTACGGACTTAGGTGAGGTCCTTAGACCATTTTCTTGGCCGAATACGCGATATTATGCTATTTAAAGACCCCTGGCGCGTCCAGTGGTTGCTAAGCGCGACTGCTAAGCACGAGGTCCCGGGTTCGAATCCCGGGTCGGGCAGTGTTACTAGGATTATCCATTAGGTAATTCTCAGCAGCAGCACGGAGTCTGGATTTGTGCTCGGTTGATGGTCAGCTCGCCCCCTATTACATTGGAACCTAAAAACATAACTGGCGAAATGTGGATGTACCGTATATGCACCTCTGCCTACCTCTTCGGGAAATACAGGCGTGATGTTATATATGTTATTATAAATGACCCCTATATATGTGAAGGTCCCTGTCGAAGAGCTCGCCCCTCTACATGAAGAGGAACACGGAGCACGACCCCCCCTACTGGCGCGGCCAGGTGTGGATCAACATCAACTACCTCGCGCTGTCCGCGCTGCGGCACTACGCCGCGGGCGGTGCGCACGCGCAGAGGGCGCGCGAGCTGCACGACCGGCTGCGGGACAACGTTGTTCGTGAGTATACCTTTGATAGTAACCGTGCAGATAGTTTATATGGAGTAAAATTTGTATAATAATTACGTATTATAACACCAATATTATAAAGGCGAAAGTTTGTGAGTTTGTTTGTATGTTTGTTACCTCTTCACGCTCAAACGGCTAGACCGATTTTAATGAAATTTTGTATGGAGGTAGCTGACACCCTGGATTAACACATAGGCTACTTTTAATCACGATAAAATGTGTTAACCTTTTCGACGCCCATCGATATAATACGCGATGTGTCGTCCAGCGCCACGCTACAAATGTATAACGTATCTATAGTAAAACGTAGGGATGGGATTAACGACTTATCGACAAATAATATTATAAGTTGAAATTAATGTTTATTCACCAATTTACGAAGCTAAATAAAAACTGATTAATTATTTTCATATTTTGATTTATTTCATAAAAAAATCAATATGAAAACCTGGATATATTTCCCATAATTAAAAGAAAATAATTGTAAAGTTATTAGACGTGTGTTGAGAAGTCACATCCCATATTGGTCTCCAAATGTATCTTGTTACTTCATATTAAAAAAAAAATCTGTTTCAGACTCCACACCTTGTAAAAGTCGCAATAATTCGTCATCACTGTCAGTCATTTTTAACGTGCGCCAACGCGAGGTGTCAACATTGCACTACACTAAAATGCACCAAGTCACTGTGACCTTGAAACTCGTCCGCTTATGACGTCACAGATTTACTTCTATACAAGTTCGTGGCGTTGTGCGCACTGACAAGTAGCCACTTTGTAAGGATGGGTTTTTCAAACAGTGTTTCACTATCGACAATTATTACAAAACCTATTTATTCTCGATTAAGGTGAATGAAACGTAGTTTATAGTTTACAATATTTATAAAATATTATTTATTCACGTCGTATTCTTGCAATAATAGTATTTATGATCGTTTCGACGAGATGAAATATAGCGAGGTCTTCATCGTGTCCCATCACTGGCTTACTTTATACCAAGTAATTGGCGTTGGGGGCACTAAAATATTTTCTGGCGTTTTTGTTTCTATTGAATATAAAACAAACAAGAACTTATATGTGTGATAAAACTTAAAAATATGTCTTATAACGGAGTATTTTTTCATAAAAATACAACAAAAGGTCTTGTAGAAGTCGTACATTTATTTTATACTCTTATTACTTCTAATCAAGTAGTGGCGCTGAGGGCACGAAAATCTCGAACTTGTATAGAAGTGATTGGCGTTCAAAAGGTTAAGCTTGTGTTTAAAATTATATTTTTAATATAAATGTCCTTAAGACGTAAATACTAAAAGGGAACTTGAAATTCGATGGATGCGAGCAGTGCCACGAAAGTGCCCCGAAAGTCGCGAGTTCGAGTCCCGCTCGTGTCCATCATTTTTTAAGTTTCCTTTATCAATTTAGATTTAAGCTTAGCATGGGAAAAGTCATATAAATATATTTTTTTTATAGGTAACATTTTGAATGAATACAAACGCAATGGGTATCTATTCGAGCAATACTCCGGGGAAGATGGTAAAGGATCCGGGTGTAAGCCGTTCAACGGATGGACGGCACTAGTGGTACTTATAATGGCTGACGAGTACTAGTGCGAAGAGGTAAAAGACTAGAACAATACGAAGTTTGTGAAATGTGATTAAAAATATATGAAAAGTAACTTTTCATAGCTGACAGGATTGGTAAAGTTACTTTTCACGAGTGAAAAGTTTTGAAAAGTCACTTTTCATTGCTGACAAGTTTTGAAAAGTCACTTTTCATGGCTGACAAGTTGTGAAAAGCCACTTTTCATGGCTTACAAGTTTTGAAAAGTTACGTTTAATGGGTGGAGTGAGAGTAATAAATTATGGGTAAGCTTGAGTGATAAATTAGTTGTCAGTGAATTTAAAACCGGCTGGTTGAGCTAGCGTAGATAAACAGTTCATATAATTGAAAAGTATATTTTATGAGTTATTAAATTATATATTTTGTCTTTATAAATTACATTAAACAAACAAAAACATCAATTTTAGTTTATTCAGTTTTTTAAACAAATAATTTGGTTAATTTAAAATATTTTGGAGGGCTATAAGAAAAAAAATCTATAGTAATGAGTAAAGCTAGATTTTTGGCTAGAATTATTAAATTAGCTAAAAGAGAATACTTTAGGCAGTATTCTGCTCAATCTATATAGTTATAATAGCATGAAGATATATAAAATAAAAATTATTACCCCTTATCGTATGGTTGATGAACAACCTGGTGTCAGAGTTTAAACCGCCTGTAGGCCTCTGACATGGCTTTAGACCATTGAAAAATACTGATCGAGAGTCTCCCAACTTAGTTTTTTTATTTGGGACAAGCCCACGACTCCTGCCCATCATTGCGACTCCTGTAAGCCAGGATCTACAATGATAACCATTGAGAACCATAGCAATGAAGCTCGAGGCGTCCCAGAGAAGACTCGACTGTCTTGGAACTCGCAACGAAATTAATCATAAAAGAATATATAGGAGGAGTAGGAATATAAATTTAGTTCCGACTTCCCTCCATAGCAAGCGGGAGACACAAAGATTAATATGCCAAAAGCATAATAAGGGATACTCAACTGACTGTCTCGTTGGTCTAGTGGTTGCTAAGCGCGACTGCTGAGCACGAGGTCTTGGGTTCGAATCCCTGGTCGGGCAGTGTTACTGGGTTTTTCTATTAGGTAGTTCTCAGTGGCAGCACGGAGTCTGGATTTATGCCCGGTTGATGGCCAGCTCGCCTCCTATAACATAACTGGCGAAATGTGGGTGTACTATATGTGCATTGTGCACCTCTGCCTACCCCTTCGGGGAATACAGGCGTGATATTATGTAAGTAAGGGGTTATTTAATTATGATAATTAGAATTTATCAGCTATTAGTAGCGTTGTAACGAAAAAACATATTTTTGTTTGTCCCGGCTAATCTCTGAACGGCTAGACCGATTTTGATAGGACTTTCGCTGGCAGATAGCTGATGTTGTAAGGAGTAACTAAGGCTAGTTTAAATTTCAAAAGTATTTAGGGTTCCGTGGTAAAAAAGAAAAACGCGGAAGATGTCCCGGGTTACAGCTAGTCCCATATAAATTTAATTCAAATTTATTATTCAGTTTAATTTTCATTTTACTAGTGTATATACAATTTAAAACATAGTGCTTCCGAAAATAATAGAATACAACATATAAATTAATATAGTACTTATAAAAAAACAGAATATAATAAAAAAATAAACATTATTTCAAATTATTCTTAAAAATATTTTACAAAAATGCAAAAAAAAGTATGGCGTTTCCCCCTCCTGTAAAGTGTCCTAAAGTGGGATAAAAAAACGATATATATATATATGTATATTGTCTGTTTTCTTAAATTGTGTCGATAAGAGATGTATAATTTTAAAATTAACTACAAGGTGACCTACTCTCCAGTTTAATTTCAATTCTAATACAAGGCCAATGCAAAATGAATATTGATTTAACGGAAACATGATTCGTATTTTTAAATTGATAAAGGGAAACTTGAAAAATGATGGACACGAACGGGACTCGAACCCGCGACATTCGCCGTACCGTGGCGCGGTTCGAGTCCCGCTCGTGTCCATCATTTTTCAAGTTTCCCTTTATCAATTCAAAATTTAAGCCTAGCAAGGCAATATGCTAAAAAGATCCAAAAGGCATATGATTCATATTTGTTGTAAAAAATGCTGTCAATGTCTTGATCTCAGTTAGTTCCTCCCAATGGACACAGAATATTGAAATAATTTGGCGCTAGTGTTTACTTTAGGACGAAACTACAATTCCAAGTTGTAAAATTGTCATTATGAAAAGTATAAATAAATAAAGCATTAATGTTACTAAATAATAAAAAAAAAATCTATGAACTAACAATTCCAATCCAATTTTGTTGGAATTAAATTGGAGAGTAATCGCATTGATTCGCGCAGTTCTATAATTGGGTAGTTGATACCATTAACTAATGATTCAAAGACACTACTTCTTTTAAAAAATGCACGATATTTAGAAAAAAGGACTTCAAAATCGCCTAAAATGAAATACCTGACCTCTCTTAACTTCCAAACGCAAATAATGTTGTGCGAATAGGCTTTATATAGTAATTCTACTATAATAACTTTCGTGAGTGTTATCCATATTATTTACTGTATATTCCGGTTGTACTCACGGAGCAGCCGCGAACGCCGCGCAACCAGCTCATGAATAAGGGCTCCGTTCGAGTTCGAAACTAGTCGGGCATTCCCGAATACACCCGTGAGTATAACCGGAATATACAGTAAATTTATATAGAAAAATTATTTTTGTTGTTTAGGTATTTTATGTTAAATCTAGCATTCTTTACTTTTTTGTTAAAAAGATCTATTTTTCAAAGCTTTTTTCACTGAATATTCTTGGTAAATTGTTTTTATTAATTGTGAAATACTAAATGTATGATTTTTAATTGAATTTGCATAAAATTTGAACTATCTTTTTGGGTTCTCTCACTAAATTTTTTTATTGAGAAACTTATTTATACAATGATATCAATTTATTTATTATTTCTAGCAAAATGTATTGTTTTTGGAAATATAAAAGATTGTTAACATTTAGTGCAATTTTATAGACTTAACAATTTTTGTCTAAATAGCGATCGCACAATGAAAGACAAATATTTGTGATGTTATATCTTTTATTTATTTTATAAAGTTCATTTTCAGAGTTGTACATTTTTGTAAATAGAGTTTATTGTTAAATAAATGATTTGGAAGATGTATATTGTTTTATTAAAAATTCTTACTAAATTAGGTGCCATTGTAGTGGCTAATTTCAACTTCTTATCGTATGGTTGATGAACAACCTGGTGTCAGAGTGTAAACCGTCTGTAGGCCTCTGACATGTTGACACACACCGTTGAACAATCTCTCAGGTGAGTATTTACTCATGATATTTCCTTCACCGTTTTTAGCAATTGTTAACTAATTTATAGTACGCACATGAATTCGAAAGGACATTGGTGCGTGCCATGCTTAAACTGGCGACCTTTAACTTGGTAGTTCAATGGTCATACCACTCTGCTAACAGTGCTACGACGAGACTAATCAATGATGCTGGAGATGTTTTAATGCACTAGTGAGGAACACAGGTGCACTCTCTATTTTTTCAAACTGATTATATGAGTGATGAGGTTTCCAATGGGACGGTAAAGCATGACCGTAGACCGATCTGGTGAAGGATTTAATTAATTTGAAAATAAACAAAATAATCTTACTAACAACTTTATTAAAACTAAATTATCTACATAACAAATATATTACCACTATTCCGCCGTCTTCAAGTCCTCACTCTTGGCCGCTATCTTCTGTTCTTCAAACATCAATCTCAAGTGCTCTGTAGCGGTCATTGGTAGTCTGTTATTTGCTCCGAATGCTACGTTCGGTAGCTTCGCAGTGTTCAACTCCGGTGCTTTAAAGGTGAATGGTGTCCAAGGCCCCTGGATGGATGGGTGGTCAGTGTACTGGTATTTACGGAGCCGTGTGCTGGAGTTGTCGCCTTGCTGCGTCCGACACACTTCTATCCATTTTGTTATTTCTGCATGTGTTTTGTTGTGCACAGACATCCAGACGCGGTCACCGTTTACTGGAAATTATATTAATGTTATCTATATGTCACTATGGTCACTGGTCACCGCATGCAATAGTTTTTATATGAATTTTTGTTTAATTTTAGTATGTTGCCAAAGCTAACCTTAAATCTAAATTGATAAAGGAAACTTGAAAAATGAGGTCCGAGATAGAGACACGGTGGCTTAGTGGGCAGAGCGGCGCCACGGTACGGCGAAAGTCGCGGGTTCGAGTCTCGCTCGTGTCCATCATTTTTTAAGTTTCCTTTATCAATTTAGAATAGTTTTGCTTTATCAAAAATCTACAGACTACTATGTATTTCGTTATTCCTGTAGTGCTTAGATAGGCGTACATTCTTATTCATATAATACTTTCTTTTCTATTACCAGAAAGGGACTATATTTCTTCAATAGTCTCCATGGTTTCCTTAATCTATTATATTATACCTGAAACTGTATCTTACAGATATGTTGTTACTGCAAATTATCATAAATCAATTAAAAAAAAAAAAAAAAAAAACGTCGCCCCACACTAGGAATTTCTCCTGTATCGTAGGTGCGTTTCACAAACATGAAATATTCACATACACACATTTATTTATTATTGATTTGTATTTGTAAATATATGACTCAAACAAAAATATATGATAAATAACTTACAGTACTCAGCCACTACGACAGGGGAGCGGTGTCTGCGAGGCTTTAGGTAAACAACAACACCAGGATTCACCTTTGCAAAGTCAACTAGGTCTTGCTCAATGAAGTCTCTGAAAGAAACAGATTAAATAAAAATTATCTTACTCAATAGTGTTAATTAGAATGAGTATAGTGGTCTAGTTACGTAGACATCATTCATCAAACTATTCAGAGATAGGCAAAGGCAATACTATATATTATAATAATGAATTCGTAAGAAATAAAAAAAAGATTGTTGAAATCAGTAGGAGGAAAAATAGGCGATCTTAGAATAACAGTGGGGCAGTAAAGCTAAATAAAGAAGCGAAAAATAGTACCTCATTCCCCTACTAGATCCATGGCTCTTACAAAACTTAAATACAATTCGTTGTAATTGACAGACATAGCGCCCGACACCGTTCTGTAATGGAGCCCGGACGAAGCCAGGCTTCAAAAACATGTTCTTTGCCGACATTCTGATTGAATAATCTTTATTTTCTTTGGTTTGTATTTACTTAATAGAATTTGAGGTTATGATTTGTATTTTGACATTTAATATGGAAGAAACTGGAACTGTCAGTGTCAATTTAGATATGCGTTTTGTTATTATCTGAGGTTATTATGTAGCCTAGAACACAGCCTTAAGGCTCGTACAGACTATATAACATAACATGTTATTCAACATTGCTATATAACATGTTTCAGATAATGTGGACGGTGAATGTTATAAAACATGTACAATAACATGTTATTGATATGTACAACAATGTTATATAACTTACGTCACGTGTAGGTACTCAAACGCGCGGGCGCAGCGACGGGTAGCGGGGTGGTGGCAGTGTTTAAGTAAACTTTGACGGGTGTAGACGTGTTAATTTTTTTTGGTTTTTAAAATGGAGTGGAACAAAGAGAGCACTGCATTACTGATTGAGCACTTTAAAGAAAAAAGAGAATTGTGGGATTCGACAAGTGAACATTATAAGGATCGCAACAAAAAACATGACGCATGGGTGGATTTGGCTAGTAAGTTCGATACAGAAAAAAGTGTTGTTGAAAAGAAGATGCGAAGTTTAATTGGACAGTTTCAAAGAGAACTAAAAAAGCCTAGATCGGGGGCAGGAGCAGAAGAAATTTCTCCAAAATGGTTTGGATTCGAGTTGCTATTATTTTTAAGAGATAAAAATAAGGTTCGCTCTACAAACGAAGCGGGCCTTTCAGAGGTAAAAAAAATCTTTTTATGATAATATTTTAGAATTAAGTGCACCTACCTACATGAAAAACACACATTGTAATCGTAATTCTTTATTTATTTTTAAAACTCTAATCTAGTCGAGACAAATATTGTATGAGAAATTTCGGCGATATAGTTTAGTAATTTGTTTGCCACGGTACACTTCCAACATTTGTTAAAAAAAAATCAGCAAACTCTTTTCGAACTCCTGCCGCTTCTGTTATATCATCTCCAGGTTCGACAGCTATAAGGTCATTTACAGTATCTATGTCAAGATTATTTTGTTCAAAATTCATACTGTCACCAACATAAAATGATCGTGTTAAATCACTCTTCATTAAAAAATTATGTAAGTAGGTGCATGCAAGTATTACGTCAGATGATTTTGTAGGATTCAAGAGAAGGGGTTTTCTTAACAGTCTGAATTTAGAGGACATAATCCCAAAAACATTTTCTACAACTCTTCTTGCACGACTTAGTCGATAATTGAAAACTCGTTCTTTAGAGCCTTTATTATGAAGTCCTGGATATGGTTTCATTATGTTTTTATTTAATGGGAATGCGTCATCTGCCAAAAAAACGTAGGCTGTAGGTAAGATTCTTCCAGGAAGTGGACGCGCAGTAGGTAGATTAAGAGAATCGTTTTCCAACATGGTTTTTAGTGTTGAATTGGCAAACACACCTCCATCAGATATGCGGCCTTGACTCCCTACGTTAACAAACATAAAACGATATTGTGCATCGACAAGCGCCAATAGTACGATACTAAAAAACCCTTTATAGTTGTAAAATTCACTTCCCGAATTGGCAGGTGCTTGTATCATGACATGCTTTCCATCCATACAACCACAACAATGTGGAAATTGCCATAATTTATAAAAGTCATCTGAGATGTCACTCCACTCTTCAGGTGTTCTTGGCATCTGGAAAATATATCAAACTTATATTTTTTTGTTTTAGGACAACCCTCAAGAAAACCGTACTTCTCCAAAAAAGAAAAAGAAAAAAACTTTCGATAGTTTGAACGCTCAGAAAGAAGCTTTTGATAGTTTGGAAGCTCAAAAAGAAGCATACGGCATAATGAAGGAATTGCAAAGTGAGCGCAAAACACGAGATCATTTTTCTGTTTTTGGGGAGTATATTGCTTGTAGATTGCGCAATTTACAGGATCCATTTACTATTTCTACAGTGCAAAACCAAATTCATAATATTATATTCCAAGCTGAAATGAATTTATACAGCGGCGGCGCAAATAGAATTGGTTCATACAGCGGCAGCGCCAATACAATTGGTTCAAACAGTGGCAGCGCAAGTACAAGTTTCAACAGAGGCTACTATACAAGTTCTTTTCTAAACAATAGTACTGGTCCAGCAGATTTATCAAATACGGACACAGACTCTACACAGTTTTCGGAAGACTGACGACATATTGTTAAATATACAACAATCACAACGCAATGATAATAATAAATAATATTTATCGATGTTTCACTACCTCAAAGCGATTCGCATTTTTTGTAAAAACAAACATTTTTTAATAAAGAAATAAGTACTTACTATTATTTGGTGTTTTAATGAGTCTATTATTGCTGTGCAAACTTCTGGTACGATAGAAGAAATACTCTGTTTTGATACTTTAAATACATACTCAAGGCTTTGGTATGAATCCCCACTGGCTATAAATCGCAATGTGATGGCTAAACGTTCTGTAACTGATATGGAATTTCTGAATGCAGTATCTTCCTTTTTTATTTTAGGACCCACGCTATTAATTAAATATTCTATGTCTGTGCTGGACATCCGTAGAAAGTTTTTAATATTCCCGTTGTCACGTAATTCTCCATAGAGCGTATTTTCATGAATTAAGTTATTCACCATAGTTTCGCCACAGTATTTTGTTCTGGTCAATAAACTAGGACGAACCCAGCATCTACGTTTATTTGTTTTTCTTTTGTTATTTAAAAATACAACAGTCGCTGCCACAGCCAGCAAAACGTCCTCTCGTGTCGACATTGTGGATAGCACTGACGAACGACAAACGAAAAATATGGTTACATAACATTGTTATTCTAATGTGTACAGTATTGTTTTATGTTGCAATGTTAAATAACACGGTTATATAGTGTGGACGTGTTATAAAACACAAGTTATATAATATGTTACATAGTTTGTACGCACCTTTAGGATAAGCTAATAAATTAAATTTCTAAAAAGATCAGATATGTTACTAGCGCGTTCATTTTCTCTATAGCTGATTCTATTCAACTAGTACGTACTAGTATGTACTGAGTATATTACTGTATCTTACTTTTAATTTATTTAATCAATAGATGAGAGCCGGATTAAATTTTTTCAAATCTTCAACAAATCAGTTAATTTTTTGATTATTTTAGGTAATATATTATTCTCTGTTTAAGAATTGGCTGTTACTCAGCAAGAAGATCCCTGCCATTATTACATTCACATTTCATAATATTTCCCCTTCTCTTAATCACAATCTAACAATAATGGCACTTCAAATTGGCACAAGAAATAGCTGTAATTTTGTAAGGCTGGGTAAATAACAGCAATTCTAGGCAAAAGATTTTGACTATTTTCGTCTCATCTCGCATTTAAAACAGGATCATTGAAATAAAGATAAGCTGCCATTACGGAAGTATTTTTTAAATTAGAAGAAGTAATTATTTGGTCGACTTGGATGTTATTGTGTACTAATTTGTTTTATGGGACAGTTAGTTAATAAGAGCTGGCTATCTGCCCGGTCACTAAGCATGACCGCTGAGTATGAAGTTCTAGGTTAGTGGAAGTAATAATAATAAATAAATAATAACAGCCTATAACTGTCCCACTGCAGGGCAAAGGCTTCTCGTACAGAGATTGAGCATTGATCACCACGCTAGCTCACTGCGGGCGATTTCAAATAATTAAATCCAGATTTCCTCACGATGTTTTCCGTCACCGTTAGTCAGTGGTGTCTTAGAATAACTAAGAAACTATTTATAACATTGAAAAAGTCACATTGATACTTGCCCGGGTTTGAACCTGCAACCTAGTGCATACCAAACTACTAGGTCACCACGACAATAGTGGAAGTAGTGGTGGTAATTCTCAGTAGCAGTACGGAGTCTGGATTTGTGTCCAGTGGATGGTCTGCTCGCCCCCTATTACATTGGGACCTATAACATTACTGGCGAAATGTGGGTATACTATACAGTATACACCTCTGCCTACACCTTCAGGGAACAATGACAGTATGTGTACGTTTTATATCATGGTTTTTAGATAAGTCTCTTAATTTCTGGAGATGTTTTCGTTTTTCCTATCCCTGACCATCTGAAATAGGGTCGAAAGTAAACAAATAAAACAAAAAAATAATTTCAAAATATTTATTACAAAACATCATAATATGTACAGAGAACGATTAAATACATCTAAAATATAAATGTCACGACAATGCATTCAAATTGGACGTATACTTAGAATTCTCGCGCGTAAAACCGTAGCACAAACATCAACCCGGAAAGGGATCGTCGCCTTATCAACTCCAGCCGTGCAGTATTCTTTGTATGAAACTCTCTGCAGCACACTAATCGGAATCGTAACGTAATCGCCCCGCCTCGGGCCCGGCGAGCCGTGAGCGCGGCGTCGCCTCGCCGTGTCGACGTATCGGAGCAGCTGATCCGCTTTGGTTACGTGCTTACGTCAGGTTGACGGCGAGGCGGAAGGCGATACGGAGACGATCCGTTTTCGATTTGATATGTGTGCTATAACCCTAGAACATGGCGGCCAAATGTTTAGTCCTGTCAAAAATGACAAGCGAATTGTCAAATTGTGACAGCATCGAGATGTAACCGACATTGTTTGAAACGAACGAGAATTACCTTTTAGACTTTTTTTATTTGACAATATAAAGCTGCCGTTCGATAGGCGACAAATATTTGCAAGCATAATAGTACATGGGTACCATAATATAGGATGTATCGACTATATCGATATATAATTTTAAACACGTCAAATTTTAAATCAATAATCCCTACTAATATTATAAACGCGAAAGTTTCTTGGATGGATGTTTGTTACTCTTTCACGTAAAAACTACTGGATGGATTTTAATGAAATTTTATATAGAGTTAGCTGACACCCTGGATTAACACATAGGCTTTTTATCCAGAAAAAATGTAGCGGGTAACACCGCGGGGCGCAGCTAGTACAGAATATTATACTAATGACCGATAACCTCACTCATAGTCCGATGGGACGGTAAGACGCGATGGTACCAAAGACCAACCATCTTTGATACTTGAGTCCCTCGTAATAGTCGACTATGTATTGTAATACGGAATACACAACATAAACATAACATCACGCCTGTATTCCCCGAAGGGGTAGGCAGAGGTGCACATATTGTACACCCACATTTCGCCAGTTATGTTTTAGGTCCCAATGTAATAGGGGGCGAGCTGACCATCAACCGGGCACAAATCCAGACTCCGTGCTGCTACTGAGGTTTACCTAATGGATAAACCTAGTAACACTTTGCCCGACCGGGTCGAACCCAGGACCTCGTACTTAGCAGTCGCGCTTAGCAACCACTAGACCAACGAGGCAGTCTATATACGGAAGACAAATTTAAAATTTGACATATCAACATAATGTCAGTATTTGATTGCCTCGACTGCCTCGTTGGTCTAGTGGTTGCTAAGCGCGACTGCTGAGCACGAGGTCCTGGGTTCGAATCCCGGGTCGGGCAAAGTGTTACTGGGTTTTTCCATTAGGTAATTCTCAATAACAGCACGGAGTCTGGATTTGTGCCCGGTTGATGGCAATAGGCTCGCCCCCTATTACATTGGGACCTAAAACATAACTGGCGAAATGTGGGTGTACTATATGTGCACCTCTGCCTACCCCTTCGGGGAATACAGGCGTGATGTTATGTATGTATGTATGTATGTATGTATGTCAGTATTTGTCGCTCGTATATTCTTAAACTACACAGACATACAATCAGACAAAGGGGATAAGTTTTATATATCAAACACACTCAAAAACCTTCCATTCAACATTCATACAAAGCTTTTTAACCATAGGATATTATAGCACAGACAAGCAACCAACTTGAGATGGAAGTAGAAAGCCTCTACGACATAGTTCCCGTCTAAGAAGAACGCTGAGCGAGTGTCAGCGACTGAGCACTCGGATATAGTCGCCTCCTACGGTCCTAGGATACTGTGGTTTATAATTAAGTGGAATTGTTTTACTGTAGAATCATTAAGTACTTTACTAGTTACTTTGGAGTAGACTGGAATTCAAAGTTCAGTTAACGGCCAGCGTTCTTTTTATGTGACGGGGACTATAGTCCGTCAACTTCGCTACCATCTTTGTTGATCCAATCTCTACACTATGGTAGGACACAATGCGTACTGGAGTAGTAGCGATCAAAAATTAACCGACTTTAGAAAAGGAGTAAGACACATTCGATATAGTTCAATGATGTAATCGAATATGAAGTGGGTTTTCCATTCGACTTAGTCGCCAATACTCGTAGTTACCTACAATATATTTTTGTTAGAAGGAATATTATATTGAATTGGTTCTGTGTTTTAATAGTTCCTTTAGAGATAGACTATTGAATCAGTTGTTTGAATTTTATGATTAATGTGTGTGTGCCTACCCCTCTGGGAAAGGGGCGACATTTTATGTATGTGTGTGATTGTTAAAGAGAAATCATTGGTGGAAACTTGGAGATGCTTATAGAAAAAGGTAGCATTTGTCGTGTCCAAATTAGTAACATTACAACAAATCATACAGCATTTTAGTCGATTTTATTTTTACTAAAATTAAAAACTAATTAGAAATATAAATACTTAGTATATTGCACTTATTTGTATACATTTGATACCCTTTCTATTCAATGTTAGACACGAAATTACAAAAGAGAATAAAGTATTTTATGATTTAGTATCATTTAGTCAGTCGGATTAGTCGAGAGAGTCGATGTGACTGTACTATATCGTTTATAGCTCAAATAACGAAATAATTGCCTTATTTTTGGCACAAATTATATTAATTGGCAGTCTGAATTACGCTTGACATTTGAAATGTCAGAATTACAGCTGTCAAAAACTTAAACGTCAAAATTTGTTTTTTTTTGCATTAAACCTCTGTAATCAATATTTTTAAATGTGACGAAACGGTGAAGGAAAACATCGTGAGGAAATACACACCTGAGAGATTGTTCAACGGTGTGTAAAGATATCAGAGGCCTACAGGCGGTTTCAACTCTGACACCAGGTTGTTCATCAACCATACAATAAGAAGAAACATAACATCACGCCTGTATTCCCCAAAGGGGTAGGCAGAGATGCACATACAGTACACCCACATTTCGCCAGTTATGTTTTTTAGGTCCCAATGTAATAGGGGGCGAGCTTACCATCAACCGGGCACAAATCCAGACTCCGTGCTGCTACTGAGAATTACCTAATGGAAAAACCCAGTAACACTGTGCCCGACCCGGGATTCTCAGGACCTCGTGCTCAGCAGTCGCGCTTAGCAACTACTAGACCAACGAGGCCGTCAACGAAACCAGCATTGTTTCTTAAAACTGAGAAACTCTCTTGAATATTGATTGTACAACAAGCTATCTCCAGTTCTATCGTTCACGTGAAGACATGTCACATCGACTCAACATCGACTTTTCTCCATAAGTTACTAAAATCATAATTACTAATTACTAAAACTATTGGTAAGTACACAACAGCCGGTTATACTTGACTCGACGCATGCGCAATGCAATTTTAAGTACTTTTTTTTACAACAGAACTCAAGACTATACCTTTTTGGAACTTGAAATAATGTTTTAGAAAAAGTTTTTTGTCTTCCTCATTCGTTTTACGGTAGTTTTAAGAGTGAGAGAGACGAAATACTGTCCTAAAATAACTCACCTTTCTTATGTAGTTTTTTAAATTTAAGTCCGATTTTCAATCAGATTTATTTTCTGTAGAATGATTTTGACATATTTTTCTAACATTCAACTGTCAAATTGACCAATCTATCTGGCGATCGAAAAATCGGCCGTAACATAATTAAAATATTATAATTATTGTGTACTTAATAAAAGACTTTATTCTTTATATTTCTGCTCCAATTGCTTGATTCTAACTGGCACTTGCACTGCCGGTAGGTCCACGCTTTTCGCTCGAGGTCGGCCATTTTGAATTTCGCCGGGCATTTGGCGCGCATGCGCGGGCAGTTCGGGTGTCATCGAGCTTTTCCGGACGGCTTCGGGTGTTCGAAGAGTCCCACCTATAGGATTATAGGTTATATTCAAAATTTATTTTTTAGGCTGGTTTCTTAGTTGTTTGGGAGACCCGTACGGATAGTGCTCGCAGGGCTCTGAAACGAGAGTTCGGTTCGATACGGTTGCTAGGACGCGGGTAGCGTTGTGCGTAGGGTTGCCATTCGGCCGGGTTTCCCCGGATTTGTCCCAGTTTAAAGGACGTCCGGGTACCGGCCGGGGAGTTTCCAAAAAGTGTCAGGATGAAACCCGGACATTTTTTGTCAGAGGAATTGATTGAAAAATATGCAAAACATAAAAAAAAACTGTTATTTAAAAAATTAAATATTATGTCTAGCGTCTGGGTAAAAAACAGTTTTTTGTCCGACGTCGGCAATTCAGATCATGGCAACCCTAGTTGTGCGGGCTCTACCCGGAGTGGTTCGCGTACGGACCTTCTAAACTTACCATTTTTTAAAATTAATTTCTGATCTAAGTTATTGAAAATATAAGCGAACTATTCATAATATTTTGTATAATAATACCTAATTTAAAAAGAAGAAAGAAAAAGTGCACGCACCAACTAAAAGAAAAAGCAAAAGATATCTATTTACATTAAAAGATAATAAAACTTAAAAAAAAAAGTGAAGTGCTATAGAGAAAGAAATTAAGATAGAAAAATATTTTTAAAATTAAAAGTAGAATTATATCTACGCCTAAAAGAAATGCAGTTAATTTTGAAAATTATATATTTTTAAAATCGCAGTGTGTGCATCAAAAAACAAAAAAACAAATTTGCGTAAAATAAAACGAAAATACAAAGTATTTGTTATTAGTTGTATGTTTTAATGACAATTTATTTACAATTAATCATATTCACATTTGTTTACATATTTAACCAACTAGTTTCCGCCCGCGACTTCGTCCGCGTGGATTTCGAATGTTTTAAAACCTTCCACGATAAACGGGCTATCTAACACTGAAAGAATTTCTCAAATCGGACCAGTACTTTCTGAGATTAGCGCGTTCAAGTAAACAAACTCTTCAGCTTTATAATATTATAATATATAATATAATATAGTATAGATTGTAAAATAATCATTTTACAATTTTTTTTTTACATTTAACTAAATACGAAAATATTTGACATTTTAGAACCGTGCAACTAGCATCCTAACGTTTCATAAGCGCCTGTAATAGGTTTACATGACAAAAACATTTTGAATTTGAATTCTTATGAATTTTTTTAGAATTGTTTTACATTAGGTTAAATATGTAAACAAATCAACACTAATACAACATCACAGATATATTTGCTCGCTTACCTAGCAACCTGCTTAAAGAATCAAAATTAATAATACTACTCCTAAATGTCTGTGCTTTAAACACGAAGTGGACGCGAAATGTAAATACTATTGTATATTCCTAAGAAACGCCAAGTTAACGAAATGTAAACAACTAATTTATTTTGCCATTTAACGTGGCAATGCCGCCAGCATTTTGGGCACGCGTCAACAGCGATGAGGAGGAATCCTTCGATGCATAATTTTTTAGTTTTTTTAACGTAGATATAAGTAATTTTAATGTATATTTAAAGGTAATAAAAAAATATTGAAGCCTCTTCATATGGTAACACTACACGCTCAAGCGCCTGGACCGATTTTGATAAAATTTGGTATGGAGGTAGCTGAAGCTAGACAGGCTTATTTTTATCTCGAAAACATGAAACGGGTAACACCGCGGGGCCCTCATATGTCTACTAGTTGTTTACATTTCGTTATATATCTGATACATTATGTATATTAGTGATCATCTCTCTGGGTATCATTGGAGAGTACACACGACATGAACACGACAGCTCCAATATATTTGTTAACACGCCCCTGAGTATAGCTCATGCTGGTGTTTTGACGTGGTTTTTTGTATGAAACTTCAAAATAATAGCTTTGTTAGCTTTTTACAAGCTTTTATTAATTATATATAAAACACGCTTCACGCTTGTATTCCCCGAAGGGGTAGGCAGAGGTGCACATATAGTACACCCACATTTCGCCGGTTATGTTTTTAGGTCCCAATGTAATAGGGAGCGAGCCTATTGCCATCAATCGGGCACAAATCCAGATTCCGTGCTGCTACTGAGATTACCTAATGGAAAAACCCAATAACACTTTGCACGACCCGGGATTCGAACCCAGGACCTCGTGCTCAGCAGTCGCGTTTAGCAACCACTAGACCAACGAGGCAGTCATTTTTGACGTGGTTTTTTGTATGAAACTTCAAAATCATAGCTATGCTAGCTTTTTCAAGCTTTTATTTAACTTGCAATGTTTGTATGTATTTTGCAAACTATATAATTATTTATAATGTTGCATTGTATACGTTCGGTGACAATACAATATCACGTTACTTTTGAGCTGGTCTGATGATGGAGCCAGAAGGTGGTCGTAGGAACACTGTAACGAAATGACGCAACCCCATCGTGTTTGGGCTTGTTTAATTCGTCTTTACAAGTACTTTGAGTCTAGCTTATTTATAAGTATATTTTTAACACATCAAAATACCCAGCAAGGTCTATACACAGGGTGATTATTTCACACACAATAGCGTCTAAAGTGCTCACCTATATACATGGGGACATACCCTTACGGTGGGGCTCCGCTGGTGCTTCCTCGGGGGGCAAAGTCTCGCAGCCGTCGGCCCTCGTCCGCGCCCCCAGCTTTGGCGTGCTACGAGAAACAGTGCAGTGTGAGTGCAGGGAAGCGATATTGTGAATTTGTGATTGTGATTTCTAGTTAAAGTGCTACTAGAGTTTTGTAGTATATATAATAATAATAACAGCCTATAACTGTCCCACTGCTACAAAGGCCTCTTCTCGTATAGAGAAGGATTGAGCATTGATCACCACGCTATCTCACTGCGGGCGATTTCAGATAATTAAATCCAGGTTACCTCACGACGTTTTCCGTCACCGTTAGTCAGTGGTGTCTTAGAATAACTAAGAAAGTGTTTATAACATTGAAAAAGTCACATTGATACTTGCCCGGGTTTGAACATGCAAGCTTGTGCATACAAATCCGATATGTTTACCACTAGGCCACCACGACAGTAGTATATAAATCTAGATATTAATACTGAAAAACTGTCTCTCAAGGCCTCTTGTACACACGCGGTTGTCGCCCGGATAATCAATGGTTAGTACGCTGTGTGTAGACATGGTGGTTAATGTTGTATGGATAACTTCTTATCGTATGGTTGATGAACAACCTGGTGTCAGAGTTTAAACCGCCTGTAGGCCTCTGACATGTCTTTACACACCGTTGAACAATCTCTCAGGTGTGCCGGTTTCCTCACTGTATTCCTTCACCGTTTTCAGCAACTGATATATATAATACGCACATGAATTCGAAAAGATATTGGGCGTGCCGAGGTTTGAGGCTTGCCTGCCATGTCAACATGGTTACCCATCATAAGGCTGACCGCGTCGAACACGGCTTAACCTCACAGCTGGTCTAATCTATGCAGTAGCTACGTAGCGACAACTTCTCAGTTTATAGAATTGTTTCATCCGGTCGTTTAGCCGTGTCTTACAAGCTCGGTCGGTTTAACAGAAAGGCTAATCGGACGTACGGTTAAAAACCGTCCGTGAACAAGAGGCCTAAGAGTGTGAGTTACAGTATATAGCAAAGAAACGAAGATACACCCCTTCCCCAGTTATTTCTTACTGCAGTGCTCATTCTAATGCTGGCACTTCACTTGGCGTATTTTTCCAAATATTCGTAGCATCTTAGCAATACAAAATGCACTATAAATTGAATGCAATAAGGTGCATTTTTGTACTCTTAAATATCGCAAATATTATTTACTGTATATTCCGGTTATACTCACGGGTGTATTCGGGAATGCCCGACTAGTTTCGAACTCGACCGGAGCCCGTATGAGCTGGTTACCGGAACCGGAATATACAGTAAATAATATGGATAACACTCACGAAAGTTATTATAGTAAAATCGCAAATATTTGTTCAATTAAGCCAAGTGTAGCCACCATAAGTAATAATAGCTACACTACTCACTTTTGCTCGAACAGGATCTTGGTGAGCCTGGCGACCTCCCCCCTCAGGTGGTGGAGCTCCTTGTCCTTGGCCTTCGACTCCTGCTCGGCGGAGCGCTCGCGGGCCACCAGCCGCGCTCGGATGTCATCGAAACTAGGTAGGTGTAGTTATTTAAGTATGGAGAATTATAGGGGGTACTGGGTGAAAGTTACAATTATTTGAATACCATTGCCGAGGGGTATCCGTTTTTTGTTTTTTTTTGGGGGGTAACCTTCAAAAGGCTCCCGGTTTTATGGGGTAGGGACCGGGGAGTGTGACATTTCTACCTCACTAAAACCACCTCAGTGGTCACCATCTGCACAAACAAGGGAAGTCCCGGGAGAAGAAACGACAAACTCCAGAACCTCCCTAACCGAGAGGTATCCTAGAATTAACCAACCACTTTCCTCCCGTGGGTATCGTAAGAGGCGACTAAGGGAAAATCCAGAAGATGGGCAGTCCCCCCCCTCTAAGGGGGAGACTTTTGTACAATAGTGGACGTGGTCCGGCTGATGGTGATAAAGGGCAAAGGACGCGCGTTCAAATCCCGCTCGTGTCCATCATTTCAAAATTCCCTTTATTTATTTAGATAAAATAACTGACAGACAACATCTATTTTCACCATTATTACTTACTGAGACGGTCCTACGTTATTTCGGGACAGTCGTAAAGTCTACTACTCCATTTTGTAGTATATCTAAAAAATAAAAGCTAGAAAACTTCTCCTAGTACTCACAGTTTCCTCAAACACGCGCACTTTCTCGTCAGATGTTCGATCTGGTCCTTGGAAGCGTTCTCCGCCTGTTTGATCTTTGTAGCGTCTTCTGACCTCTTCTCTCGTAGCTCTTTCTCCCTCGCCAGGGCCTCTCTATCGTTAGTCGGTTAAGGAACAGTTTTGTTAACAAAATAATTTATATGCTTAGCCGATTGTTGGGACGTTCACCCTAAGGTTCGTGGCCGATTTTTGGGGTTCATACCCTATTTTGTTGCCAGTTTTGGTGTTTAAAGGATATGGAGGGATACTAAAAAGGTTTTAATATTGTTAAGTTAAACCTTCAATAACACTTAGTAGCTTAGTTTAAAACTATTTAACTGGCAACACTCGGCATTGTGTATTGTATGTGATGAGGCAATAATTCAAGTATTTTTTTATTTATATTTATTTCTTCACACAAAATTGATAAATCAAAGTCATATAAAAATAGAAAAACAAAATGGATTCTTAAAGTAAATGATAACAATTTGAGCAATGGAGAACTAATGATAATTATGATTATATTAATTAAATTATAAAGATAATAGCAAATATGAATGGGTATTTGACGGAAAATAATACATAATATAAAGTAAAATGAGATATTGTATCAAAGTTAACTATAATAGTATTTAATCAAATGTAAAAAACCTTAATTTTTCATACATTCACGCCTGTATTCCCCGAAGGGGTAGGCAGAGGTGCACATACAGTACACCCACATTTCGCCAGTTATGTTTTAGGCCCCAATGTAATAGGGGGCGAGCCTATTGCCAACAACCGGGCACAAATCCAGACTCCGTGCTGCTACTGAGAAATACCTAATGGAAAAATCCAGTAACACTTTTCCCGACCCGGGATTCGAACCCAGGACCTCGTGCTCAGCAGTCACGCTTAGCGACCACTAGCCCAACGAGGCAGTAACAGTTTTAAACAAATAACTTGCTATTAATTTAATAGATATCTCACCCTCATGGCGGTACGGCCTGGTGGTTCATACAGGTTCTACATACTGCAGATACCAATCTTGATTAATTGTCCAATTAACACTTTGGCGTGAAGCAGACACAATAGTAAAACAATAGCTATGCCCCATCCGTGGGTCATTCCCCTGGGAAACGGTTAAGATTGTAATCATAACATCACGCCTGTATTCCCCGAAGGGGTAGGCAGAGGTGCACATATAGTACACCCACATTTCGCCGGTTATGTTTTAGGTCCCAATGTAATAGGGGGCGAGCCTATTGCCATTAACCGGGCACAAATCCAGACTCCGTGCTGCTACTGAGAATTACCTAATGGAAAAACCCAATATCACTTTGCCCGACCCGGGATTCGAACCCAGGACCTCGTGCTCAGCAGTCGCGCTTAGCGACCACTAGACCAACGAGGCAGTCCTTTGTATTGTATATATATATTAGAGAAAAATAAATAAATATATTATTATTATCAAAAATCTTTGTCTATTTCTATCTGTAGAATATTAGTTATAAATAAGACTAGTATATTATAAGGTACCTCATATTAGGCCTTCTACGTAAACAAAACGTATATGTAAACAAAAAACATCAATTCATAAAATACCCAAATTCATTTTGCTATTATTTTTCAATAAAAACAATTGTAAATGATATAGACTAGATATAGTGAGATACAATATGAATGATTTGAATGAATTCAGTCCAATTGGCAGTATTTACAATACAATATAAAAACACATTAATATTTAATATAAGTTGACGCCAGCGCCTCTGTCGGTAAATAACGAAACTACCGATGAAAAAATGGCGATTTTTTTTATTTGGAAAGGATTTGGCATATAACTGTCCCACTGCAGGGCAAAAGCCACTTCTCGTATAGAGAAGGATTGAGCATTGATCACCACGCTAGCTCACTGCGGGCGATTTCAGATAGTAAAATCCAGGTTTCCTCACGATGTTTTCCGTCACCGTTAGTCATCGTGTCTTAGAATAACTAAGAAAGTATTTATAACATTAAAAAAGTAAACTAATGTGATAGGAGAAAAGAAAAAAGATTGATGACCTGATTAGTGCAGTGGCTAAGCGATTGGACTGGTGCGCTGGTCGCGGGTTCGATTCCCGCACGGGGCAAAACTTTGTGCGAACCACAGATGTTTGTCCCGAGTCTGGGTGTTTATGTATGTGATATTTCATGTTTGTGAAACGCACCCACGACACAGGAGAAATTCCTAGTGTGGGGCGACGTTTTTTTTTTTAAAAGAAAAAAAAAAAAAAGGAAAAAATGAACAAAAAAAACGTTTCATATATGCTAATATATACTATTATAGTATGTAAATAGTTCGCCGTTTTGTGTCGGCCACAGTTACATTCCATTCGGCGTCATGATTTTTATTGACTTAATATTTTTATAAACATATAACAACACAACATCACGCCTGTATTCCCCGAAGGGGTAGGCAGAGGTGCACTTAGGTAGGAGTTTTTAGGTCCCAATGTAATAGGGGGCGAGCCTATTGCCATCAACCGGGCACAAATCCTATAACATAACTGGCGAAATGTGGGTGTAAGTACATGCTTACTACTTTGAAAAATTCACGTGTGATTTATGTAAGGACTGATTTTTCAATCGACAGATACGAAGGATAAAATTTGTATTTTGACAGTTAATAAGGACAATATGTCAAATATATTCCACTGATAAAAAGTAACTCGCGATTGAAAAATCTAAAAGTACACTGCTATTATGTAATTTTTAAAACTGGTAATACCAAGATTTTTGAAATAAAACTAGGTTTACAGATTTTACCCTGAGTTTGTTTCGGTATTTCTTCTCAGTGGTAGTCAGTTAGGAAATGCCGATGCCATCTAGTTTTTAAAAAAATTACGTGTAAAAGTGTTTTTTTGAAACCTATTTACAGAAATAAAATCATTTATCATTATCATTTATCGCGGTTTTTCAATTGATTTTTGGTCCCGACGTTTCGAATTCTAGCATTCATGATCACGGGCAGACTCACTCTATTTTAGTAGTTCCGTCACTGATCGCTAGAAGCGCTGTCGTCACTCATTTTACAAGAAATAAATTGATTTTATTTACTAAAAACCTAAAGGAACTAACTTAGTTATTGTAAAGTAAAGAAAAAATCCGGGGTTACAGTTAACAACACTAGTATCTGCTGTCGCAATTTTTGAAATCCTTTTAAAATATAGGTTATTATTGCGTATAAAACTAGTAAACTAAAGATTTAACTAAGTTATATTACGTAATTCCAGGGATTAAAAACACTAAGAGGTTAAAATAGGTCAGGTAAGTATATATGTTTCAATATTTAACGAAATGTTAACATAACTATTAGATTGTGCGAGGCGTAGGTCGTCCGGCAGCGAGGGTCGACGATATAAAAAAGATTCCGGGCACCTGGATAAGATTGGCACAGGACCGCGGCGGATGGCATTTGGGAGGCTTATACCCAGCAGTGGGATATAGAAGGCTGTGGATGATGATGATGGAACATAACTACGAATAAAATAATACGACGACTATACTTATACCTCCTTATTCATAAAATTATGTCAATTTAAACCTTGAACTAACTTATACCCATCACTGTCTTTTACATGTCACAGTTCCGATCTCAATAGACTTAATGCGGGGTTTAGTTAATACCGGTATGATCCTCGTTTATGAATAAGAGTATAACTGAAGGATAGTTTTACAAAACAATTGTGAACTACCCTCGATTTTACAATATGTTTCGTCATCATCAGCCGCAAGACGTCCACTGTTGAACAAAGGCCTATCCCATAGAACGCCACAATGAACGACAAATTTTGACATCGCCGGTCAACTTGGTGGGAGGCCAGCGGGAGGCCAGCCAACACTACGTCTTCCGAACCCTTGATTTCACAATATGTTAACATTCGATTAAATATAAAAAAATCGACTAGATAATATATTTTTAGTAGATTTATTCGCCTATTTAGTCTGCAGTTTATTTCGACGCAGAAGTCTCGCGGTGATCGCTACGGCGAGCGCTAGGAGTGCGGCGGCAAGTGATAGACGGAGCGAGAGGCCCGCCCACGCACACACCAACAACACCAGTGCACCCACACTGTGTACATACACATTAAGATCTTATAACCTGCTGAATTTAGATCTTCTATAACAAGGGTGCAAGTAGTCTTTGGGTGCAATGGCAAAATTTAAGTCTTCCAAAACTAGGGTGCAAGTAGAGCCTTTGGGTGCAACGCCAAATTTAAGATCTAGAACAAGGGCGCAAGTAGAGCCTTAGGGTGCAACGGCAAAATTAAGATGCTCCAGAACAATGGTGCAAGTAGAGCCTTGGGGTGCAATGGCAATATTAGGCTCTAAGGTTACTTTAGAATCTTATTAGAGAATTCGAGAGCCTCCATGAGTGATGCCTAAGTCTGTCACTATATGGTCAACCTATGACATCCTTGATTGCACCCAATACGTATATACAGTGATGTTATAACTAGTAGAACATGGGTGCAAGACCAAGTACAGCCTACACTAATGCTACCTAAGTCCGTCACTAGACGGTCACCCTCGCTACCATCCTTGTTAATCCAAACTCTACAAGATAACCTATTTCTTGTGACAATTAATTCTTCTTGATACGAAGAAATGGAGAAAAATATAGGTATTGTGATTATCCCTACTAATATTATATAAATGCGAAAATTTGTAAGCATGGATGTTTGTTACTCTTTCATGCTCAAACGGCTAGACCGATTTTGATGAAATTTCTTATGGAGGTAGCTGACACCCTGGATTAACACATAGGCTTTTATCTCGATATAATGTAGCGGGTAACTCCGCGGGGCGCAGCTAGTTATGATATAAAAATATCTAAAAGATGCGCAAAATGAATCTATAAGATTTTTTTTCTATAAATCGTATAGTTACCTTAGTATTATTATTACATTTGACATAAAACATTTTAGATAAATAGATCAACCTGTATATTGTCAATTCTTTTAATAACACCAGCCTATAACTGTCTGGAAAATGGCTATTCACTTATCGCCTCATAAGCTGCATGTTGGCAATCTTGATACAATTTTTTTGGCTACCAGCCCCCATACCATGAGCGCTTAAAACTGTCCTATTGTAAGACTTCATGGTAAGGGGTCTGTAGTTAATTTTAATGGAGACGAAATTCGGTTGGGGACAAATATACTACACGCATACCGTCTTTGAAGGCTGAAATCGCGGAACATACATAGGAGTGATTCAATACCCCGCGACACAAGGGACCTAGGGTATTTTTTCTTGACGTCAATGTTTGGACATTCTGAACATACTTTCTATATATGACTTTTTGGTTTCATTTTTGTATGTTGCCCATGCTAAGCTTGAATCTAAATTGATAGATAGAGCAGCGCCACGGTACGGCGAAGGTCGCGGGTCAAATCCCGCTCGTGTCCGTGATTTTTCAAATTTCCTTTATCAATTTAGATACTTTCTATACATATTAATTAAAAATAAGTCATTATACTAATAAAAATTGTTCTTAAAAATATTATTATACAATTTCTTCACTTTCTTAAACATAATTGTATTAAAATATTGCCTTTTGGACATCGAATGATGATTTACAATGAATGTGTGTATGAAATAATGTGTTTTGTGTGTGTGCGTGTGTGTGTGTGTGTGTGTGTGTGTGTGTGTGTGTGTGTGTGTGTGTGTGTGTGTGTGTGTGTGTGTGTGTGTGTGTGTATGAATGAAGTTTAATAAGGTGTCTTTAAAATAAATTAAACTATTCAAAGGTTTATTTTTAATGTAGATAGATGACAATATAACTTAACATTGAGATGTTGATCATAACTGCAGACGAACATACTCCTCCTTTTTAAAGTCGGTTAAAAATAAATAAATTCTGAAATCGAATTTGAATGACTATGTGAACTAAAAACAGACTAAATACAGTCAATGACGCTCATCAGCATTTATTTAAACAAAAATGGTACTAATGGTATAGAACAGTGACGTCACTGTCTTGTACTTCCAAATTAAATGTCATGTATACATTTTTTACCTATATTTTCTACCTCCTTACTTAAAATTGATAATTAATCTATAACTTTGACTATAATTATATATATACCTGTCACTGTCTTCAAGTCTAAGAATAGAGACGTAAGAGGAGTTTAAGTTAACATATCTTTTAGCATCCTTCAGGAATATTATTTTTGGAAAGTTACTTTTTCTGCAATATCTTTTTTATCTTTTGAGGTTTTTTAATCGACTTCAAAAAAAGAGTTTCTCAATTCGTCGGAACCTTTTAGATTATAGTTATTTTTATGTAATCAAGATCGCCTAAGACGAGAAATCATATTTATTTTGGAAAATGTATTTTGTTTTTAAATATTTTAATTGTGTGTTTTGTGTGTATAATAAAGAATTAATTAATAGTTAAATTAAAGACACCTTTTTATAATTTTTTAAAATTAATACTGTTTGAAGATAATGTTAACAATAATGATTATATAGTTTTAGTTAAATACATGGATTTTAAGCATGCATTTATGGTAGCTAAATTTGCCCAAAAGACTATATTTCAATATAATTAGTGTTAAAATTATTAGTTTAAAAAAAAGGTTTAGGAACAAATTTCGCTACCAATTTTGTTTGGTTGAATTAATGATTATTTCTAATATGGAATTGTTGTTTGTATTCATAGATTCTACAGTTTTAAACAAGTAATCAATTGTAGTTTTGATCTGATCTCAATGTCGTTAACGTCAAATATTTATTCGATTTTGATAGACGCAAACGTCAAAATTTTGTCACTTATATTTAATTAAAAAAATCTATTAAATTTCACTTTACATTAGCCTAATACAGTCCACTGCTGGACGTAGGCGGACGTGATGTAAGTTTTTTTTTATTTTTATTGTAAAATTTTTGATCGGAATTCTCTTAAATAATTATTTCTAGACCTAGAATTATTTTCTTTGCTATATTTACGGTTAAAACAATGCATCTACGAATACAACCTCACAATTTAGGTTCCTTGCAACATGCGTTATGACATCGTCTACATAGACGAATGTAAGTTATATTAGTGTCAAATGGTCACTGACCTTAGTTCCTGCTCCGTTACTGCTAGAGTTCTTCCACAAGCAGCAGCTTTGACTGCCAAATGGTCAAATTCACTCGACTGTGACTGCATTTGGGATTTTAACTCTGAAATTGGGAACTGGTGATAAGCCTTTACGAAATCTAAACTTTGTCAATATCACACCTTTTTTCAGCGAGGTAGGTATATAGTACACCCACATTTCGCCTGTTATGTTATAGATCCCAATGTAATAGGGAGCCTATTGACATTATCGTCATCATCATGGCACGAATTCAATTATACCTCTTCATAATATTAGTATAGAAGTATAGATAACTCTTACCAGCTATTTCTTCTAGCAACTCCTTCTCCCTCTTGACTCTTTCTTCTTCTCCTTCCTGCCGGCACTCCATCTTCATTCGGGAGAGGCAGTTCTCTTTGTCAGTCATGAATCGTTCCCATTGGTCATCTGCAAATATGTATAGAGGTAAGTGTTACATACATAACATCACGCCTGTATTCCTCAAAAAGGGTAGGCAGAGGTGCATAGTATACCGACATTTCGCCAGTTATGTTATAGGTCTCAATGTAATAGGGGCGAGCCTATTGCCATCAACCGGGCACAAATCCAGACTCCGTGCTACTACTGAGAATTACCTAATGGAAAAACCCAGTAACACTTTGCCCGACCCGGGATTCGAACCTAGGACCTCGTGCTCAGCAGTCGCGCTTAGCAACCACTAGACCAACGAGGCAGTCAAGTTAAATAAAAGCTTGTAAGAAAGGATATATCCTCATTCCTCACCCATCTCCAGCCGATGCTGTTCCTTCAGCTTGTTGACCTGTTCCATGCGTTCAGCCAACATCTTCAGTCGCGTGGACTCTAACGCCTCTCTCGCCTCGCTCGCCGCAGACGCAGCCTCTTCTTCCACTTCTCTTAGCTTCTCCGACCATTCTTCTATTAGAGTTTCTAGAAGTATACATATTTTTTAAGTTTTTGGAGGGTAGAAAACGATTTTTCTAAAATAATGGTTGATTTTAGGTTTGGACTGGAAACCCGATTAATTTTCTAGACTATAAAATTAGATTTTTATTTGCTTTGAAATAGCAAACTTGGTAAAAAAGTGACGTCATAATTCATCATAGACATATTTTTTTAGACTGTCAATGCGTTATTTTTCATTTGTATGACAATAGGAACATGTGACGTCACTAGCTCACAAACTCAATTGACTTACTATTTATTGTTTTTAAAGCAAATAAAATTCGTATTTTACAGTTAATTAAAAATGTATAATGTATTTATGGCTAAAATAAGTATTTTTTATAGACGTAGTGTCTTGGAATCATTGGTCAATATTCGAATTTGATATTCACATATACATGGGCGCCGGCAGGGGGTGCAAGGGGGTGCACTTGCACCCCCTGGCATACAGGAAAATACATAGATTATAGTATTCTTTATTAATTTTGTTTGAAATGCCCCTTTAGTCCCCTTCTATCTATCATCTTTTCAAATGTGTTTGAAAAAGCCAATGCGTCTAACATTTTGTATTATTTGTATAGCAGTGTATGTAGCTACTAATGCATATGCACTTTATGCACCCCCTGGAAACATAACCTGGCGGCGTCCATGCACATATACAAAATCTATGGCAAAATCTATACCTATCTTATGAGCATAAGAAGTATGTCAATTGATTGGTGGTGGTACCCAAACAGCTCACGCCGAGACCAACCTTTCTCCTTCTCGAACTTGGCGGACATGTCTTCTATCTGGTTGGCGTATGTGATGTCAGCCTTGTCCAGCAAGTGTCTGAGCTGCATGATGTCCCAGTCGGCCTTGCTGTGAGCTTCCGCGATGGCGTGCTCAAATTGAGTCTCTTTTGTAGCTAGGACTTCTTTTAGATTCTCAAACTGTGGGCGAAAAGTTTTGGAGTTAATTAAAATGACTGCCTCGTTGGTCTAGTGGTTGGTAAGCGCGACTGCTGAGCACGAGGTCCTGGGTTCGAATCCCGGACCGGGTAAAGTGTCACTGTTAGTGTGGCAGCACGGAGTCTGGATTTGTGCCCGGTTGATAGCAATAGGCTCGCCCCCTATTACATTGGGACCTAAAAACATAACTGGCGAAATGTGGGTGGACTATATGTGCACCTCTGCCTACCCCTTCGGGGAATACAGGCGTGATGTTATGTTATAAAATGATGCAAGAAAAACGAACTTATAAGTTAAAATCAAGTATCATCGCAGTGGGGGGACTATTCTGTGTAACATTTACTATTCTAAGAGGTCCCATGACTACGATACCTCATTCATCAAAATCAGTTCAGGCATTAAGAATTTACGAAGGAATAAAGAAACTAACATACACACATGAACCCTGAAAACATTACACCACTTTTTTGGGGCAGTCGGGTAAAAATGAACTCACCCTAGTAGTGACCTCCCTCAGCTTTCGGTCCGCGTTCCGGGCGTCCTGCTCGGCTTCCGCCCGGAGCTGCGCGATCGCATTCCGTGTGCGCTCGGCGTGTCCCCTCTCTAGCGCGGCGCGGGTGGACGCGGCCGCGGCTGCGTGCTCGGAGCGGAGCGTCTCTATTGTCTTAGAGTGGTGCAACTCTAGGCGTTCTATTTCCTGGGAGATAAATAATAAAAAAATATAGTTTAGGTAATATGAAAAAATAGAAAAAAAAAAAAATTAAAAAAATGCGAAAATCCACTACAGTTTTAAACGTTTAAGTAAAAAAAAAAATGTCATTAATGATAGCTAAGAAACATCTCTAATGAACCATATACCCGTTACCAAAAACCGCATGAAAATCGGTCAACCCATTTTCGAGAAAATTAGCAACAATCATTTGTGCACACACAAACAAACAACCTCTCACCTCAACGAATATACCGTCTCCGTTCCGCATTTATTTAAAATAGACTTAATTTGAAGAACTTTTTAATTGTCAAATTACTTAAAGACAGCCAAGTGAGGAGTCCCCTCAACCTCAGCGTGTATGAGGAATGTGTTGCGTGTGAATGAAGCAAAAGAAGTATGCCAGGATCGTAGCAAATGGAAATCCGTGGTCTCTGCCTACCCCTCAGGGAAACAGGCATGACTTTATGTATGTATATAATCGACGAGCGTGTATGAGGAATGTGATGCGTGTGAATGAAGCAAAAGAAGTATGCCAGGATCGTAGCAAATGGAAATCCGTGGTCTCTGCCTACCCCTCAGGGAAACAGGCGTGACTTTATGTATGTATAAAGACCCAAACGCCCGCCTGTCACCGCTTCCTAGTGCTATAGCTGGGTAGAAGAAACTGCGCAAACCACCCAGCAGTCGAAAACAATCTCCACCCACCTTCCGATGTCTTTCCTCCTTCTCTTTTCCACTATGGATCTCTCTCTCCAGGAGTTCCTTCAGTCGGTGCACCTCCAGCTTCAACGCCTCTTCTCTAGTCTCCACCTTCTGCAGCTGCAGGGTTAGTGACTGTACAGAGCGCTGCTGCTCGGAGACCACTCCTCGTAGCTGTTGGAGCTCCGCCACGTGAGCTGGCGAGGGTTTGGGGTCGGTCTTGAGCTGTTCTACTGTGGCCGTGAGCTGGAAGCGAAAAGTTTTTATAAAGTTGTAATTTTTATTTAAAATAATTCAAGTCGGTGCATTAAAACATAACATCACGCCTGTAATCCCCGAAGGGGTAGGCAGAGGTGAACATATAGTACACCCACATTTCGCCAGTTATGTTTTTAGGTCCTAATGTAATAGGGGGCAAGCCTATTGCCATCAACCGGGCACAAATCCAGACTCCGTGCTGCCACTGAGAATTATCTAATGAAAAAACCCAGTAACACTTTTCCCGACCCGGGATTCGGACCCAGGACCTCGTGCTCAGCAGTCGCGCTTAGCAACCACTAGACCAACGAGGCAGTCAGCCAGTTTTTAGAATAATAAAATAATAATATTGCAGGCATCCCTTAGGGGAATACAGGCGTGATGTTATGTTATGTTTTCTAAAAAATATAAATTTTTCAACATACCTCCTTGTTATGTTTGTCAGCCTCCCTGGCCCGCTTCTCCAGCTCCCTCATCTTCCACTCGCAGTCGGCTAACATCCGCTCTGCGCGCGCAGCCGCCTGCGAGCGCGCAGCCTCGTGCGCCGCCCGCCATTTTGTTGTGTTCGCTTCCGCTGCTGTTAACGCCTACAAGAGGATTTTTGTGTAAATAGATGTGTGTTTTTAGTACATTTGTATGCGTATTTACGTAAATAGGTAGAGAAAGCGTAAACCATGTTTCAGGCAAATAAAGTTATTATTCTTATTCTTACTTAAAGTCAAGTTAGGGTAACAATTTTATAAAAAAAAATGCATTCGACTTGAGAACCTCCTTTTTTAAAGTCGGTTAAAAGGGGGTAGATAATGTTACCTTTGCAATTTACGTGTATCTAAAGTGGCACATAATACTTAAAGGGCATGACTTTTTTTAAACATCACCAACACTAGAAATGTCTTACTATAATAACTTTCGTGAGTGTGCCGACGAGTGACGCGATTCTGCTCATGAATAAGGGCTCCGGTCGAGTTCGAAACTAGTCGGGCATTCCCGAATACACCCGTGAGTATAACCGGAATATATAGTAAATAACTAGGAATGTCTCCTGTACCGTGGGTGCGTTTCACACATACAAACACCCAGACTCGGGACAAACATCTGCGGATCACACAAATTGTACACGGGAGTGCAGTAATCGGACCTACAAAATCGACGTCAGTGCACGAAGCGTATTAGCAGTCATCATTCATTCATTCGTTCACTCAGCCTCACCTCCTGCGCTCTATGCTCCTGCAGTATCTTCTCCTGCTCGAGTCGTTCCTTGTCTCGCTCGAGCGCGAGCACGCGGGACTCGAGCTCGGCTCTCTGCCCGAGAGCGTCCTCCAATTCTGCTCGAATTTGACGTAGTGATTCATCTGGAATGGTAAGACATATGTACAAACATAAAATCATGTCGTTATTTATAGGGTTCAAAAACGTAATCAAATCCGTTAGCTGAAGAGTTTGTTTGTTTGAACGCGGTAATCTCAGGAACTACTGGTTCGAATTGAAAACAATATTTTTGAGTTGGATAGACCGTTTATTTAGGAAGGCTGTGGGCTGTAAAACATTCGAAATCTACGCGGACGAAATCACGGGCGGAACTTATACTAGTATACTAAGTATAGTATCCTCTTACCGTTTCGCCTTTGCAGCTGATCAGCTAGGTTGGAGGAACAGGTCCTGGCCGCTGATAGTTCCTCCTCCAGACTCCGACTCCGCTGGCGAACCAGCTCCGACTCCTTGTAGGCTGCTGCGAGCTCGCATTTCAACTCTGAAAGAAGATGAATATTAAATACATTTTGAGAATAAAATGATAATATTATCAGCTGGAAGATCTCGACAGTAAGACAATATACACTTAATCTATGAAGATGAGGAAGGGTGGAAGACGTCCACTGTTGAACAAAGGCCTTCCCCTTAAAAGGGGAGGAGGACAATAATCTCTACGCTTGGAAATATTATATAGCCTATGTGCTAATCCAGGGTGTCAGCTACCTCCTTATGAAATTTCATCAGAATCGGTCGAGCCGTTTGAGTGTGAAGAGGTAACAAACACACTCACAAATTTCCGCTTTTATATATTTACTTCAACAAAATGGAATAGCATCTCTCATACGTCGAACAAAGATATAACATTAATATTATCTATCAAAAAACACGATAACATATTTCCTGACATGTTATGACTGCCTCGTTGGTCTAGTGGTTGCTAAGCGCGACTGCTGAGCACGAGGTCCTGGGTTCGAATCCCAGGTCGGGCAAGTGTTACTGGGTTTTTCCATTAGGTAATTCTCAGTGGCAGCACGGAGTCTGGATTTGTGCCTGGTTGATGGTAATAGGCTCTCAATTACATTGGGACCGATAAACATAACTGGCGAAATGTGGGTGTACTATATGTGCACCTCTGCCTACCGCTTCGGGGAACACAGGCGTGATGTTATGTTATGTTTAAAGACTTAGAAAGACATTAATATTATCTATCAAAAAACACGATAACATATTTCCAGCCACGAAAATAGACATACTGCAATACATATATTCAGACATTTTTGATAGATGACATAAGGATGTTTTGCAGCCAGAAACTTGTTGATCACTTCCTGTAATTTAAACGAGCTTCGAGAAGCTTCCATCACATTCTAAATATATCCGATGCAAGATTGGTTACGCCTACATTAAATTGTGCGTAGTGTATATAACATTATGTTTGAGGAGGTCATAGCTATGTGGCTACTGAGATCAGTCCAGCTGCGAAGTTAAGCAGGCTCAGAAAAACAAATAAATTTATCCTATTCTATTCAGCTTTGTGATGGGTGACCGTTTTCACAAGTCGAGACCTCTGTGCTTCGAAAGTCACGTTAAGCCGTTGGTCCAGCGCCTGATCTCTCTCCGGTTTTCTCACCGTCCTGGACTATGAGAGAGGAATAGGGAGTGCACCTGTATTCGCATACTTGTGCACTTATCTTCGTAGTTGGCTCGTCTCGACTGAGGTAGGCTGCCGTGAAAATTCGGTCAGGAGAACTTTATTATTACTACGAAAGATGAATAGAATTGAATAGAATGGAAAATGGGTTTGACATATGTCATCGATATCAAAGTCTTTTAGAAAATTATGTCATTCCCGTCTTTATCATTTCATTCAATATCTATTCGCTCAGCATGTAGCCATTTATCTAGGGAGGCTGGATTATATATCTAAAGTCGAGACATTAACGTATACATAACATAACATCACGCTCGTATTCCCCGAAGGGTCAGGCAGAGGTGCACATACAGTACACCCACATTTCGCCAGTTATATTTTTTTGGTCCCAATGTGGGGGCAAGCCTATTGCCATCAACCGGGCACAAATCCAGACTCCGTGCTGCTACTGTCAATTACCTAATGGAAAAACTCTGTAACGCTTTGCCCGACCCGGGATTCGAACCCAGGACCTCGTGCTCAGCAGTCGCGCTTAGCTACCACTAGACCAACGAGGCAGGCTTAAGTCGAGATCTATTTACAAATTGTTCTATAATCCAATTAAACAGTGTATCGTACATAAATCTCTCAACCAATCACCACAAAGTCTTTTAAAGCAACAAATCTCTCAGGGTAGCCACAGATCTCAAAGAATGTTCAGAGTAAACCTGTCAAACTAATTGTAGAGAACGATCGGAATGTTATCTAGCGGCCATCTTTCTTTTGGTTTGGATTAAAACGTGATTTATTGTGAAGATATGCGCTTGATCCCTTGTTTATCAAACACTAACTGCGCCCCGCAGTGTTACCCGCTACATTTTTTCGGGATAAAAAATAGCCTATGTGTTAATCCAGGGTGTCAGCTACCTCCATATGGAATTTCATTAAAATCCATTCAGTAGTTTTTACGTGAAAGAGTAACAAAGATCCATCTATACTTACAAACTGTCGCGTTTATAATATTATAAATGTGAAAGTAACTCTGTCTGTTACGCCTTCAAGACTAAACCGCTGGACGGATTTTATTGAAATTTGGCATGTACAAAGTTTAAGACTCGAGAAAGGACATAGGCTACTTAACGCGGGCGAAGCTGAGGGCCGAAACTAGTAGTAGATGGTTTTCAAAGAACATTCCGTTACTCTGTACTGAAGTTCATTCAATTCCGTCTAACATGTCGAAACCTTTTTGTATTTAGTGGCTGCAGTTGGACAGACGCCATTATCTCTTTATTCGTCGGCTCGTCTCACCGCGTCATGTCACTGACTCACTTATAATGAGATTTCATTCACTTTGTTTGCCGACTTTGTCGGGTATTGAATTGGGGAAAATGCACTTATTTATAAAGAGTTGACGTCTTCGAAACAAAGCAAAGGAATCCTACACACGGTTAAAAGAGATTTGACCAGTAGACGACTAATAATGTTGATGACCGAATTTCGGTCTCCGCTGAGACTAGCCAACTACGAAGATATTAAAGTGCACAAGTATGCGAACACAGGTGCACTCCCTATTCCCTCTCATAGTCCAGGACGGTGAGACACGACCGGAGAGAGATCAGGCGCAGGACCAACGGCCTAACGTGCCTTCCGAAGCACTAGATCTCGATAACGGTCACCCATCACAAGATCCTGCTGGATAGTTTCTTGCACTGTTTTTTCTACACAGCTATGGGATATAAGAAGAAGTGACGGGCAGGCTGTCTGCCCACAAAACGTTATGTAATTTGAAGTACAAAAAATACTATTATTTACTCTATTCTGATTAATTGATTTTTTTATCTTTATCTAACTGTAAGGCTTAACCTCGCAGGTATACCGATCTGCACGTGAGCCGCATAACTACGAGCCCCACAACTAATAGATACATTAAAATATCAAAATAAACATAACATCACGTGTGTATACCTCGAAGGGGTAGGCAGAGGTGCACATATAGTACACCCACATTTCGCCAGTTATGTTTTGAAGTCCCAATGTAATAGGGGGCTGGCCTATATCTGGCAATCAGCAGAAATCCAGACTCCGTGCTGCTACTGAGAATTACCTAATTGAAAAACCCAGTAACACTTTGCTCGACCCGGTATTCGAACCCAGGACCTCGTGCTCAGCAGTCGCGCTTAGCAACCACTAGACCAACGAGGCAGTCAAGTAAGAAATAAGAAGTAGTATATTTAGTCTATTTTGAATACTTAAATATTTTTTTATCTTTATCTAACTAAACGGCTTATCTCGCAGGCTTACCGATCTGCATGTTAGCCACATAGCACCAGCCTCACAACTAATAGAATAATTAATATACTAAAAACTCACGTTCAATTTCCTGGTCTTTCTCCTCAATTTCCTTTCTGTAAGCCGCGATGAGTTCTCTGGCCTTCTCTGCCTCCCCACACCGGTCGTCTGCGAGCTCTGTTAGCGCGGCAACCTGGTTCTGGAACTTCGACTCTTGGGAGACCAGGGTTTTCCTGTAAAGTTAGTAATTTTATATCAATAATCTATATCTACATATATTATAGAGGAAATATTTTTTGTTTGTATATCTATACTAATATTATATAGAGAAAAGATTTTTGTGTTTGTTTGTACCGAATAGGCTCCGAAACTACTGGACGGATTTAAACCATTTTTTCAGCAATAGAAAGCTAAATTATCAAGAAGTAACATTATAAACTAATATTATAAACGCAAAAGTTTGTAAGTATGGATGGACGTTTGTTACTCTTTCACGTAAAAACTACTGAATGGATTTGAATGAAATTTCATATGGAGGTAGCAGACACCCTGGATTAACACATAGGCTACTTTTTATCCCGATAAAATGTAGCGAGTAACACCGAGGGCGCAGCTAGTGTTTAATAAATTCCAAAAAAGGGGTACCTATAATGATTCTACAATAAACCACAATAGCCTAGGACCATAGGAAGCGTCTATATCCGAGGGCAAACAGTCGCTGACAGTCGCTCAGCGTTCTTCTTACGTGACGGGAACTATAATTATGAAATCTATACTAATACTAGCTGTTGCCCTCGATTTCATCCGCGTGAATTTCAGGTAAAAAACTCTTATCACTAAGGGGTATGAAAAATAGATGTTGGCCGATTCTCAGACCTACTCAATATGCTCACAAAATTTCATGAGAATCGGTCAAGCCGTTTCGGAGGAGTACGGGAACGAACATTGTGACACGAGAATTTTTTTATATATTTTTTTAAGATTATAAAGCTGAAGAGTTTGTTTGTTTGTTTACTTGAACGCGCTAATCTCAGGAATTACTGGTCCGATTTGAAAATTTATTTCGGTTTTAGATAGCCCGTTTATCGAGGAAGGTTATAGGCTATATATCATCACGCTGCGGTCAATAGGAGCGGAGCACCAATGAAGAATGTTTCAAAATCGGGTTGTATTTTCCATTCGACAGCTTCCCCTGCGTGCGCTGCGTAAACGGTTTAAGATTCGCCAAAATCATGTACGACAGAATTGTTCTAATTTGTATTATCACCGTCCAATTTTTGCGTTAGTGTTACAAAATACTATATTATTATATTCAATGTCATATTATAGTTAAGACATACATATATTGTGTCACTTGGTCCGGGTGAGAAAACAATAATAGAATATTGCTGTTTCCGAGTATCCACGCGGTCGGAGTCGCGGGTACAGCTAGTTCATGGTATATACATCATTCCGAACGGTTCCAAATCAATTTCAATAACATTACTAGTCTGCGATCGTTTAGTTCAGCTGGAGTCTAATTTCGTATCGCTTAAATCTTCCCACTTGAGATATCTAGGCAGACAACCTTGCTGCGCCTGAGTTAATGCCTAGAATTACGCCTCACACATCTGGTATATTGTATTGTGTATAATAAATTAAATGTGTTATTTGCGCAGGCTACCGACCTTAGTTACTTGTGCTAACTATTAGCAACAAAATAAATAGAGGTAGTAAAAAATAGAGGTAGCTGATACCCTGGATTAACACATAGGGTACTTTTCATCCCGAAATAATGTAGCGGGTAACACCGCCGGGCGCAGATAGTATAAAATAAAGCATTATATTTAGTTATTTCGACTGCCTCGTTGGTCTAGTGGTTGCTAAGCGCGACTGCTGAGCACGAGGTCCTGGGTTCGAATCCCGGGTCGGGCAAAGTGTTACTGGGTTTTTTCGTTAGATTATTCTCAGTAGCAGCACGGAGTCTGGATTTGTGCCCGGTGATGGCAATAGGCTCGCCCCCTATTACATTGGGACCTAAAAAAAACATAACTGGCGAAAATGTGGGTGTACTGTATGTGCACCTCTGCCTACCCCTTCGGGGAATACAGGCGTGATGTTATGTTATGTTATGTTTATATTTAGTTTCCGTGTTAGTACCAGCTGATATTTGTAAACATAAAACATATATGTTGCCAACACTCAGTAAATAGGTTATGTATTAGTTTGTATTTCCTGTAAATAATAATAGTTTATTAACCTAACATTGTAATAATCACACTAATATTATAAAGGCGAAAGTTTTTAAGTGTTTTCACGACCGGAGAGAGATCAAGCTCAGGACCAACGGCTTAACTAATTATTAACGTGTCTTCCGAAGCATCAGGGTCTCGACATGTGAAAACGGTCACCCATCACAAGACTGACCGCGGCGAGCACGGCTTAACGGTACGTAGCTATGAGCCCCATACCGCCACAGAAATACTAAGTTTTTAAAACCAACACAAAACGAAGAACAAATAATTAATCATTTGTTTCGACTGCCTCGTTGGTCTAGTGGTTGCTAAGCGCGACTGCTGAGCAAGAGGTCCTGGGTTCGAATCCCGGGTCGGGCAAAGTGTTACTGGGTTTTTCCATTAGGTAATTCTCAGTAGCAGCACGGAGTCTGGATTTGTGCCCGGTTGATGGCAATAGGCTCCCCTATTACATTGGGACCTTAAAAATATAACTGGTGAAATGTGGGTATACTATATGTATACCTCTGCCTACCCCTTCGGGGAATACAGGCGTGATGTTATGTTTCGACTGGAGTCGTGAAACTGATATTTTTATTTTCAAGGCGAATACACCAAGGACGGGCGTTCGGAGTTCGGACATTCCAGTGTTATTCACAGCTGGGTCGCGGGTTCGTGGCATGTTGAAGTTATTTTAGGCATGTGTTGTTTATAAGGGGACGGATTCAGAATACGATTCATGTTTACCGCCGGAAATTAATTTAATGCAATGGTCCCCGTTTGGGCGCCATTAACGAGTTTATCTTCATAAGCTGAAACTGAATGAACGGCAATGGGTGGCTGCTGAGTTTGTCCCTGGGTTTGATTCCCGGGTAGCGCAAAGTGTTATTAGTTACTAATCATCAGATTTAGATACCATGTCAGAGGCCTCCAGGCGGTTTATACTCTGACACCAGGTTGTTCAGCAACCATACGATAATAAGACTACAAAGCGAATCTCTGCCTACCTTCAAACACTAACAATGAAACATAAAACAACTCTACAAACACGCTTTCTTTGTTTCGCATAGAAATAAATAATGAGTCAGCCTGTACGTGGGTCGCGCGTCACATGCCAATATGGCGGCCTTGAAACGTCAAAAAAGCGCGCGTAAAATACATTCCCGTGTAATTCATCTGTCATCTGTCATCGCTCATTCGTTCGCTCAGTCATTAGTCTATCGTTTGGGGTCTATTGCACCTTCCTTTGTTATTATTTTTCAGTTATTTATTATCTGCAACTGCGTTTTATATCTGTATCTGCGAGTTTGACGACCTGATTAGCGCAATGGCTAAACGATTGGACTGCTGCGCTACGGGTTGCAGGTTCGATTCCTGCACGCGGCAAAACTTTGTGCGAACAACAGATGTTTGTCCCGAGTCTGGGTGTTTGTGTATGTGATATTTCATGTTTGTGAAACGCACCCACGATACAGGAGAAATTCCTAGTGTCCTACCTTTAGTGCAGCAGTCCAATCGCTTAGCCACTGTGCCAATTAGGTTGTCAATATGTATAAGTTATTTTTATAACGTCAGAAATATCTTATCCGGTAAATAAACTACAGGACGCGAGGCAGCAATAACAGACTAGAAGGTCATAGATTTGGTTCCCAGTATTGATATATTGTAAACATAGTCCATACCCTATAATATACATATAACGACACGAAATTAACTCTGTCTGTTACATTTTCAGGACTAAACCACTGAGCCGATTTTGATGAAATAATGTGAGGAGTAGCTTCGGAAAAGACATAATAAGTATTATCATCATCATCAGCCGAAAGACGCTGTTGAACAAAGGCCTCCCCCTTAGAACACCACAATGAACGACAGCTTGCCAATTGCATCCACCAACTCTGACGATATCGTCGGTCCTCCTGGTGGGAGGCCTTCCGGTAATCAGTATGCTACTCTTTAAAATGTTTAAAAGCTAGAGGCCTATCAGTTTAAGTATAGTTAAAGTTCTTCTTCCCTCGTATGGTTGATGAAAAACCTGGTGTCAGAGTTTAAACCGCCTGTAGGCCTCTGATATGCTTGAACTTGGCTTCACACACCGTTGAAAAATCTCTCAGGTGTGCCGGTTTCCTCACGATGTTTTCATTCACCGTTTTTAGCAACTGATAACTAATTTATAGTACAGACAATAAATCTTATATGGTGGTGGGGTTAGGTTGTTCATCAAGCATACGACAAGAAGCTAGGACAAGGGAGGAAAAGAGAAAGAGTTAACAGTGACGTCATCATCATCATCATTGCAGCAGCCTATTGCAGTCCCCGTAGGCTTCTCCCAGGGTACGCCACAAGGCCCGCTCTCCCATTTTCCCCCAGTTACCCGGAACAGTAGGGTTGGGAACTGGGCCGTTTTCTTTGGATAGTCTTCATGGGGATTTTGCCCATAGTCACCACGCTAGGCAGGCTGGCTGGCGCAGTATGGTAAACGATACCTACACAGGGGAACGCTGCTGCCCATCCCCCTGGAATATCAGTAAGTCGTCTCTTACGACACCCACGGGAGGAAAGGGGGTGGTCTATTCTAGGCCGGATACTATAGGTACACGGCACTGTGGCGTAATATATAATATGTATATAACAGCCTATAACTGTCCCACTGCAGGGCAAAGGCCTCTTCTCGTATGGAGAAGGATTGAGCATTTGATCACCACGCTAGCTCACTGCGGGTTGGCGATTTCAGATAATTAAATCCAGGTTTTCCGTCACCGTTAGTCAGTGGTGTCTTAGAATAACTAAGAAAGTATTTATAACATTGAAAAAGTCACATTGATACTTGCCCGGGTTTGAACCTTGTGCATACAAATCCGGTATGTTACCCACTAGGCCACCCCGACTCCTTACTACACTGTGGCGTATGACACCCTAATTACGCAGTATGTTTACTGCGTGCGAATATTGGCGGTGCATCTATCACATGTCCTTATAAAGCGTAAATATAAAATATATTATTATATTTAGATGCACTTCAATATTGATTTGTTGGACGCGTGTTTGTCTGGGAAATGGGAAGTATTTTCTACTCATAAATGTTAGAAAAACTCTTCATCATCGCGGCAATAAAGCGGCTTGGGGATCGCAGTGGTGAAGTTATAGAAGACGCTGCTGCCCATCTTCTGGATTTTCCCTTATTCGCTTTTTACGACGCCTACGGGAGGAAAGGGGGTGGTCAATTCTAGGCCGGATATCACACGGCAAAAAATCCTTTGTTTACATCGTACAAAATGCATAGCTAGAATATTAGACAATATTGTTGCTATATGATCAATATTTATATTAAAAAATCATCTGCCACACGCGGAATTTCTCCTGTGCCGTGTGTACGTTTCACAACCATGAAATTTTACCAACACATACACCCATACTCGAGACAAATATCTGCGGATCTCACAAATTCTTGTTCCGTGCGGGAAAAGAACCCGCATCCCCTACCGCCAGCAGTCCAATCGCTTAGCCACTGCGCCAATCAGGTCCTAAATACACAAACCCTCCTTTTAACCGACTTCACAACATGAAGTTTTTGGAGTAAGTTAAATTATGTGAATGCTGTGAAAAACTTTCAGGCTCAGCCTAAAGCAGGACAGTTTATGATACGAGAGCTGAAGAATTCTCCGTATTGTTGATTCACTTGATACTGTGTTTTCTAACAATTCACAGAGTTCTCTTCACGTATTCGGGGCATATTTTAAACATTTTCCCACCTGGCACTAAGTTTGTGTTACAAGACGCCAAGAATCGGAGACAATAGTGGTACTTATATAAATAAAGATATACATAAATAACTATTTCGTATACATGAAAGTTTGTTCTTTTCATCGTATGGTCGATGAACGACCTGGTGTCAGAGTTTAAACCGCCTGTAGGCCTCTGATATGACTTTACACACCGTTGAAAAATCTCTCAGGTGTGCCGATTTCCTCACGATGTTTTCCTTCACTGTTTTTAGCAACTTATAACTTATAGTACGCACAAGAATTCGAAAGGACATTGGTGAGTGCTGGTTTGAGCTCGCGATCTTTGACTTGGCAGTCCAACGGTCAAACCACTCGGCTATCACCTTTTAGTATTTCGGTCTAAATAGTTGTTTTTTATTCCTACTTTCTTTCTTATATATCCCTACTAATATTATAAACGCGAAAGTTTGTAAGTATGGATGGATGTTTGTTACTCTTTCACGTAAAAACTACTGCATGGATTTTAATGAAATTTCATATGGAGGTAGCTGGCACCCTGGATTAACACATAGGCTACTTTTTATCCCGAAAAAATGGGCCCAGCTAGTATTCTTATTCTTCTCTAATATATAGAGGTAAAGTATGTTAGTCTATGTTAAGAGGGAGGCCTTTGTTCAACAGTGGAAGTCTTCTAGCTGATGATTTCCTTAGAACGCCACAATGAACGACAGCTTGCCAATTGCATACTGCCTGCAATTCTGACGATATCGTCGGTCCACCTGGCCGATAAGAAGAAGAATTCTATTCGTCAGGTTACTAGACTAGAAGGCAATGCCATAACATCTATATCAACTTCACAGCTTCACACCAGTGTATCATAAATACGTCTTCGTATAAAACATGATACAAGAGCCGTTAGTCAAAACGAATAGAGCTTAACTTATACGAAACATTTTCCACTGCAATTAGTATGTAAGAAAGATAGAAGAAATAAATAATTTATTATTTAAGCACAATATAATAAAGCAGTCAAATATTATAAAGGCGAAAGTTTGTGAGAGTTTGTATGTTTGTTACCTCTTCACGCTCAAACGGCTAGACCGATTTTGATGAAATTTCATTTGGAGATAGCTGAAACCTTAGATTAACACATAGGCTAAAAAATGTAGCGGGTAACACCGCGGGGCGCAGTTTATTTCTCTTAGCTGTCTTCCTATCATAATTAAGGTTGATGAACAACCTAGTGTCAGAGTTTAAACCGCCTGTAGGCCTCTGACATGGCTTTACACCGTCTAAAATCTAGTACTAAAAATGAAACTTACTGGTCATCCGGCTGCGAATCACTGGGCTCTATCACAAACGGCTCACAAGTGACTTCCTCAATAATCTCTTCTATTATCTCCTCTTCAGACTCACTCGCACTCACTTCACACTCATTTTCACTCTCACTCTCCTCACAATCTTCACAGTCCTCACATTTGTCCGTCACTTCACTTCTATCCCCTATTTCTATAAATCCACTATCACTATTATCACTGGAAATTCGTTTTAGTGTGTCCGGACTTTCTACTTTAATAGTCAGAGGCTCACTTTTGTCATTCACGTTGATAACTGTTGTGTTATCCGCGAATATATCGTCCGCATCTTCTAGAAATTCCTCGTCCTCTGATGATAGGGATTCGAACGATGAGCAGACTTCTTCATCAGTCTGTTCGTCTCCATCATCGAAGACAATATGCTTTCTGAATGTGACTCTCTTCTTCCCGCAGTCGGATCTGTCGTCGTCTGAACATCCCTCAGTGTCTGACTTAGGAGGTTTGAGGTTTGATTTCTTTGATATCCCCGGAGAATCGGCTTCATTTTTAACACTGTCACTATCTTCTGTATTCAGTAACTTGTCCAGTTCATCTTTTAATTCATTTCTGTAATTTATGTTTCGTTCGTCAATACTTTCGTAGAGAGGCTCGCTCTTGTCAATCTTACTGTCGGAGCCTCCCATCTGTTTGGTTTCATTTAATTTGTCGACGGTGCAGTCTATTGAGCGCGCGATCTGCCGCAGCAATGCCTCGGCATGTTTTTTTTCATCCAAATCTGGTTCATTAACGTACACAAGAGACACGTGTTCTTTATTGTCGTTGTTCTTAGAATATTTCTGCAGTACCAACGCCTTTACGAAGTCCGCATCGTCTGTGTTATTTTTGGCTTGTGTGGGAACGGCTACGTCAGGCGCCTTCCGATCTGAGTTGCTCCTTTGCAATACATTCGTCTCTTTCAAGGGGCTTATTCGACACGACTCGGTGCGGGCGTTCCTTCGCTTGCCCCTCTTCCTTTTCCCCGCCATTATCTGCAGGATAGCTCCGACTCCTGTCTTCTGATTGTTGTAATCCGTTTCAGGCAGCAACAAGTTCACTACATCTTTACGTATTGTGTTGAATTTTTCGTTTGGTTCTGTGTCGTTTCGTTGCGCGCGCGCGGTAACTGATGTTAATTTTGTATGTTCGGGGTTCGGGAGTTTCCGGACGTCGTCGGCCGTCGCCGGCGCGGCCTCGGGTTTCCCGCCTTTTCTCTTGAAGAAATTAAACATGGCGGCCGACTGTCATGACCGCTTGGTTCGAAGATGTCCCAGCGACTGTTTGCGTTCGATATTTACTGTAAACCTGTAGCTATGAATATGTATGTTGCCTAGTTGATGCAGTGCAGTTTGCAGCGTTTTGTTATAATACTTTTACTTGTATTATGAAAATATTGGACTGACTGTCGACAGTAACGTGTATGACGTAAGAATTATGTTTGTTTTCAACCATTCTTAGTGAAATAATTTCAACTACCTACAAAGTATGGTGCTTAGTCTGGAAAAAACCAACTGGAAACGCAATTAGAATTTGATACCAACTCTGGTCTCTTTACTAGCTGAATAAATAAACACTTCCTCTAATTTACGAGCTCCTAGTACTTTTATCAAAATATTTATATAAAACTTCGAGATTTTTGGCAATAAACGCAATTTAATTGGAAAGAAATGGGCGTAAGTATGTAAATATTTAGTATGAATAAAAAACATGTTAACTCTGTATTTATTGGGAGAGTGAGATGGCCTCCTTGATCTAGAGATCGGTAAACGACCTTATGTTCGATTCCAGGGTTGAACAGATTTTCTATTAGATTATTTAGAAGCAGCACATAAATTCGATTCGTGTACTGTTAATGGCAATAGGTTTGCCACTCACACTGTGACCTATAACATAACTGGCGAAATGTGGGTGTCCTACACCTCTGCCAACACCTTCGGGAAATACAGGCGTGATGTTATGTTTATCGTTATACTTGTATTTACCCAAGGGGTACGCAGAGTGTTATACACAAACTCATTCACTTGTTTATCTACGAAAGTCCGTCACACGTCTTATAGTATGGTTGATGAACAACCTGCTGTCAGAGTTTAAACCACCTGTAGGCCTCTGACATGGCTTTACACGCCGTTGAAAAATCTCTCAGATGTGCCGGTTTCCTCACGATGATTTCCTTCACTACACGCTAATGTCACCTAAATAAAATTCAGTGAGTGTCCTACTAAAACTATCATTGCGCGGTTACGCAATAGGGGTAGGCACGGAAGAAACGGGTAAACAAACAGACAAGGTCGAATATAATTAGTGAGTAGCGTTGGCAACAGTTCCAGATATTTATCAATAAGTAGGTAAGCTTTGAATTCTCTTTGAAATACTTTAAAACATCGATGGGGATGAAATTTTATTTTGCTTTTTAACTTTTTATTTTTGTATATATTGTTTTTATTCTGTATTAGATTTAAGTTGTAAATAGTTGCTGCCTCGTTGGTCTAGTGGTTGCTAAGCGTGACTGCTGAGCACGAGGTCCTGGGTTCGAATCCCGGGTCGGGCAAAGTGTTACTGGGTTTTTCTATTAGGTAATTCTCAGTAGCAGCACGGAGTCTGGCTTTGTGCCCGGTCGATGGCAATAGGCTCGCCCCCTATTACATTGGGACCTAAAACATAACTGGCGAAATGTAGGTGTACTATATGTGCACCTTTGCCTACCCCTTCGGGGAATACAGGCGTGATGTTATGTTATGTGTTGTAAATAGTTATAATAATACATGGAATCACTAAAGAATTAAAAAAAATAAGATAATATAGCTTTAAAACATATTTAAATGGAAGGAGGTGTGTAAAATTGTCAAGTTATTGAATATAATATAATGTTTTTCCAAAAAATCGCCCACTCTAGGAATTCCTTCTGTATCGTGGGTACGTTTCACAAACATGAAATATCACATACACAAACACCCAGACTCCCATTGGACTGCTGCGCTAGGCCTTGCGGGCATGATTCCCGCACAGGACATATTACCGTGATTCGAGACTGGCGATTATGCGACTGGACTGCTGCGCTAAGGGTTGCGGGTTCGATTCCCGCACGGGGCAAAACTTTGTGCGAACCACAGATGTTTGTCCCGAGTCTGGGTGTTTGTGTGTGTGATATTTCGTGTTTGTGAAACGCACCTACGACACAGGAGAAATTCCTAGTGTGGGGCGACGTTTTTTAAAAAAAGAAAAAAATAAAAGAAACTGGCGCATCCAAGTGTTGATGGAATTGAGATGAATCACGCGGAGTGAGAATGAAAATAAGAATAATGACTTTTATCTATAGAATTAGTAAAAAAACAAACGTCGCGGTGGCCTATTGCTTGACACACCGGATTTGTATGCAAAAGGTAGTAGGTTCAAACCCGGGCTAGTATTAATCTGACTTTTTCAATGTCATAAATACTTATATATGTAAATAATTATACTTTCTTAGATATTCTAAGACACTGACTAACGGTGACGGAAAACATCGTGAGGAAAGCTGGATTTAATTATCTAAAATCGCCCGCAGTGAGATAGCGTGGTGATCAATGCTATCCTTCTCTATACGAGGAGAGGCCTTTGGAGAAGTGGGACAGTTATAGGCTGTTACTTTTATCGATAGAATTTGGTATTCGGAATCAAATGACAGACGAGATGAGTTCCGAGATAATGTTTGTATTTCAGAATAATGTAATAGCATAACTGACCAAGCTGGAATTGCAGTGATAGCTGCGTGGTATAACCGTTGGACTTGGACTCGCAAGTCCAAACCCCGGCACGCACCAATGTCTTTGCGTCTGTGCTTGTCAAAGAATAGAGATCTAAATATACTTAACTAGCTGCGCCCCGCGGTGTTACCCGCTACATTTTTTCGGGATAAAAAGTAGCCTATATGTTAATCCAGGGTATAACCTATCTACATACCAAATTTCAACCAAATCGATCCAGCCGTTTATGCGTGAAAGAGTAACAAACATCCACACATCCATTCTCACAAACTTTCACATTTATAATATTAGTAGGAAGTAGGATAGGATATGGGCTACGGGCTTTAGTTAATGCCGGTATGATCCTCGTTTAGGGTTTAAGTTTTAATTTACTCACAAACCAAACGTATTTCCTTCGCACATGCCTGTTAAAACAAATAGAAGCGTACGGCTATAAAAGCAAAGGTCACTGCCGCTTCTAAATATAGCTATATACATACGTAGGGAAAGTGAGGTAGAGATGTAAGATTTATTGTTTATCGATAAATTATTGTATCGATATCGATTGTGTGGTTTATCTTTGTTGATTTTTTAAGATATTGATATGACGATTTAAATTTAAAAACATAACATCACGCCTGTATTCCCCGAAGGGGTAGGCAGAGGTGCACATATACACCCACATTTCGCCAGTTATGTTTTTAGGTCCCAATGTAATAGGGGGCGAGCCTATTACCATAAACCGGGCACAAATCCAGACTCCGTGCTGCCACTGAGAATTACCTAATGGAAAAACCCAGTAACACTTTGCCCGGCCCGGGATTCGAACCCAGGACCTCGTGCTCAGCAGTCGCGCTTAGCAACCACTAGACCAACGAGGCAGTCTTATTAGGTCTTATTTAATTCATATTGATTATTATTTATTTGTGACAAAATTAACATGAATTTGACTCAGAATTTATTATCATAAGAGATACCGTGATGTGTGAATCAACAAAATTATCGCCTAATTACCTTTATATCAGATGAAAAATGTTTTAATAATTAATCTGTGATACAATAAATATAGGTAATAAAACTAATTTAGTATTTTTGAACAATTCCTAATTAACTAGAATAACTTTCAAGAGTGTTATCCATATTTATTACTATACATTCCAGTTATACTCACGAGTGTATTCGGGGATACCCGACTAGTTTCGAACTCAAACGGAGCCCTTATTCATGAGCTGGTTACGCGGCAGCCGCGAGCCTAGATTGAAAATGTTTATATATTGCGATCACAGGATTCATCCCAATTGCATTAATAAATACCATACAATTACGCATGTATTCCTTAAAAGGGTAGCTGTTTAGTGCATTTACATTTCGTTAGTCATGTTTTAGATCCCAATGTAATAGGGGGCGAGTCTATTGCCATCGACCGGACACAAACTTGTGCTGCTAATGAGAATTACCTAATAGAAAACCCAGTGACACTTTCTCTGACCAAGTCGAACCCAGGGTCTACGCTCAGCAGTCGCACATACCGACTACTAGACCAGAGCAGTCTCATCTCAGAGAGAGTAAAACCAGCAGCGTGCCAAACAAGTGACTTATTTATATCCTGCTAGTGTTACGTGAATACTATACTACACTTGATGCCACGCAATGCAAGCCACGTGGTGGTCGCGTTTGGCCTGCAAGTGTGTTGCAATCATTTGTTTTAGATTGCAGAGGATTTGTTGAATGTGGTTACTTCTTGATGTTCGGTTGATGAAATATTAGGATTCGATTTATTGTATTAGGAAGTATTTTGTTAGTAAATTATTGCGTTTGGTGTGCGGAAATCTTTTTTGCTATATATCGTCGGGATTGACAGATTAATTAATGTATTATAGAAATCGGTATTTTTTATTGTTAAGGAATTAGTTTTGCCTAATTGTGCCTTTTAAAAATGTAATTGTGAAGAAACCTAACTTAATCGTTTAATGTAAAGTAAAGCCCTCTGTTCTAGTGGTTGCTAAGCGCGACTGCTGAGCACGAGGTCCTGGGTTCGAATCCCGGGTCGGGCGAAGTGTTACTGGGTTTATTTATTAGGTAATTCTCAGTAGCAGCACGGAGTCTGGATTTGTGCCCGGTTGATGGCAATAGGCTCGCCCCCTATTACATTGGGACCTAAAACATAACTGGCGAAATGTGGGTGTACTATATGTGCACCTCTGCCTACCCCTTCGGGGAATACAGGCGTGATGTTATGTTATGTTATGTTATGTTTATATTAAAAGTGGTTAACTTAAAATAAGTTAAGTTAAGTTAACATACATAACATCACGCCTGTATTTCCCGAAGGGGTAGGCAGAGGTGCACATATAGTACACCCACATTTCGCCAGTTATTGTTTAGGTCCCAATGTAATAAAGGGTGAGCCTATTGCCATCAACCGGGCACAAATCCAGACTCCGTGCTGCTACTGAGAATTACCTAATAAATAAACCCAGTAACACTTCGCCCGACCCGGGATTCGAACCCAGGACCTCGTGCTCAGCAGTCGCGCTTAGCAACCACTAGAACAGAGGGCTTTACTTTACATTAAACGATTAAGTTAGGTTTCTTCACAATTACATTTTTAAAAGGCACAATTAGGCAAAACTAATTCCTTAACAATAAAAAATACCGATTTCTATAATACATTAATTAATCTGTCAATCCCGACGATATATAGCAAAAAAGATTTCCGCACACCAAACGCAATAATTTACTAACAAAATACTTCCTAATACAATAAATCGGAACCTAATATTTCCTCAATAAACCGAATATAAAATGTATCGATAAATAACAGTACAGCGACATCAGCACATCACTATGTTACTAATAACAGCTGATCTAACGGAAAGACGCGCGCATATCATCCGGTTTAAAATTCGAAGACACGCACACATGCACATTTTTATTGCTCGTAATTCGTCTGCGATTCGGATTTTGAATTTAACTCCTCGTGGTTTATGTCGCCCTAGTACTTTTGATTTTTTTATAAAACATAACATAACATCACGCCTGTATTCCCCGAAGGGGTAGGCAGAGGTGCACATATAGTACACCCACATTTCGCCAGTTATGTTTTTTAGGTCCCAATGTAATAGGGGGCGAGCCTATTGCCATCAACCGGGCACAAATCCAGACTCCGTGCTGCTACTGAGAATTACCTAATGGAAAAACCCAGCAACACTTTGCCCGACCCGGGATTCGAACCCAGGACCTCGTGCACAGCAGTCGCGCTTAGCAACCACTAGACCAACGAGGCATGATTTTTTTATACAATTGCATTTATGCTTATTTTACTGGAAGAGGTTAGACAGAGGTACGAAAAATCTCATCTATCAACAAAGAGGGGTCTGTCTCGCCCTGAGGTTAATACCGTGTTTCCACTACGAGATATGTCGCGGAGGAATTGCGGCTATGTGGGACATGTCGGGCGACTTTCGTGGGACACGAATTTCGCGCACGTCCCGCGACCTATAGATGTCGCAGGTGACGTCGGGGGACATTGCGGCTGACACGTAAATTTTGTGTCTAGCAACAGAGTGGCGGGACAAATGTCGCCTAGTGAAAACGCTGCAAAATTAGTACAGTCAGTGTTACAGGTGGGGAAACGGGAAGCCGTCGCCGCTAGGTGCAGTGTATTGTGGTCTCGCTCCCTCAACGAAAATAGTCACGCTTTAAGAATTCATGGTACAGGCAGTTCTTTATACACTGTCGAAAAATCGCGACAGTTAAATTAGGGAATAAAATATGGTACCTACATTAAAAGTAATAACTCAAAATTCGAAAATTCAAAATGTTTTTATTTTACAATAGTTGCCCGCGACTTCGTCCGCGTGAATTTCAAGTAAAAAACTCTTATCACTAAGGGGTATGAAAAATAGATGTTGGCCGATTCTCAGACCTACTCAATATGTTCAGAAAATTTCATGAGATTGAGAATCGGTCAAGCCGTTTCGGAGGAGTACGGGAACGAACATTGTGACACGAGAATTTTATATATAAGAAGACCTATTACAGGCGCTTATAAAACGTTAGCATGCTAGTTGCACGGTTCCAAAATGTCATTCCAATGGAGAAGAACCGGCAAGAAACTCCAGAGGTTACTCATTTAAAAAAAACTAGTACAATTGTATACAGTACGATACTATAACAGCTCAGGTGACAACCCTGACATATAGTAGGCAGACATACGCAACATTAAAACGCAACTCGCTAAACAAAATATTATTTTTACCGAACACAAACAAGTAAAATATTAAGTGACTTTCAAAGGAAGTCTGCAGACGTCATAACGCAAAAACAAGATGGTTGACATTGAAAAAATAAAAACGAGCTATGGTTTCTTGTGGGAACATAAACAAATTCAACACTTGGCACTATAATATAGACCTAAGCATCTGTGAGAAATATGCCTGTCTTACTATTTAGAATCTAAACAGTAAGAAACTATAATCATCATCAGCCAGAAGACGTCCACTGTTCAACAAAGGCCTGTCCTTTAAGTTAAAGGGGGGGGGGGGGGGGCGTCAATCGCTACGTTTGGCAAGCGGCTTGAGGATCGCAGTATTGGTGGTGAAGTTTCAAAAGACGCTGCTGCCCATTTTCTGGATTTTGCCTTAGTCGCCTTTTACGACACCCACGGGAGGAAAGGGGAGACAAACTATAATTATATATTATCTATAGAAATGTATATAGTAGTGGTATGACCGTTGGATTGCCAAGTCAAAGGTCGCTATTTCAAACCCCGGCTCGCAATAATGTGTTTTCGAATTCATGTGCGTACTATAAATTAGTTATCAGTTGCTAAAAACGTTGAAGGAATACATCGTGAGGAAACCAGCACACCTGAGAGATGTTTCAACGGTATGTGTCGCCATGTCAGAGGCCTACAGGCGGTTTAAACTCTGACACCAGGTTGTTCATCACCCATACGATAGAAGAAGTTATTTGTTATTATAATTATTATGACAATAGTCCTTTCGCAGTGCAGTTATAATATTGCATCGTTTTTTCGAAACACGAAGCAATATTATTGACCACCACTGCATGTTAGCATCGCATATAGTTATTAACTACAAAATTAATTAGTTTTAACTCCAATATCCAGTAATTATGAACTTCCCACGCTATATTGCCGTCATAAAAACTAATAACTACCGTCCGCCATCTTGGTATATTTGAATACTGGCAACTCTCCAACGGTTATCGAAGTAACATAAATAAATTTATAAGCAAATTGCTGTTATGTTATTGATCGGGTATTCTGAGATGGTATTTCATACATACATAGATACATATTCCATACATCACGCCTGTATTCCCCGAAGGAGTAGGCAGAAGTGCACATATAGTACACCCACATTTCGCCAGTTATGTTTTTAGGTCCCAATGTAATAGGGGGCGAGCCTATTGCCATCAACCGGGCACAAATCCAGACTCCGTGCTGCTACTGAGAATTATCTAATGGAAAAACCGAGTAACACTATGCCCGACCCGGGATTCGAAACCAGGACCTCGTGCTCAGCAGTGGTGCTTAGCAACCACTAGACCAACGAGGCAGTCAAAAACATATTTCATACATAATATAGGAGAATCAATCATCAAGCCTAGAATTTGTGCGATCCGCCGATGTTTGTCCCGAGTCTGGTTGTTTGTGTATGATATTTTATGTTTGTGAAACGCACCCACGATGGAGGAAACAATCCATGTGTGAGGCGACGTTTTATCAAAAGACAAAAAAAAATTTTTTTTTGCCCGTGCGGGAATCGAAACCGCAGCACTCCAATCGCTTAGCCACTGCGCCACTCAGGTCGTCATTGGTTCGAGAAACATCGCATCGAGACAATTATATCATCTATGTTTGATGTCGTAACCATAGACACAGGATGTCGTCATTATTTTTAGAATATACACTTTTCTTGATGAATTCCGGGAGACGCATCCGGTGCGCTTTAGGTTAAAATAAGGATTTAGTGTTGCCATTCAAAGAAATAAAATGTTGCCAGTTTATTAGGTGCGTTTAAATTGGTAGAGGACCGTTTTGATGTTGATGCATATTATTTTGTTTTTTATTAAGATTCCTTCGTGGTATGTGTACCTATATGTATATATTACTAGCTTTTGCCGCGGCTTCGCCCGCGTTAAGTAGCCTATATCCTTACTCACGTCTTAAACTTTCTACATGCCAAATTTCATCAAAATCCGTCTAGCGCTTTAGTTATGAAGGCGTAACAGATAAACAGAGTTACTTTCATATTTATAATATTAGTATGGATTTAATACAATTTATTTCATTTATTTCTCGCAGGACGCGAGTAAAACCGCAGGCTGTAGCTAGTTAGCTATATTAAACCCGTAATACAGATCTTAGCGCTAACGGTTCTATACGTTTGCATTCCTATTATTAAGGCCAAGACTCAAGACGGAGCCAGACTGAATTAATTATTCGATTTTAATTTTACCAGACTAGATTATTCTCAAAAAGAGAGATAGCCCAGTGGTATGACCGTTGGACTGCCAAGTCAAAGGTCGCAAGTTACCCCTTCACGCACCAATGTCTTTTCGAATTCATGTACTGTAAATTAGTTATCAGTTGCTAAAAACGGTGAAGGAAAATATAGTGAGGAAACCACCTGAGAGATTTTTCAACAGTGTGTGAAGCCAGAAGTGAAGATGTCAGAGGCCTACAGGCTGTGCAGTTGATTCGATTATGCCGTCCTGCGTAATGCCAATGTGTAAAAGTGCAGGCAGAATTATAGAATAGAAATAATGGTGTTTACAGGTATTTTTTGTAAAAATAGTGTATGAGGAATGTGATGCGTGTGAATGAAGCAAAAGAAGTATGCCAGGATCGTAGCAAATGGAAATCCGTGGTCTCTGCCTACCCCTCAGGGAAACAGGCGTGACTTTATGTATGTATGTATGTATGTAGTCTCACATATTTCGCCTACTTTCTTGGGCAAAATATGTTAGGATTACATTTAATTTACAACCACTGGGGAAGAAAGATTCTCGAAGTGCGACCACGAACCGGAAGACTTGCGTTGGCAGGCCTCCCATGGTGGACCGACGATATCGTCAGAGTTGCTGCAACCGGTGGATGCTAATAGCCAGTTCTCGTTCATTGTGACGTTCTAAGGGGGAGGCCTTCACTGTTGAACAGTGGACGTCTTCCGGATGACGATTATATGGACACAGTACCCGGAAAGGAGAGATGGCTGAACCCAGAACCTGTGACTTAAACCACTTTTTTTTATCCTGGATTTATCTTGCCCTTAAGTCAATAAGGGATCAGTCCAGATCGCTTCTATATATATAACAACGGCAATGATCAAATACTGTGCAAGATTTCAAGTGGACTTAAATGTAGGTCCAGAAATATTAAATTCTGGCTCTAATGGCATTTTGAACCGTATAACTTCGAGTTAAGGCTTATTTTACAAATGGAGATATACGTGTAATTCAGAGATAGGTAGGTAGAAGCTTGCATAAATGGATAATCACATTACATGCACCTAAAAAAAACATAACTGGCGAAATGTGGGTGTACGGGGAATACAGGCTTCGGGGAATATAGGCGTGATGTTATGTATGTATGTATGTACATGCACCTTTTGACAGAACTTCAAAAAAAAGGGTTTGGTAATTGTAATGTTAATAAAATGACGAAATGATAAAAGAGGGTGCAGTCTGGATTTGGGCTAGATGTGGCAATAGGCTCGCCCCCTATTACATTGGGACTTATAGCTACAAAATGTGGGTGTACCACACCTCTGTCGACTTCGGGAAATATAGGCTTTCTTACCCGACTGCGCCAGAAGGAGGGTTATGTTTTTCGAGTGAATGTAACTATGTATATTTCTTTGGCACGCTCTGTAGCCTAAACGACTTGATGGATTTTGGCTTGTTAAAATACGTCCCCCACACTCTGAATTTCTCCTTTATCGTGAAATACATACAAACACCTACACTCGGAACAAACATGCGGATCGCACTTTAAGTCTCGGGAATCGAACTCGCAAACCTTAGTGCCGCAATCCAATAACTGTCTCCACAGTAAACCCCTATAGTGTTTTGTCATACAGCTACCAACTTGTTCTATCGAGGCAAATGATATGCAAATTGTTTGAACACAGACCAGTTGAGCGAGGAGTGAACCGGAATACACCGGCACAATCATTCACGCATGACGTCTTTTTTCTTAATGAATACAATTAAAAAGATACTAGTTTTACCGACCTCATTACTGTATCTAGGATGAGTTGTTATGTTACACGATTGACCCAAAAAAGGAGTGTTATGTTTTCTGAGTTCATGTATGTATGTGCGTTTCTTTATTCCACCATAAGTTCTGAACGCATGAACCGATTTTGATGTATTAGACTATAAAAATATAACATAACATCACGCCTGTATTCCCCGAAGGAGTAGGTGAACATATAGTACACTAGCTGCGCCCCACGGTGTTACCCGCTACATTTTTTTCGGGAGGCCTTTTATTAGGTCTCGCCAAACGATCGGTTAAGCAGTAAGAGCTCCCCCAGAGCTAACTGCGAGAGACACTTTCAAAAAAATAATACATAAACTTTTTGTTACGAAGTCGGTTAAAAGGAGGAACCATCTAGTCTCTGTTGTACGGGTTTACCGTTACTATTAAAATCGCATAAAACTAGGTAGATATATTTCGCCTAACTGTATAAACGGGTGAGCCGGGTCGCGGGGCGAGTATATGGAGGTCAGACTATAGACAGATTATAGTAAAACTGTGGTTTTAACTACTTAAATATTATCCCTACTAATATTATAAACGCGAAAGTTTGTAAGTATAGATGGATGTTTGTTACTCTCACGTAAAAACTACTGCATGGATTTTAATGATATTTCATATGGATGTAGCTGACACCCTGGATTAACATATAGGCTACTTTTTATCCCGAAAAAATGTAGCGGGTAGAACCGCGGGGCGCAGTTAGTGCTGATAATAAATTGAAAAAGTAAAGCCTAATATGGCACGCGTAACTTTGCCGAGTTGGGCGACTGCTAAACGTGTGGTCTTGAGTTCGATTCCCGGGTTAAACAAAGAGTGATTTATAGCTGTTTATTTATCTACGTGCAGTGTAATCCGGCGTCTCGCTTTCACGTTGTTACCTGGCCTGCTTTAAGAGTTCTCGGTAAGGGGGCTGATTGGCGCATTGGCTAAGCAGTTGGACTGCTGCGTTAAGGGTTCGACTCCCGCACGGGACAAAAAATTGTGCAATCCGCAGATGTTGGTCCCGAGTCTGGGTGTTTGTGTACGTGTGGGGCGACTTTTTTTTTTTTTTTTTAAAAGAAGAAAAATACATTATCCAAGTGTTAAGGTTCGATATTGTCTCCTGGTAGAGTTATGAAGTGGAGGGGGGAGAAGCGTTGTCTTCTGTACAAGACTAAGGCATTCAAAGGGTTAATCCAAACAAATACGGTTCTTGTTGGCTTTGAACAATGCTTTTGAAAGTTAGTCGTTATTTAATGATTAGAAATCATGATTTAATTATAGATTATAATTAATTATGCAAACAATTGTGTAAATCAACGTTATTGTACACCTGTGTGTGATTCTTGCCAATATAAACAATACCATGTTTACGCGCGTGGTTTTACCAATTTCGAAAAAGGAGGGTTCATTATTTCTCTAACTTTTTTTCTAAATTTCGACCTACGCTACGATTTTATCCTGTATCGTGGATGCGTTTGGCAAACATAAAATATCACAAACACAAACATACAGACTCGGAACAAATATCTCTGGATAACACAAAAGGTGTGACCCGTGCCGCGTGCGGGAATCGAAACCCCAATTCCTAGCGCAGCAGTCCAATCCCCTAGCCATTGGGTTGATATTATTGTTCATATTAAAGTTATAATAGTAAAAAGTTTGTATATACATCTAATTAAATTTAATATCTCAAATGATGTGTCTAAGAGATTTTAATTGATTAAAGATGTATTCCACCTCCCTACACCAGTAATAGTAACTTTAATTGTGATAATAATTACTGTCAACAGTCAATCATAAGCAACTTAAATATAATTCAAGTAAAATATGGTTTACCTTCACTATAATCCTTTGTAAAAAACCAGCAAACTGCACAAACAACGCAACGTTCGAAATTGAAAAATGTAAACAAATCACTTTCGTTGGTTTAGTAACAAACCACTTAATATTAACGCAGTTTAAATGTTTAACACACTTGGACGTCCGATTTCACACTGCGTTTCCAGTTATTAGAAAACCACACTTAAATAACACTCAAATTAACGAACACTATTTAAATACTTCAATAATGTTTGTAAACAAATATAACACACTACGCGCGGGAAACTAATTGACAGGAAAATTGAATCTGACAGCTCCCTGATCCACAGTCAATAAAAAATAGGCTAATGTAATTGCACAGATTAAATAAGGAGGTTATTTTTATTTTCGGCTGTCGCGTCCGTTCGTCTGTGGGCTGTCGTGTGACTGGTCCGTGCAGTTTCACGTTACTGCTTCGGAAATAGAATACTTATTTGTGATGTGTGTATTGGTTGAATTCTGCACTTCATTTATAATGGGGGCAAATGACGGATGAGTCAGCGGGGGTTGCTAATTTCTAGTATTTCACTTACAAATGTGAGTGAGGTGACGAGAATATGACCCACTTTATATTGTAATTTGTAACTCAGTGACATATTTCGGAAAACAAGAAATTTGTTGTGTAGTTTCAATAGTTGATAATAATACTTGAGGAGTTTAGTCAAGATATTGGAATAGTTCCAGCTGTTGCATTTTAATTTTATTAGTTGATTTTTATGCAAAGATTAACTCAGAAAAATAAAGCGCAATACAGTAGTAACTTTTTTGTGTTAAAAGTTTATGTTTCCATTCCCGAAAGAAGTTAAATAATATTTATATTCATAGAAATATTATCCGTAAAAGCATGTTACAACCAGCCGACATGTTTAACAGCTGAGACACAGTTAAAAAGGTTTCAAGTTTCAACCTTTTTGCATACATTTCAATTTTAAATGCACATTTGTGCATATTTTAAAACTCTCTCTTAAAGCATCTTATTTATTAATTTATTTATTGGTATACCAACAGCACACATATTAAACACTTAAACAAATTTTACAAAATATATATAAGCTAATATGAGTGCCCATTACAGGTACACACAGCATTTAAAATAAAAAGAGACAACAGATAAACTTCGTCATAAAACTTTTTTGATGGTGGTTTTGACGTAGGAAACGCTGGACTTCTATAAATAATGGAATCTATGTCTATGTTGGGGCTTATTTAACAAGGTCTAACACAAGAAAAGGGTTGAACATTACAGCAAGAGAATCTTAGCGTAGATTTGGGCCAATATTAAATTATTCATAAGAAAATTAAAATTCAGGGTACTACCTATCGCTCCTCCACAATTATGACTAGATATGAGTATTATTTATTTACAATTACACGACATATTTATTTAATTTTAACACCAATGTTAACTAGTTGACTATGATTATGACTAGTAAATTAAACATTAATCCTACTTGTAGACCGAATTAAAATAAACTCATAAATGTCACACGTCTGAACGTGAACGAACTCAATGGTAACACTCCTGACTCATACAGAGGTACTCGACCGGGATGAATAATCGCGATTCCTTTGCCCTGACTCCGACTGTTTTCCCGCCAAAATAGCCTTCATCTTCCATTTTGTTTTAGTTTTCTTGGTTATTTTGTAAACTGTGTTTATATTATGTATATTGTTGGTGTAGGTAATATTTCTTTATAAATGTACGAGAAGGTAAGTAAAGTTAAATAGGATTTGGCACCGGCTTCCACTTCGCTTAAAGTGAAGTAAATAAAATATTATGCACTTTCAGTTTTTGTTTTTTGAAGACGGTTTTTTTATCTTCATCATCCTCAGCCGGAAGACGTCCACTGTTGAACAAAGGCCTCCCCCTTAGAACGCCACAATGAACGACAGCAATTGCAATAGCAATTTATTTTACTTTTCCAAAAAAAATCCTATCTTTAGCGGTGATAGTAGCCTGGAGATTAAATCTAAATATTGGTGACAGAATTGTGGATATCAGATAGATAATTTCAAAGATTACCTCTTCCATTATACCTCTTTATAATAAGTAAAGGTTGATGATATAAATCGAGTCTTTTTCTTATCGTACGCTTGACGAACAACTGGTGTCAGAGTTTAAACCGCCTGTAGGCCTCTGATATCTTTACACACCGTTGAAAAATCTCTCAGGTGTGTATTTCCTCACGATGTTTTAATTCCCCGTTTTAAGCAACTAACTAATTTGAATACGCACATGAATTCGAAAAGACATTGGTGCGTGCGGGTGCTTTAACTTGTGACCTTTGACTTGGCAGTCCTACAGTCATACTACTCAACTATCAGTTCTAATAAAGAATGAATATAATAATAATGAATCGAGTTGCCTACCTAGATTGAATATCTGGCTATACTTGTTTTGAAACGGGACTTTTTGGCAGATAAAATAAGATACTAAATCAATGCCTCGTTTGGTCCAGTAATGCTAAGCGCGTCTGCTGAGCATGAGGTCCTGAATCGATTTCTGGGTCAGGCAATATCGCAGTGTTATTAAACTTTTTTATTAGGTAACTAGCTGCGCCCCGCGGTGTTACCCGCTACATTTTTAACTACTTGAAGAAGAAGAAGAAATAATTTATTTGTTAGAATATAGTAAAATTTCTAACTGCCTCGTTTGTCTAGTGGTGGCTAAGCGCGACTGCCGAGCACGAGGTCCTGGGTTCGAATCCTGGGTCGGGCAAAGTGTTACTGGGTTTTTCCGTTAGGTAATTCTTAGTAGCAGCACGGAGTCTGGATTCGTGCCCGGTTGATGGCAATAGGCTCGCCCCCTATTACATTGGGACCTAAAACATAACTAGCGAAATGTGGGTGTACTATATGTGCACCTCTGCCTACCCCTTCGGGGAATACAGGCGTGATGTTATGTTTTAGTAAAATTTAGTTGAACACAATATTTTTAGTTTCATATATTCTACCAAGTTCTGGTGTACAAATATGTATATCTAAGTTACTTTTATACAGTCTTATCACTAAAGTAATCATTAACAGAGTAGTAACATTTGCCTAAAAGTAAATCAAACAATCTGCGTTTAAACATGTGTACAAGGGCTTTAATACAATTCGGCAGTTTATTATAAGTACGCTATTGCTTAACTACGTCCAATTGTTCTCAAGTCTGTAGTATATGTAGTGAGTGATAAGAGTGGAGTATTATCTGTATCAACAATGATTTGTACTTAACTTCGATATCATCAAATTCCACGAAGTATTACGATTAATTATAGCAACTAAGTCATTAATATTAAGTATAATATTTATATTATACACCTTATAACGTGTAGCAATATTCCTGTGTAGATATCACTTGGAAATATTTAGAATTAGCTGCGCCCCGCGGTGTAACCCGCCATTTTTTCGGGATAAAAAGTAGCCTATGTTTTAATCCAGGGTGTCAGCTACCTTCACATGAAGTTTCATTGAAATCCATTCAGTAGTTTTTACGTGAAAGAGTAACAAACATCCATCTATACTTACAAACTTTCGCGTTTATAATATTAGTAGGAATAGGTCTTACATTGTGAAACTGTGAATGACTGTGCCTTTTGCAGACATAGCAGTATATTGGTTAATCGTTGACGTGATACACAGCGTAATATTTGGCGTTTTATCAAATAGAAAGTACTCTTTGTTGTATTTAATTAGCATCAATTGTAACCATGACAACTAAATCTTAATAGCTAGCCAAACGGTTTTCACTACTTGTCTTATTGTATAACATTTAATACACAACAAAAACATAACATCACGCCTGTATTCCCCGAAGCGGTAAGCAGAGGTGCACATATAGTACACCCACATTTCGCCAGTTATGTTTTAGGTCCCAATGTAATAGGGGGCGAGCCTATTGCCATCAACCGGGCATAAATCCTGACTCCGTGCTGCCACTGAGAATTACCTAATGGAAAAACCCAGTAACACTTTGCCCGACACGGGATTCGAACCCAGGACCTCGTGGTCAGCAGTCGCGCTTAGCGACCACTAGACCAACGAGGCAGACATTCAATACCTACTAATAAAAAGCACTTCTATATAAGTTTATATTAAAAATATATTTTTAAACCCAAGCTTTTATATCAGCTAGGCTCAAAGTACTTGTAAAGACAAATTAAACAAGTCCAAACACGATGAAGAAACTTGTAAAAAAGCAGTGATAGCCGATTGGTACGACCAATGGACTGCCAAGTCAAAGGTCGCAAGTTCAAACCCACCACCAAAGTATTTTTGAATTCATGTGCGTACCATAAATTAGTTATCAGTTGCTAAAACCAAGGAAAGAATGAAGGAAAACACCGTGAGGAAACCGGCATACCTGGGCCTCAAGTCTGCTATTACAATAGTGTCAGAACGATTGATCATTGATCTCATAATTGTCGATTTTGACAAGTTGGTAATCTGGTAGAATTACCACCATTCTATTACGAGACCATTGACTGACCAATGATCGGCCATTATGAATTTAGCAGATTACGAACTTTTAACAAAATGACAATGGCATCGTGTTGGAATGACGAATTTATAAAAAACTAGCTGCGCCCCGCGGTGTTACCCGCGACATTTTTTCGGGATAAAAAGTAGCCTATATGTTAATCCAGGGTATAACCTATCTACATACCAAATTTCAACCAAATCGGTCCAGCCGTTTATGCGTGAAAGAGTAACAAACATCCACACATCCATACATCCATACTCACAAACTTTCACATTTATAATAGTAGTAGGATTAGTTTATAATATTAGTAGGATAGTAGGATATATTATATAGTAGGATATATATATATATAGTAGGAAGTAGGATAGCAGACTCGGGGCCCTGAGAGATTGTTCAACGGTGTGTAAAGCCGCATAAGTCTCAAGTCCGCACTCACAGCGATCGATTATCAGAAACCTGTATCTTTTCCTTGTTTCGCTAAACCAACTGATTGCATTATCAGTAGATTCGCCATTTCAGACACAAAGTTGTATATGTGTGGACGTTGTATTGTTATATTTAGTTAATTGTAATTTGTAACAATGAGTGACGGTCATGTAATGGTGGTTGATGGTGTTCATATTGTGGACGGCGTTGAGGTACTATTTTTATATAACGTCACCCCATACTATGTATTTCTCCTGTATCGTGGGTGCGTTTCACAAACATGAAATATCACATACAAACACCCAGATTCGGGACAAACATCTGTGGTACGCACGAAGTTTTTGCCGTGCGGGAATCAAACACGCAACCCTTAGCGCGGCAGTCCAATCGCTTAGCCACTGCGCTAATCAGATCGTATTTAAGTTCTGTTTAATTATTTATTTAGCAGCATGGAGACTGTTTTGCCCGGTTGATGGGAATAGGCTCGCCCCTTATATTAGGACCTATCACATAACTGGGGAAATGTGGGTATACTATATGTGTACCTCTGCCTACCCCTTCGGGGAATACAGGCGTGATGTTATGTTTAAACGCTTTTTCAAGTCTCGACAGTATGTTTAGCCGTATTTAGGTTAGGTTGATAAGATACTGGTCAAGCGTATTAACGCACTGATAAAGAGATAACTGATAACAAGACGAAATAAATATACCTACTAGCTTTTGCCCGCGGCTTCGTCCGACCTGGCTGGACGCCTTTTATTAGGTCTCGCCAAACGACCGGTTAAGCAGTAAGAGCTCCCTCAGAGCTGACTGCGAGAGACAAGTTCGAAAAAAAAAAAAAGGCTTCGTCCGCGTAAGTAGCCTATGTCCTTTCTCGGGTCTTAAACTATCGACATGGTAAATTTCATTAAAATCTATCCAGCGGTTTAGTCGTGAAGGCGTAACAGACAGAGTTACTTTCACATTTATAATATTAGTATGGAAGTATGGATTGGAAATGCTATACATAGAAATAAATACAATACACTATATAAGCTATTGAATTGCTGCGCTAAGGGTTGCGGGTTCGGATTGTACGGGACAAAAAATTGTCAATTTCGCAGACGTTTCTCCCGAGTCTGGGTGTTTGTGTATGTGATATTTCATGTTTGTGAAACGCACCCACGACACAGGAGAAGTTCCAAAAGCGAACGAAGATTTTTATAAAAACAAAAAACTAATCGTGTTTAGCGTTTTGCTCTAGGAGCCCTTGATCTTGGCTATACAACACCCAATTGTAACTATATTATTTTTCTTACCAGGTCAGCTACCCCAACTACGGTGGTGGGGTCCACGTTGTTGACGGTGGCGGCGGGGTACATGTAGTTGATGGCGATTCGGGGGTACACGTTGTTGACGGCGGCGGCGGGGTACATGTAGTTGATGGCGATTCGGGAGTCCACGTTGTCGACGGCGGCGGCGGGGTACATGTAGTTGACGGCGATTCGGGAGTCCACGTTGTTGACGGCGGCGGCGGGGTCAATGTTGTTGACGGATGTGGTGGAGTCCATGTTGTTGACGGCGGCGGCGGGGTTCATGTCGTTGATGGCGATTCTGGGGTCAATTTTGTCGACGGCGACGGCGGGGTCAATGTTGTTGATGGTGTCCACATAGTGGGATGTAAGTATGCAAACCTTCACTACTCTTTTTTTGGGATTTCCATAGACGTAAAGTTTTTACGTCTATGGAAACGTTTTTACGTTTACAGTTTTTTATGGTATACTCGTACTATTAATTTGCTTGTCAATTGAGTTGAAAAATTCATATATACCTACATTTTATTACAAGCTTTTGTTTAACTTGCAATGTTTGCATGTAAGTATATACCTATGTAAGTTTGTTTAGGTCAAATCTTGCAATCTAAATTGGAACCATTTCTTGACATCCTATTGAAATGAAATTTTGCATACTTATGCAGGTTTGGTGACAATACAATATTATGGTACTTTTGATTTAAAAGCTTGTGTTAAAAAAATATTTTTGATATGCGTTAGGTAAGTTTTTTTTTATAAATAACTGTGCTAACATTATTGTGTTTATTTTTCAGGAACCACCAATCAAATGCAACGTAAATGAAGTAAAATAAAAGTATTTTTAAATGTGTATTGTTTTATTATAAGAAATTGTTAATTGTTTGTGATTGACATAAAAACTGTAAGAGATAAGTTTAAAGTTATGAAGGAGAAACAAGCATTGTTAAATAAACATAGTTATTATTTTTATACAATATAATATTATGTTCACGGCTTCAATTTGAGTTTTATTTCACCTTTTGGACAGAGCGCGCTGCCCACAAAATTACCGTTAGCAAATATCCACGCAAATATGACATAAGAAAAACAAAATCTACACAAACAGTAGAAAGTGTAGCTTTAAGTTAGTATATCTACATATTCAATATAAGTAGGCACCAATGACTTGAACGCACACCGAAATTTTATCACCCAAAGTTTACATGGACGCAATATACTAAAGCGCCTACCAATATGAAATAGCAAATCATCACCACTGCGATACAAATTAAAACTTAAGGCGCTGTGTGACACAACTGCCTTTTAAATAATAAAAATGTCGATATCATTATATTTATTAGCAATTCTTATTATTTTAGCAATATCTAGATATATCACTAAGGCTGGATAGATCAACAGTTATAAACCACATTTAACATAGTCTCGTTCACCGCAATCGTTTAGAAAGTTGTTCTGCAGACTAAACGGTGAAAAGTGCTAGTTAATATTTACTTACTAGTGGTAACCTAGTGTAGACGTAAATATATAATAATTAATATAAATAATTAAAATGTAAGGTAGTTGATAATAATTGTTCAAATTAGACGTTTAACACCTCAGTCTGCCCGTGACCATGAATGCTGTAAAGGATTCGAAATGTCGGGACCAAAAATCAATTTAAAAACCGCGATAAAATCCGTAAACCTAGTTTTATTTCAATGTCTAATATTCGCGTAAGTGATAGAAATCATTATATAGAGGTAAATATGTCAAAGTTTACCGTACGAGTATAATTGCAATACTGATAAATGGTAACCTACTGATTGAATGACTATAATTATTATTTTTTATAATCTATTGCGTTTCTGTCATATTTATTGCATTGAATAAAAAAACAAGGCGTTTACAGACCCCGTCGAAAAGTGACTAAAAGTTCATGTTATTATAATTTTATGCAGGTAATTTACATCCCTACTAATATTATACACGCGAAAGTTTGTGAGTATGGATGGATGTTTGATACTCTTTCACGAAAAACCTAATTGATGGATTTTAACATGGAGATATACTAATTATCTCAATGGATTTTAATGAAATTTCGTATGGAGGTAGCTGACACCCTGGATTAACACTACTTTTTATTCCGAAATGTAGCGGGTAGCACCGCGGCATAATTAAATATTTAATAAATTTTTTAAGGCTTTTACAGCCAAAAGAAAGTAATGAAAAAAAATTTTTTTGAAGTAGGTATTTTAAATTTTTAAATGTGAAAGACCTTTGTTGTCTATGGCAACGTATCTAGTGTTGCTATACTTATAAAATATATAGTATAGCCAGACTGTATACAATTGTACAATACTTTACAATAATCATCAAATAATGCTTACCAATACCCGAAAAACTCGGAGAGATCCATGCAGTCGACCTCCTTTCTTGCTTCAGATGAAACTTCGTCGACTATCCCCGAATCGACGTCCTCTTCGGAACTTGACGCGCTATCCGTATCTGTATCCGAACGCGCGCTATTCATCTCATAGACAATTTTACCTTTTTGTTTTATCGGTTTTTCTCTGGTTGTTTGTTACCGGTTTTTGTGTCCTTTAGAACTGTTTTTAATTGGTTTTGTTTACGGTTTTTGGTATTTATTTGTTTATTTTCGCTGTGTCTATAAAACTAGGGGTGTAATCACGCTAGCTTTTCTGTAAAAAGACTAAACCTAATGTTAGGCCATTGCTTTTAGTCAAAAGTGCTGTAGGTTTTTCACCAACAATTTTTTTTATATTATGTGGGACACAAAATTCACAAATAATATGCAAAACGGCGCGATATCGATATCAACGCACCTACCACACACACTTGCATACGGTGTGGACTGTAGACGTCCTTGTCGCTCCAGAAGTGGTTTATGTAATGATAAATCATTTTCAATTGTACATGGTTGTACAATAATTGTCTTATAATCTAATTACTGAGCAGATGATTAATTTGCCTGAACTAGGTAAAACCTGGCCAACATAGCGAACAAAATACCTTCCTCCACACTAAATTGCTTAAATCGTCTGTAATATACGCAAAGATGGTTTTTCAATGATATTTACAGTACTCCTGTGTTCCTCCGAAGAATACTTATATTTAGTGAAATTCTAAATGCACTCATAATAAGGGGCATGTTAACTTGCATAGACCTGATTGGCTGAGTAATTTAGTTAAGTTACTATATCAAGCAAATACCTAAAAATAGCGTAATAAAATAGGTAATTGATTGATGAAATAAAATCAATGTTCAAATTTCTTACGCGTTAGCCAATTCAGATGGGTGTTGTACATATTTGATTCGATTTTAATTACGTAACATATTGCCATCGACTGATAATTAGGACTATAGCCAAACAAATGTGTGTCATCAATATTTGTATGAGCATGTATTACAAGACAGACATACGAAGCAGTTTCGATTTTACAATGTTTACAAACTTTATAGAGATGGTTGTCAATTCTTCTTCTTATCGTATGGGTTGATGAACAACCTGGTGTCACTTTAAACCGCCTGTAGGCCTCTGACATGGCGACACACACCGTTGGAAAATCTCAGGTGTGCCGGTTTTCTCACGATGTGGCCTGCTCGAAACCGACTGCCTCGTTGGTCTAGTGGTCGTTAAGCGACTGTTCAGCAGATCCTGGGTTCGTTGGGCATAGTACTATGTTATTTCTTTAGGTAATTCTATTAGCATAATATTCTGCTTAGCAGTAGCACGGGGTCTGTATTTGTGCCTGGTGGATGACAATAGACGCGCCCTCTATTACTTTGGGAGCTATTATAACGGGCGAAAACTAGAGCTATCATAGGAGAATATCTAGGGATATAAGAATACTATTCTTATATACTATTTGGTGTAAAACTGTGTCCTCAGAAGTAGTGACAGCCGAGTGGTATGACTGTTGGACTGTCAAGTCAAAGGTTGCAAGTTCAATCCACGCCACTTAATAATATCTTTTCGAATTAATTTGCGTGCTATAAATTAGTTACCAGTCGCTAAAAACGTTGAAAGAAAACATTGCGAGCAAACCGGCACACCTTAGAGATTTTTCAACGGTGTGTAAAGCTATACCCGCTGGTAGGTGGTTTAAACTCTGACACCAGGTTGTCCATCAACCATACGATAAGTAGACTCTCTATCTACCTTCGCAGGGGACACAGGTGTAATCAATCATTAAACACACGGAATAACACCTGAGACTATGTTTTATCTAACGCCAAACCGTCTCTCCACACCGCGCCCTCAAAATTGAATTATTCTATTTATTCCTAGCTGGCAACCATCCTTTGACATTTGCGCACGGTAGCACCAGCCAACATTACACGGGCCGCGCGACCCGGGCATTATTTATAATGACCTGGATCGATTGTGTGAAGTCTTCGCTTCCTGGTTTATCGATCGTTGGTAGGATTTGATCGATTGCTCTGCGGTTTAATGGGCGCCTCTTGCGTTGGAGTTTTCGTAGTTTAAATTTTGTAAGGTATTCTTAACCGAACAGTGTGTATGAGGAATGTAATGCGGGGAATGAGGCGAAGGAAGTATGTCGGGATCGTAGCAAATAGTAATCCGTGGTCTTTGCCTACCTCTCCGAAAAATAGGCGTGACATTGTATGTATTCTATATAACATTATTTTCTTCATTCCCTGAGATGAATCCACGCTCGGCCAGCAGGTCCTAATGTAATAGGCGAGGCTATTGCCATCAATCGGGCACTGATCCAGACTCCGTGTTGCCATTGAGAAGTAATAACTGATGCAAAATCCCAAAACATTTTGGCCAGCCTCGGGATTCGACCCAGGATCTTGTGCTCAACATACGCTCTAGCTAGAACGAGTCAGAAAAAAATCCACAGAATCCACAGATACATTTTAACATACTCAATTTCGCCCTTAATTAACTTTTAATGATTTAACAAGTCCTGGTGGCCTAGTGTTTGACGGGACGGGTTTGTTACCACAAGGTTGCAGGTTCCAGCCAAACTCGTTTCGTCGTCTTTGTTTATTTGATTTGGATAATCTTATAAGACGCCACAGATTAACAGCTTAGGAAAACATACATACAGAATTTAGTAAACAATACTGAGTTAAATACTGATTTTATCTGAAGACTGCCTCGTTGGTCTAGTGGTTGATAAGCGCGACTGCTGAGCACGAGGTCCTGGGTTCGAATCCCGGGTCGGGCAAAGTGTTACTGGGTTTTTCCATTAGGTAATTCTCTGTAGCTGCACGGAGTCTGGATTTGTGCCCAGTTGATGGCAATAGGCTCGCCCCCTATTACATTGGGACCTAAAACATAACTGGCGAAATGTGGGTGTATTATATGTGCACCTCAGACTACCCCTTCGGGGAATACAGGCGTGATGTTATGTTATTATGTTTTTTTATCTGAAGACTGGTGGCTCGTTTGTTCTCTGTATGAGAGACTCACTTTAAAACTATTATTATTAAAACTACAAGGTACTCAAATTTAGTGTCAGTGTATAACAAATGCTAGCGTTGATATATTAATTCGTTTTAAACTGCGGTCTATCAACGTTGTGACAAAACGGAATGCGTAAACATTTATACGCTGCTGTCACTCATAGATAAAAGGCCTCTTCTTATATTGAGGAGGGAAAACTCAATAACACTGCTTTACTCGGGAATTGGTCCCAAGACTTCTTGCTTAGCAGTAACGCGACTACTAGACATAATTATGAGACAATCCGATCTATACATTTTGTAATATTTGAGCTTACTATTCTGAATAAAAATTTAAAGGGTAGTTAGTATTCATCGTGTTGCCACAATTACCTTTAAGTGGCAAATTATGAAACAGCAGATTTTACATTTTAGGGTTAAGCCTTTATAAGTGACAACTATGCGGTAAATCAAACCTAATTTTATGAACAACAAATATATAATATATTTCATACATACACAGTACACACATACCATCACCCCTGTATTCCCCAAAGGGAAAGCCACAGGTGCACATAGTACAACTACATTTAGCAAGTTGATTAAGGTCCCAATGTAATAGGAGGCGAGCCTATCCCGAACAAATCCCGACTCCAAGCTTTTACTGAGAATTACCTAATGCTAAAATCCAGTATCACCTTTTCCAACTCAGGACCTCATGCACAGCAGTCGTTCTTTGCAGCCACCATCACGACAATATAATATATCAAGTGGACCTCTGGCCTCTAGGTCCACTCAATGTATTGTCAACTCACATGTTAACTATAAACTTAAACTTTTTTACTGATATCCGAGTTGCATGACCGTTGGACTGCCAAGTCAAAAGTCGCAAGTTCAAACCTCAGCACGCACCAATATCTTCTCGAATTCATGTGCGTATTATATATTAGTTGCTAAAAACGATGAAGGAAAATATCGTGAGGAAATCGGCACCCCTGAGATTTTTTAACCGTCTGTAAAGCATTGTCAGAGGCCTACAGGTGGTTTAAACTCTGACACCAGGTTGTTCATCAACCATACGATAAGAAAGAGATAGTTAACTCTATTTCATTCTACGTTCGTATTTGCTACCATACGCAATGCATGATGTCACTCTTTTGTAGTTACACAATGCACAAGCAAGGTTCGTTTCTTTCATTTTATAGATGGAGTTTGTGAAAACGAGATTTTAAAATAAGTATTTAAGTTAAATATTCTAATTACGAATGTCTAAGTTAGTAAGCATAGCTTTAAAATAGCGAATAATAATCTTATGTATTGCTTTAGGCTCTGCCTTGCCTTTAAAAGAACCAGCGTGATTAATTAATAATATACTTAAATTATTTAATAAGTATATTAAAAATAAATTACATAATAATCCACTTTTTCTTTTAACTGTAATTAATTACCTGAATGTTGTAAAATATCAATGTTGTAAAATTTAAATAAATAAGAACGCAAAAACCGATAAACTTTTAATTTTTATTATCTGTCCACTCACTGTCCTTACGAAGCACTTCACTATTTATTTTTCACCATAAACTATTTTTATATGCTTTTACAATAAAACGCGCCAAAAACAACCTTAAAATTGTAATATTTTTATTTACATTAATCATTGATTACTTAATGTTTTTAATTATTGCTATTGACGTTGTTTTGTTAAAATAATTAAGAATTTAACCTTTTATTTGAATTTCAGTTCATAAATAGTTCTTAGAAGTTTCATTGTACACCATATTTTTGCGAATAATTTTTGAATTTGATTTGTCAATAGTTATTTTAAGGATATAATGTGTATTATTTTTATTATTTCGTATTACGCGCCAGTTTTGTTAACGTGCAGTCACACACTGGCTCATATTCTTCGTTTTTCATTGCGGGCAAGACGTAGCGATGCATGGAGCCGATTTTCTGCTAAGAATAATGAATTACGTTTTTTGTATACCTAGTATCTAACTATCTACCCAGCCATGGGCGCCGGCAGGGGGGTGCAAGGGGGTGCACTTGCACCCCCTGGAATGCAGGAAAATAGATACAGTTTCTTATTTTGCATTAATTTTGTTTGAAATTCACCTTTAGTCCCCTTCTATCCATGATCTTTTCAAATGTGTTTGACGAAGCCAATGCGTCTAGTCAATTTATTCTACATTTAGTATTAGTTATGTAGCAGTGTGCATATAGTAACTAATGCAAATGCAATTTATGCACCCCTTTGAAAGAAAGGCTGGCGGCATCCATGTACCGAGTATCCACAGTTAAGTAGATGAATAATCCTAATTTATTTTTATTTTTTTGCATGCCCAACAGGGTCCATATTGATCTTTTACAATTATGTTTTTCTACTATCTCTGTAACATATGGAATGCAATAAATGATTGAGTATTGAATCAATCGCGGAACACCTTAATTTAGATTAGACTTAGATTGAGCATGCCTTTGACCACTAGACCAACGAGACAAAAAAAACCTCGCCCCACACTAGGAATGTCTCCTGTAACGTGGGCGCGTTTCACAAACATGAAATATCACACACAAACACCCAGACTCGGGACAAACATCTGCGGATCGCACCAATTTTTGTCCCGTGCGGTAATTAAACCCGCAACCCCTAACGCAGCAGTCTACTCCCTCGCCCACTACGCCAATTAGTACCTACGTTATATATATATTATTTTGACAATGATTTTTAAGAAAAAAGGCCCGTACTAAATTCTTAAAAACATAAAAAATATCGTCAAATTCGTCTCCACACATTCCCTGTTCTTGTCAACGCCAACCGCGTCTATTCTCGTGCCCAGTTCGGTGCACTCGGTTGTAATCTATTTTCTTTATTACTGCGAGCGACTCAACTGCAGTTTTAGGCCACACTTCAATCATATTACCAAATCATTGAGCTTCAAAGATATAGCAAGTTAAAGATGGCTGCTAATTTTTTTAGTGTTGTGTATATCTATTGGCATGATCTATATTAGTTCTCTACTTGTTAAATATTTATAATTAACAAAGTGTGACAAAAATGCTGTTGGTGTACCTGTTGAAATAAATAAAGAAAGAATGATAGCTATTGGTCTCAATAATTTAGGTAACACGTAAATAGGTACAA